>VZTY01029605.1:70406-131370 GCA_013400935.1 Turnix velox
TCTCTCGGTCCCCCCAAACACAGGCTCGCCTCGCGCCTTCCTGAGAAGCCGGGCGGACTCTAGAGCCTTCGGGCCGTACTTGGGATGCGGGTCCGGGGTTGAGCGGGGCGATAGTGACTCCGCTGGGTGCCCGAGGTTCGTCAGCTTTCCTGACAAGTCCGTCGGCTGCTTGGCGGGAGCTTGGCAGGGGCCCGTCCCGTGGCGCTGGCGTCACAACTAGCAAAGTTGGTGTGGAAGTGGCCGGGTCTTCTGCCCGGGCCCCGCGACTTCGTACCCGCCCCGTCCCCGCTTGTGGTACTGCTGCTGGTTTGCTGCTGTTTCGGCTGCTGCAGCTCGGGTGCGGGCTGGCATTTGTTTTTTTTGAGACGTATCTTGGTAATTCAGGCTTTCCGGTTACATAAGAGAAGATCATTGCGTAGGTCTTATAGTTAGTAGATGTGCCAGGGACTTCTGATGTCTCATTTCTTAAGGACAAGCGCGGTTTTACAGAAAAGCGTGTTTTCAAGGGAAAAAGGGGCTTTTTTGACAATGTTCGTGTTTCCGCGTTAAAGAAGGCTACAACACAGCCCCTAATTATTACTTTTACGACAGTAACAGCGAGTTACAGCATGTTTTAGATAGCAGTGCAAATGTTTTCACTTTTTCCACAAAGTCCTCTGCAACAAACCATCGAATTTCTTAAAAGTGTTTTAATCTCTGAGCCTCTGGTAATGAGTTTTGTTGAAGTTTTCAGCGAATAAGTTAGCAAAGATGAAAATGGAGGGCACCCATCTCTCCTATCATATAGGCACTTGCATGTTTTAGCAGTGCTGGTTTTCATACAAAAAATTTTCAGTGCAAAAGGAGAAACTGATATTCAGCACTTCCTCGTAATTGTCAGGTTAAGGTCTGTCTTTTAAAAATGTTTTGAAGTCTTTTGTTAGCTTTGGAATAGCGAAGCATGGTGTTGGCCCTGTTCATGTTTTTGTCAAGGTTTGTGGTGCATTAATATACTATATAGGAACCAAGGATGAGGTACTGATGAGATGTAGCTGTATCACAAAATACTCTTGTACTCTGTTGATTGGAAATTGCTGCTTGGTTTCTCTAATTGAGTTTGTACAAGATGTTGTCAGCAATACCAGGAAATAGTGTTACTAGTAATGCTGGTGGTGATGCTGCTTACCTGATTCCTTCAGTATAACTGATGTAAGAAAAGTGCAGTTTTTGTTATTGCAAAAGTTATTCTTGCTACTCCACAAAAAAAAGGGAAAGAATTATGAAAAATGTTAAATAAACCAAAAATACAGAGGACAAATGCTTTTTCTCTGTGGCCTGCCTTGATTATAATACTATGAAATGTTACGTAACAAAATCAATGTATTCTTATTTCTATAAATCTCTTTAAATGGTATGTCAAGTGTAAAACTTACTAGAATGGAAAATTGTTAGCTAAGGTAGGCCTAGTAATTGTTCTAGTGATTATTTAGTAAGTGAACATAGTTGTGCATGACCCATTTATTTACAAAAGGTTAATTCTGTCTTAAACATTTTACAGAAGTCACAAAACATGATTCTTTTGTACTATTCCACCCTAAAGTTTCGCATACTTTTGGAGCTATTTTGTTCTTGGGTTCACTATTGGTCACAATTGTCAATTGACTTCAACATTTCTGCCTTTGGTTTCTCAATTGTAATTATGAAAGAGTGATTACTAAGTTCTTTCAGAGTTGGTCATGGTGTGGTAGGAGTTGCATAGTGTATTGGACAACAAAACAGTGAAAAATACAAGATGACCAGATGGTCTGTTAGATTTTACAGTAAGTATGCTGTGAGAATTTTTCTCTTCTCCCTTACTTCAGGTCTCATGAAATCTGAATAGTGACACCTGTAAGTTAACTTCTCAGTATGCCTTTCTAATAGTTTTGTTCTCTTTGGTATCTGTTGCAATACAACTTTGGATTTTTCTTTTTTCTTTCTCACAAAAGAGAAGTCTTGTTGCTTTTAATCTTATCTTTCTCTAAACTGTGTACTGTTCCTTTTGTTTTAAACCTCTGTCTTGTCTGTAAACTCCTGTGTTGCTTTTGCTACTCTTTCCTTTGTTTTTATAAATACTGTTTCTCAGCAAGGACTGTTTTGCCCTGCCCTTGTTCTTGTTTTTGAGAGCTAGCCTAATCAGTGAATTCGTCTTGGCCACGACTGTCACCAGGGAGAGTAATTTGTTGGATCTCCAGCTGTCTCACCAAGCCGATACTGTAGGTAGTTTATATCAGGAATGATGAACTTGGATGTCAGAGCTCTGTCTATTCAGTGCTCCACCTGTGCAACATTTGAGAAACTGCCCAGTTCTCTTTCTGTGCTAATATATGCCATACAGATAGTGTATAGCAAAGAATAATTAGCCAAATGAACTGTCTGATGAGTTGTTTGTAGAGTGTTATTGAATAGTAATAGTAGTTTAGGTAAGCTTAAACTATGAATTGCCTTATAGTATTTTTTGACTTTTTACATTATCTGCTGAATGCTATGTTTTTAAAAAAAGTTTATCTTCATTTTTGTTTCAGGATGACACAGAAGAAAATTCAAATGATGGCAGCCAGCCATCCAAAAGGCGACGTATGGGCTCAGGGGACAGTTCTCGGAGCTGTGAAACTTGTAGTCAAGACCTTGGGTAATACCACTTTATTTCACATTATTCCCTTTATTTCATTGCTAGTCATAATGTGTTGTTCAATATGATTAAGCATTATATTTTCTTTCTTTGCTTGTATATTCTTCATATATGTTTCTGAACTGTGGCAATATCCTGTGAGTAACTAGCTGTCTTTTCCTCACAGCATATTTTAAGTTATTTCATTTTAGAATTATGCAAAGCATGCTGAATCTGATTTGCAATCAGAAGCGCAGCTTGCACATTTTTATAACATTGCAAATTTTTTAAATTGTTACTTCTGTAGTACTTGCTTTTCTTGTCCTGTTAGCTATCAGGAATATCCCTTTCTTCGTGTTTTGCTCCTCCACATATTGATAAATGATAGTTTGAAATGTGTTAACAGGATGCAGTGTTCTGAAGTGTTGTGCAGCTTTATAAATGTTGTTTGTTGACCTACAAATAGGATTTACTTAATTTCTAGAATGTATCCCTCCTAAGGGTTTTTTGATTTGTTCTAACATTGTTCGTGTACTTAGATACAGCTATTTTCCTGCTGAAAACTTGATAGAATACAAGTGGCCACCGGATGAAACAGGAGAATACTATATGCTTCAGGAGCAAGTCAGTGAATATTTAGGTGTTACTTCTTTTAAAAGAAAATATCCAGGTATTTATTATTGAAGTTTTTCTTCTAGAAACCTTTGTTTTCATACAGTTTGGATGTAATCTGTGTGTCTCTGGCTATACCATGAGCCAACTTATTAAAAAGAGACCCTGGCAAATGCAGACCTGAATTAGATGTGTTGTACTTCATATTTTTGTTATTGACGTGCTGAAAAGGTGTCCTGTGGTTTTTAAAGTGACTTAACATTTAGTGAAAATTTCTAAACATTTGGGGCTTAGTTCAGCAATTGCCTTTTAAAAATTGACCTCAATTTTAAGTATTTTGTTGGTGACTTCTTACTATATAGCTGTATTTCTGTATTCTGTTTCCTGAATTGTGGCAGCATTTCTACACTATGGAGTGATTAAAGAAAATTGAGAGGTTCTGCAAATTGAGCCTTCATTACTCAGAATTGTCAAATCTACTTTTTGTGTTACGGAATTTATTTTTAAAAGGGATATTAAAAGAAAAAATTATTGTACTGTTAGTATCCGATACTGCTTTTTGTATCCAGACTCATATGTCAGTTTTTTCCAATGTTTCTGTAAATCACAACGAGAGGCAGGGTACTCAGAGAAATTAAAAATGACCCTAGAGTGAACATATTAAATTTATAAAATGGTGTTTCTAGTACAATACAGACTCTCACAGCCCATAAATAAAATTATCAAAATACTTTGACAACATGTACAGTGGAGTTTGAGTAACCACGTGCATTTTTATTGCTGTTTTTTGTTTTCTTTGGAGATTTAGAAAGACGAGATCTATCTCACAAGGAGAAACTCTACCTCAGAGAACTAAATGTTATCACGGAAACTCAGTGCACACTAGGTAGGAAAGCAAATTATCAGATTCCTTGTTACAGGATTGAAAATATGACACACTCAAAGTGTTATTGAGTTTGGTAGAGAAGAATTGCATCACTCTTGGCTGAAAGCATAAATTCTGAAACACAAACTGTTGTATTACTTACTTGTGTAAATTGGCCATGAGGTATCAGTGTTCCAGATTTATCTTTAAAAAATAAACTTTATACATATTCTAATTACTCATCAGAATCCCTTGAAGAATTTTTTTCTTCCTCAGCTAAATTTGAAGCATGTTAGAGATTAAATGACCTTTGCCACTTTTTTCTTCTGTGTATCATGTTGCTCTGAATTACCATCACAGTGATTCTTCTTTGATTTGTATAGAAATGTTATGTCAACCTCATGATTTCAGTTAAGGCTCTGCAAGTTAATTAAGCTAACACTTCACCAATATTGGAAACTCAAATGACCATTTAACCAGATCCCACTTAGAACAAAGTTGCTGCTTCACAGAAGAGTTTAATAGGAGGTAAGCAAGGAAAAAAAGTGAGCCTTTCTTCTTTGGGTAGGAGCAAACTCCTCATCATCCATGAAAAGTGAAAAGCACAACTTCACTCCCATTTGGTAGAGGAAAGCGTTGTGCACAGCAGATTAAACAGCTGCTTAAAAACTTGAGTCAATCATTGTGGGATATGAATAACCTACAAAGTTAGTTTTGTCAGATAGCATCATTATTGCTTTTATCTATTTTAGGTCTAACAGCTTTGCGTAGCGATGAAGTAATTGATCTTATGATTAAAGAATACCCTGCCAAACATGCTGAGTATTCTGTCATATTGCAAGAGAAAGAACGTCAACGAATAACAGATCATTATAAAGAGTACTCTGTAAGTAGCTTATAAGTGATCTTGATACGTAGCATGTAGCATCAGAAAAGGCTGTTCTCAAAATGGTAGCGAAATGTATGTGAAATAATGAAATTTTTTTCAATTCCAGCAAATGCAGCAGCAGAACACACAGAAAGTAGAAGCCAGTAAAGTTCCAGAATATATTAAAAAAGCTGCCAGAAAAGCTGCCGAATTCAACAGCAATTTAAATCGAGAGCGGATGGAAGAAAGAAGAGCCTATTTTGATTTACAGACACATGTAGGCAGATTTGAATTTCTTGTCAATGTCAGTAGGTAGCTCCCTGCTTGTTTTTGTCAGGTTTGTTTTGGTACCATTTTAACTTTTGTATTTTCAAAGAGTTCCATGAATCCTGTTTCAGTCAGGTATGGATTGGAGCAGTTTTGCTGTTAGGTGGGTGATAGTGCTAAAAAAAAATCACAAGTATATTTAACGTAAAAGCTGCTTTTTTTTTTTTTTACTTGAAAATACTTGTCTTGGGAAACTTAAAAAAATTCTTTTTGCTTATGTCTTTAACCTGCTGGTAGTAGCCTAAAATTAAGAAGGAAGTTTAGACTACAAGGAAACTTCTGTTTCTATCCTATCTATTTATGCAAATAGCTAGTTCGTTTTTGGAGCATCTTCAAAATTTTGCCAGAACAGTACCTTGTGTAGAAAAGTAAATTGCTTATCTTCTGAAAGTATTAAGTATTATTAAGTATTATATTATTTTTGTATTCAATATATTTCATGCTTTATTGCCAGATTGAAAAAAGTAAATAACTAATATTTTGAAGCAAGGCTGTTCTTCTGCTTGTGTAAACATGGTAAAGCAAAAATTTTGTCTATACAAATTATTATGTCGCAGCTTATTCTGGAAAGTGTACATTTTTCTGGTATTGACCTATATCAGAGGCAAGGTAGTGGTTAATTAGTTTTATTTCCTTCTAAGGGAAAAAAGGTTTCTGTGTAAAGTTCTCCTTTACTTATATTTGTATGATGAATAGCTTTTTTTTAATTATTACAGGCTGTTTTCTTGGATGTGTTCTTGCTACCCTCTACCAATATGAGCCAAAAATGATAATTCATGCTAGAAATGAAAAATTTAATGTTTACTGTTTCAGTAGATTTTGTTTTTGAAATTATTTTGCATAATATAGTTAAAACTAGTCTTAGCTAGTATTTGTTTGGTTCACTAGTTGCAGAGTGATTTGACTTCATGTTTAGTGCTGTTTTGTGAGTTGGGCCTCTCTACTTTTTAATGGATTTGATTTCTTGTAAGAGAACTTGGGTATCTCTTCCAACTCAGTAAAACTAGCTAGTTAAAAATCTTCTGTGAGTAGATGGTGAGAAAGCCTCAAAAATTTGTATATAAAACAAAAACTTGTTTTATGTTAAATAATACAGATTATCCAGGTCCCTCAAGGAAAATACAAAATTTTGCCTACGGAGAGAACAAAGGTTAGTCCTTATCCAGTGGCTCTCATACCAGGCCAGTTCCAGGAGTACTACAAAAGGTATTTTAAAAGCAACCATCCTAATTGCTGATTCTCTCGCACTGTTCTACTTTCTCTGTATCTAGCAGCTGGAAAACATTCTGTTGTATTTACTGTAAGGTTTTGAATTAGTGTGATGTTTGCAACACTTGCTAGGCTAACAGAAACATAGCATGAGAGCTTTTGTCAATGAAATGTTACTGGCTGCAAGAGTGCTTTCTCCACTGATGTGTTGTAGTGCCTTAGATTTGCCCTGCGTAGATATTTACTGTGGAAAAAGGAGACGCTGGTTTCACTCCTATACCCCTCTCATCTGTTCACTTACAGTACCCCTGTTTGACAAATAACATGCTGATTTTAAAATTGTTGCATAAGTCTGCACAGTGAAGCTTGTGCTCTTCCTTTGCATGGCATAGTTTTCTTTAGAGTCACTCATTGGTATATACCTTGCTGATTCCACTGTGTGTTCATACAGCCTATCCCAAATTTGCATGTTTCAGGACATTCTTGAAGAAATTGAATTTTGTTAATTGAATTAAAAATACTAGATATCTTGCTTATTTTGATACTACAATTTGTAAGTGAAACTGCTTATCCTTCTTAATGAAGGACACAGCCTTTCAAATAAGGATGCACACTTCTTACATTGCTTGGCCTAAATAGTAAGAGGACTGGCACTTTTTTCTTTGAATTAAAGTTTTTTCAAAAAGTGGATTTGGCATGTTAAATTGTATCTGGATATAAGCAATGTGTTTAGAACTCCTACTGTGTTTAGAACTTCTCATGCTTTTGAAATTATATTTTTATGTGCATTTTTTTGTTCTTTGGTACCAGGGAACTTAGACATATTGTTACATTCTTTATTTGCTTTGGGCTCTTGCTGTTGGTGTGTCACAATCCAGAATTGTTGTGCACATACTGTGTGGGCATTGTGTATTCATAAACAAAGTGTATAGTCTGTTGAGCATAGTGATATGGAATAGTATATCTTTTTGATGGTTCTGTGTCCTTTTATGATTATGTAAGCTTAGAACATTTGCAAATACACTCTTCCTGTGGACCACGAATATCTGTGGTACAATGAAGACAAGTTGGTATTATACTTGAGAGAAGAAATTAACACATTTATCAAAGCTGCAAGATTTTGTTCCTTCCTGAGAAAGGGGAGTTTTACTTGTTCTTTCTCACTGAAGTTCTTGTATGCCTTGTGACTTAATATTTAGGCATAAAATAAACATGAATTAATTTTATTTATGTTAACTTTAGATACTCTCCAGATGAACTTCGTTACTTGCCATTAAACACAGCTCTTTATGAACCTCCTTTGGATCCAGAGCTGCCTGCATTAGACAGTGATGGAGATTCAGATGATGCAGAGGAAGGGCGAGGTGATGAAAAGCGGAAAACCAAAGGCAATTCGGTGAGACCAATTAAAATTTATTTTTTAGTAAAAAAGTCCTTTCCCTTAACTTTTGTTATCTTTAGTAGTTTCTTAGTAGAATCTCTAACGTTTGCAAATTGAAGGAGGATCTTAAAGTCTGCTGCCATTTTAAATACCTCTCTTTATTTTATAACATTGTTCTCTATCTTTCTGTTTAATCCATTTTTAGATGTATATTTAAAACTTCAGGCCTTTTATTCCTTCTTTTTAAAGAAATATAGAACTGTCTTCCCAACCACAGCTCTTCGTTATTCCCTTTTACTCAAGGGGAAGTTGCTACATTTTCTGAGGGGAATGAACACTAGTTCAGGTCACAGCATATCCTGCTATTTAAGTGCCCCAGAGTCCATCACTAAGGCAAAGGTCTTGATAGTCTATTAACTTGGTGATGTATAAGCAGAAAGTACTCAGTACAGAAACAGTTACTTTATTCCTCTTAAAGAGAAGGTAAAATAGCACGGGTTTGTTGCAATACATCTCTGAAAAGAAGTGCTGATCTCCAGAAGTACCATCAAACCCCTGCCATTCTGTGATTCTATTGATATGAATGCAGAATCATCTGTTACTGGTACTATCATATAACCTTCATAGTGCTTCAAGCGCTTGAGAGTAGCTTACCTTCAGATGAATTATCTGAGTACAAGTGAACCACTGATACACTGGGGTAGTTAGTGTGTTGGTGGCAGCCAGAAGTTTGACCCTAATTTTGAGAGAAATAGAATGTAAAATCACAGGTGTATTTAATAGTTTCTATTCAATTGACAAGCCTAACAGATTTTGACCTAATCTAGGTGTTCCTGGTCTGGCAGGGGGATTGGACTAGATGATCTCTTTGAGGTCTTTTCCAGTCTGTGACATTCTATGATGAGGTACACATAATGCTAAATTTTGCCATAAAAACATTTATTTTTTTGAAATATTTGAAAAGTAACTGAGGAAGGAAGCAATCAAATTGTAGGCTAACAAGGGAAAGAGTTGTAGCTGTTAATACACTCTTTCTGCTTGTTTGTGGGTTTATTTTGAGAAAAATAATATAAACTTGGCATTCTAAATGTCAGTTCAAAATTTTGATTTACTCATACTCCAACTTTTTTACAGTTGTTTTTTAACAAGTTCTTTGCAACTATCTTTTCTACTGACTTCCTTTCCTCTTAATGGCAACGTAACTGGATGGAGCAGGCTATCATTTTTCACTAAAATTTGGAAGTATTTTTCATGGCAGAATGTAGAAGAGAAAGTGGCCTTGTGTTGGAAAAATGTAGGAGAATTTAATAGGAGGTTCCTGTCAAGTGGGTTTGGTTGTGGCAGCAGTGGTACTTCGCTAGTCATTGGGACATAATGTTCAGGAAGTGTAGTTGTTGAACACATGAATGGACAATTATCAGACCTCTTTTCCTCAGTTTTGGGTACCCACCATTTGTCACATTTCTCCGGTGAGTCCTACAATATGTGTTATACTTTTTTCCTTTTCCACCCTTCCCATTTATGGAGTCAGGTAGCAATTTCCCTATTCTGTAGTGTTCAAATGGGCTATTCTAAATAACCCTTCCCTTAAAATAGAGGTGAAACATACCATTTCTTGCTCCAGTATAGTTGCTTTGCTTTTGTGTTATACTCCTCCCTTTGCCCTTTGTTTTGTCTGTTTTGCTTTTAGGTTCTGGGACATAGGCTGATTACTATGTTTGTACAGGGTGCTTTTACTACAGGGCACCTTTTGGTTTTTATTGTAACAGATGTGAGTAATCATATTGATTTCTTTTGGATCTTTTTGGAAGCCTTTATTAACACTTGTCTGAGAAGAATCTTGTGCTGCTGATCTTAATTATGCTGCTCTTAATTATTGATCTCATCCTCTTTGACCCTCTTCCCCTCTTTTTCACCTCTCCATTCCACAAAAAAACCCCAGCTTGTACTGCAGCATAAATTTTGTTGTTTGGTTCTGTATTAAATATTTTAAGTATATTTTGCCTTTGGTGGCATTCTGCTGCAATTAAAATGAAACATTAAATTGCTCCTGGTGAAAATATTAGATGAGGGTGGCATAAAAAAGCCTTTGCATGTTTTATTCAAGACAGTGCTATTTGATAGCACATATTTAAATGCATGACAAGGGCACTTGTAACTTTTGCTGGCCCTTTGACTACATTCAAGATGTTTTTTACAATTTCTTGACTTTTAAAGGAAAATGGTTCAAAGAATTTACACTGTTGCACTTCCCACTCTGGTATCAAGACTAACTGGAAAGTGTGACTGTTATTGCTGATGCCAGTCTCTTAGCATGAAAAATAATAGATATTCAGGATTATGAGCAATGGTGTTCTATGTTGTGATACACCCCATGCTTTTGCAGAGAGAAACATGCTCTAAGGGGCATAGGAGAGACTTGTCTATCTATCAAAAAATAAAAAATATATAGCTATGGTATTTTTATTATAGGACAATTCATCTGGCAATGTATCTGAAGGTGATTGCGCCACAGACAACCAGGAGGATTCTTTTCAGGGAAGACAAAAAACAAGAGACAAAAGTGCTACTCCAAGAAAAGATGGTTCCAAACGTTCTGTATCCAAATCAGTTCCTGGGTACAAGGTAGAAGAAAAAAGCCCCTGACTGAACTTCTTTACTGACCAGCCTCTCCTTAAACTAGTTGGTTTTATTCAGTAATATGGAACTTCTGCTTGCTGTTCTTCACCAGCTGCTCTCCTGTTGTGTGCTGCAATCTGTTCCTTTCCTTACTTCCTTTTTGTGTTTATTTCATGTGGGCCTTTCCTTTACTCTAGCTATACACAGGCCTCTGTTTCTGTTAACTTCTCAGATTCCCAGGAAGTAACATTTGAAAAATCCATTGTGGATTTCTCATTAGAACTCTGCATCTTTCTGTCTGCCTTAATGTAACTATCAGAATTACTTGCCAATTCAAAAGTAGCATTCTCTATCCATTTTTTTAGTTTTTAATATATGCTATTTAGCATGGTAGCATACCAAGAGACCAGTGCTGTAAAGTGCAGCTGTGTGGCAGAACACATGACTATGATGTTCATTTTAAATACAGTCTTTCATTTAGAGATGTTACAATGTATAGGATGAAAGGCAAGAGGGTTACTACAGTTGTATAGGCAATACTATGTAACTACTTTACAGTGTAAAAGTAGCTTTTTGTATAGGTTCATGCTATGTAGAAATGTTTGTGGGCAATATCCTTTTATCCACACTAAAAACTTGGTGCAGTTCTTAAGATATTTCAGCTGTCAAGTAGTGATTGCCAAACCTCAGACCCAAATTGTCAGTATTACGGTATCATAATTTCAAAAGTTAAGATAAAAATAGAATTAAGGTAAAAATACTTGACAACTGACATTCATCATTCTGCATACTCAGAGAGGATGTGAATGTGGTGTAACACTTTAAAAGCACGTTATTGCCTGGTCTTACTCTATTAAAAGAAATGAGAGTTCCACTCATTGACTTGAGTGGAATAGACCCATAAATAGGGAAAACACTACATTAAGACAGGGTTTAACAATCAGGAACGCTTGTTAAGAGAGGTCATGGAAAAAGGAACTTTTTTATAAGTGACCAGACTATATGTATTGAGAAATTGTCTTGGCAAAAGTGTAAGCTGTTGATGCCTTGCATTTTATTAATAAATATTTACTACTTGTATTTAACAAGGTAACAGTAAGTTGCAATTTACCTTAAGAAGCTAATTTCTAGCAAGAATTGAACAGCTTTGATAATTTTTTCTCTATATACAATATCTGTACAAGTTCATAACAAATAGCAGGCTCCAGTTGCATTTTCTCTTTTCAGGATCTTAGTAAGAAATATGCAAAGTATGGAGATTTAAACTGTGGTACCATATGTATATTTTTTATGTGTAACTTTGCAAATTGTTGTAGACACAGAAGGCATACACTATTCCCATGAACTTGAAATCCAAAGATGGAACTTGGTTTTTCTTGTTTTTTTAATCTTTGTTAAATTTGACACCAGAAATTGTGTGCCTCTGGTTTACAGAAGTTTCACGTAGCTCTGAAATGCTTGAGTGTTTAATTAGACCAATCTGCTTAATGGTCTTTTGAATGCATAGGGGGAGAACTGATAGAACTTCTAATTGTACAAGTGTAATGGCAGGGCACAGCATTGTGTTTTGCAGATGGATTCCCAGAGCAATTACTGATTGGTCCAAAATCACCAATTCTGCTTGAGATAAAGTGTTACTGTAAGATTCAAGTGCCACATCTTTGCAGTGTCAACATAGGTCAGAGGTGGTGGTGTTTTGTTGCAAGGGTGAAGAGGATTGGGTTTCTTGTTTGTGGGAATGTTTAAATGCTTTCAGTAAAGCAAATTACATAAGCTGTTTTAACTGATAAGACAGAAAGAATCTTGTTTGTTAGTCTATAGAAACACTAGATAATGATATACCGTATGTGCCTATATATGAGGGCACTTTGAGCTGAAGGCTTAACCAATTTAAAATGTTGTCCCTGTGAATTCTGAATCTTTGTAATAGTTTTGTTCTGTTACTATTCTCTAATATTTGACTATTTTTGTAGGACAGTAATGTTTTGGTTGATGTAGTTAAAATTGAAGGATGATTGCTGTGGAATGAATGTGCAAATGTATAGTTAAAGCCACATGATGAGTATTACAGGATTCATACATTTTTACTGATTTATTTTTGAGTAAAAGAAATAATGTATTTTATACAGAGCCATTTTTATTGTTGGTTCTTTAACGAAGATTAGTGTGCATTTTACATTTTGTCATACTACATGTAGCAAGTTGTTAGTGCAGGACTGGCTACTACTGTTGCACACACAGGGTACTGTTAGAAGTACAGGAGTTGTTTTGCACATAAAACTGAAATGCATTGTGAAAATATATTTTACAACACTTCTGTTTCGGGTCACTGTGTATGAACATGGAACACTTTGCATTCAAAATAGGATCTTATAATAACACTGTAGTTGAAATGTTTACTTTTGGACCTGCAGAACAGCAGCATGGAAGTGAAAACTTACAGAGCAGGCAGCCATTGTTCTGACCCTGCATTAATTTCTCTCCCTCATCACAACAGGATGAGGGCTTGGAAAGCAAAATTCACTCTAATAAGATGGGGTATTGCATTGTCCCATTTGGATTTGATAGACTCTTCATAGCATATCTATTTATGGTAGTAGAACTTGAACTGTGAATAGTTTTGCATTTTACTTTTTTTATTTTTGTAAAAAAAAAAAACAAACCACCAAACCCCAAACCTTCCTTACTATTGGAACTTTATTATTAATAGGCTGTGATTTTCACCCTTCTCCCAAAATGCTTGATTTCTAATGAACACAGTTTAGTGAAGTAAGAATAGATGGAGGCATTGTTAATAAATAAATCTATATCAGTGTCTAACTAGAACTGTTTGTATGAAAGCATTAACTGCACATGCCCTAATGCAGGTACAGTCATTGAAAAGCAACTCACTGCATTTTGCTGGAGTACAAGGGACTCTGCTACTGTATATTAAAGGCAGTAATATGCAAATTCATGGCAAACTGTAAGTCTGACCAGGAAAGTGCACTTGCTATTCTAGAAAGGCTTGATTTACTTAGAAATAGACAAAACCACAATTTAAAATAAGAAGAATGTAGCCTAGACAGTGGAAGGGTAAATTCTGCAGCACAGATGAGGTTTAAGTATGTGCCACTTTTGTTGGAAGGAGCAGGGTATAAAAGTATACATGTAGGACACATGGGTGACAGTAAAAGAGTTTGTATGGTTTTGCTTCCATTATATTTATTATTTTCTAGAGATGTTTGTGAATGTTAGACTTCTTTTATTGTTTTATTATATTTATGTATAAAACAAGTTGACTCTGCTTTTTTAAAATAAATAAGCAAAAAAAGTCTATATGAATGCTGTTGTCATCTTTTGAAGAAAGTTACCTGTAAACGTCTGTTATGGTGCTTTGTTTTCTTAAATAAAACTTTCTAGACCAGTTTGAAGTAGATAGTAGCAACATTTTAACTTATAAAGCAGAAGAACTACAGAAAACTTGAATCAGTGCATCCTTACAACATAAAAATGAGTCAGTTTATTATCTGGCTGAGGAAATAGACACACCTCAAGAGAAGTTGTGTTGCAAAAACTCTGGTAATATTTTTGCTTACAAAGAGAGAGTGTGTGTTCTGTTTTCACTTTTTGAACTTATTTTATGAGACTTCATTCTTCTCCTACCTGCTGTGGTTGGTAGTTTACCGGAACTCTCCTTTCTTACTGACAAGCCTTTCAGTTACTTAGAAAACAGGGTAAGCCTGGAACTCCATTTACCAGCTGTGACTTTGCAGTAGCAATTATAAAAACTCTCACAAAGATCAATGTAATCAATGTAATATCAGTGAGTCTGGTATTTATTCTGAACTACATTTCTCACTAATTTCATTATACAGAAGTCAAAGTTCAACTCCATAGCTACTAAAATGTTTATGAAATTCATATTGCCTTACCTCTTTCTTGGTCCTCACTGGGATAAAGGTTAGACTGGAAGAAATTCAGGCTACCCATAGAGGTAGCGGAGGCCCCATCCCTGGAGACAATCAAGGTCAGGCTTGATGAGGCTCTGAGCAACCTGATTTAAGTGCAGTGAGGATGGACTAGATAGCCTTTGAAGGGCTGTTCCAACTCAACTCTGTTGGTTGTCTCTAGGTTGAGACAGAATACACTACACATACAAATGTTACACTGTAGCAGCCTGCTGTTTCTCTCTTAAATGGTTCTCATTGACACAGATACACTCCAGATGATCACTTGGAAAGGTGATGAATGTCAAACTGTAGTTAAATACAGTTATGGCTGGATGCAAGAAAGAATGGCCAAAGAAAGAGATAGCTGTGTATGACATAACTAACCAGATCTTTTGACACTAAAGATATAGAAATCAGTGGAATTGCTTTTGTAATTTATTTATTTAGAGTTAAACATAATGCAAATGGAAAAGTGTGTTTAATTTCCATGATCAGGAAATCTTCATGGAGATCCATATGGAAGTACTCTGTACTGGAAAATACATTAATTATGGATGCTGTGTCACAATTACATTGAGGGGAATTTTAGCTGATGCAATTCAAAGGAAGAAGCAAGTATGTGCATTTGATTTTCATGCCAAGTACAAAATCAGATATAGTTAATTTCTGGATTTTTTTCAATACCACTGCTCATCTATTACAAATGTCATATGTTTTAAGGTTCACCTATCATATCAGGTAGTTCATTAATATTAAGAGTTAGGATCTAGGACATCTCCTGTTAAATCTGTAAATTCTTCTGGAATGAATTTATAGCCCCTCTTCTACCCTTCCAGCCAAAGGCCATTCCAAATGCTCTATGTGGAATTTGTCTGAAGGGTAAGGAGTCCAACAAGAAAGGAAAAGCTGAAGCTCTTATACATTGCTCCCAGTGTGACAACAGTGGTAAGTATCTGCATACACTAGCAGATTCCTAAGGGAGTTTGTGCAACAGATCTCTGGTGAAAATACTTGGTGTATTAACAGCTGCCTGCCAACAGTCCAGTTGCCTTTTCTGTCCTTCATTAAGATTGCATCTCTATATAATGTTTTGTGTACTGGTGCATTCAGTGTGCTTTGGGATCTCTCCAGGTGAGATGAGCTTCAGCTGCTCTAAAAAGAAGCTGTCTAATGTTAAGTTTCATTTCAGGCACAGAAGTAACAATATTGATTTTAATCTAGGCCACCCTTCTTGCCTTGATATGACCCCGGAGCTTGTTGCTATGATTAAGACCTATCCTTGGCAATGTATGGAGTGTAAAACATGCATTATGTGTGGGCAGCCTCATGATGAAGAAGAAATGATGTTCTGTGATGTATGTGACCGTGGTTATCACACTTTCTGTGTTGGACTTGATGCTATCCCTTCAGGTAATAAAGAACTAATTGTTCCCTTCCCACTTCTTCCCAGTCCTGGGCTTTCTCTATCAAAATGAATACATACATTGCTTTTGTAAGAGCAATTTAAAACAAGCTTGAGGGGTAGCAGTAAGCAAGAGTGCAGAAAGCATTCACGCTATAGTACCTGGGGTTTTTTATAAGCTTTATTTTTTTTGGTTGTGCACATTTTACCTGGCAATTCCTGTACAGGAAATGTAATTGGCTTTTACAACAGAATCCAAACAAACTCACTCATAACTGAGTTGGTGGTGGTTGGGTTTTTTTCCCCATATCCACAGAATACTGAGAATAATTACCTCTTTTCATAATAGAATTCTGTAAAGAGGCTTTATTGCTGCATATTGCTGGAGTATAGCTTTCACGTTAATAAAGTGTTTGTGCTATTATTTCAGTTTCTAAATTTAAAAGTATTCTAAATTTAATATTTGTAAACACCTTTTTAAACCCCTTTCTTAGCATTTTTTAATTTTTGTTCTTAAATGTCAAAGATGGAAGTAAAGTACATTAGATGTCAGGGAGCCTCTATTTTTATTTCCTGGTCACTCATATCACCAACTCAAGGCACTGTAAGGAAAGCTTCAGATATCTAAATAACTCTTGCTTTTCATGAAATACTCTGTCCACTGCTCTGTCCACAGCAAGTTACTTCAGCAGCTGCAAGTTCTGCAGTGACAATATTGACTGTAACTGCAGTTCTTCAGATACACTGCAGAGTCCCCTTCTGGGAAGCACTGGTGCTAGCTGTCACTTCAGTACTGGTTTTGTGGCTGATTGAACTTGCTAGCAGGCCAGGCTAAAAACACAATCTAAATTAAATAGATTATATGCCTACAAAACTATAAAATTAACAAAGCATATTTAATGATTCCAGCTGTTGCAATATAAACAGTTAAAAGCTTCTGTTCATTGTTCAACCCTCTATTGTTCCCTCAGTAAAGGTCTGGTGATGAGCCCCTGCCAGCAATTTAATCTGTGCTGCCTGACTGCATTGAAATAACTTACGCTGACTGGGCGAGTGGGGCCCACCTGTGGAAGAAGAGCAACATTCCCAACATTCCCCAACTGCCAGTCCTGACCTCCACCTGCCTCTGACCTCTAACTGTGGTCATTCACATGAAAATATAACTCACCAACTCAAGCATAATCAAGATCTTTCCTTATAACCACCTCCTGCCACTTTCTGAGTTCCACAAAGATTAGCACAGCCATGTTCATTGCACGTAATGAACCCTCAGTGAAGGGTGAATTTTACATGCTGCTTTTTATACCTTTTGGGAAAGATGCCCACATTCTAAGGAAAAACACTGGCTGGTTAGGTTAAAAGCAGTAGATGAGCAGCTATTAGAACAGTAGAAGATGTGTGAGACTAACAAAGGAAGTTTTGCAATAATTGATAAATTTCTTTTCTTAGGTCACTGGATTTGTGATTGTTGTAAGAAAGACTCTCCTGTACCCCGAAGAGGAGGAAGAAGGGGGAAAACCAGCAAGGAGGGCTAAAACCCCCATAACTTGTCCAAATTTTAATTGCACAAATTAAAGTGATACTTTGGTGCTATTTAACAAACCACTCTAAGAGGAACAATACCACTTTTTTTTCTTTTTATCCAATAAAGCTTAAATTTTGGCTATCTAAGGATTTTTTGTGATAAAAGTCACTGATAATGTTCTGTCAAGTGTCTACACAGAGACAGATAATCCAGATTCCCTCTCAGAAAGAGAAGTCTTGCTTAAAGAAATTTAAATTGTGCATGCACCATTCCCATAAAGTGATTGTATCATACTTGTTTATTTCGGTGCACTCATCAGTAAGCTCTGTGAAAAGAAAATTACAAAGCCATTTCAACACGCATGATTTGCATAGCAATGGGTTATTTTTACAGACTCAACCATAGCAATAACTACTGGAAAAAGATCTGACCATCTTACAATGTACTGCAAATTAACATAAACAGAAATTTTTGTTGCAAGCTGATTCATAAAGATGTATTAAAAAGGTCAATTGCAAAAAGCTATGAGAGGAGGTGTAAGGAAATGCCTCTCAAGTTCAAGATACTATATGCTATGCTGCTTTTAACAAGGAATTGAGATGTATTGACAAGTAGTAACAGCTAAAGGCTGGCTGTCCCTGCAGCAATGACTAAGAAGTAACGCACCTTTGATTCAAGTCATGGATCCGCAAGTGAAGTGTGACTGGACTGAGCTCTGCTTGACAGATGGCTGACTCCATGTAGAGCACAGTCACACCACAGATCTGTCCCCTTAGATGTCTCATTGGTTTTTTCCTTCCTTTACCCTGAGCTCCTCAACTCATACATTCAAAATGCACTGCCAATTACTTTTACTGGAGGTACTTGCTCAGTGGATGAGCAGATTTTAAATAAGTTCCAAATTGAGAGGAGGCCCTCAACTGCAGCAGTTATTTTGCTTTTCTTTATAACAATGATAGAAAAGACTGACTTGGAGTCAATTTTCCTAAGCACCTATTTAAAGTGAATTTAGCAAGATCCCAACCATACATTCATTTGTTAAGTCCTCATCTCTGAAGAGCACTGCAAATACCGTACTTGCTGCTAGTTTTACTCTCGGGGAGGATTCACAATATAAAATTGAAATATGGCTTTTTCCCCCACTTCCTTTCAGGTTTAGGAAAAGTAACCTGAATACCTCTTCAGGAAACATAAAAGAGTATTAAATATTACAGCTAGTCATTTGTGTTCAATTTCACAGGCTGAAGTGTGATTTATTCCAGTACATATCAATTTAAAAAATAATTTCAAGTATTAATTTCAAGATTCCAAAAAGTATAGTCCAGAAAACAGACTCCTCATCCTGAAATTCATCTTCTGTAGACTGTGAGTATTTCTGGTTTGCCTCCATCTCCTCCGTGTTGTAAGAAGCCTCACCAAATGGGTACTGTACAACTCTTTGATCATAGTACACTTTCATTTCAAACTCACTCTCCAGGTGAGAGGGGTGACCATAAATCCCTATTCCCACTGGGCGGCGGAAGTGTGCGGGAACGTGGACAACATCTTGGCCACAAGTCACAGATTGTAACTCGTACTCATCAAAGCTGGGGTGAAGTGTCATGTCAGATACGTACAAGTCTGCATCACCTTTTATACTCCGCATCTGAAGTACTATTTTTCCCTCATGATTTAGTCTCAAATAGCTGTAGTTTCCTGCTCCAATTTGACCTTGAACAACGTGAAGAAGAATCCATTCTTCAGGTACATCCTCTTCCTCAAAAGCATTTACCACAAACAGCACTTGAGCTGCCACAAATACTACAAGGATTCTCTTCCAGTGTGCTGCCATGGTCTCAAATGATATTCTGACTCTTTCCACGTCCCAAGCACCACCCTGTAAATATGAAACATAATTCAGATTTTGATATATTCCCCTACTGAAAAGAATTATTTGTTGGATAATTTTTAGAAATCCCCACTAGACCATACAAAGATAAGCAATGAAGTACGTTCATTAACCCTCGGTCTGGGTTATTGATACACCCCTCTGCTCCCCCGAACTGCGGCACGTCTCTGTGTATGTTCATTAGCTTTTCTTTTTGAATAGTTACAAAACCCATTGCTAAGATTTAGAGCTCTGTAACATTAAAATGGCTAGAACCTCTTAAACATAAATTAATCAAGTAGGAGCTCTTTCATCTAGAACCAACAGAGAGATTTTATTTTCATTCCACCTGCATACATGCAAAATTTCACAGATACCTAGAAGAGATTAAATCTAATGATCTTAGCCTCAGTTAAAAAAAAAAAGTCAAAAAAGACAGCTCATGTATGCTTCAAGTAGCTTAACTTTGTATCAGGTATTTAGGGCATGTGATTTATTCTCCTCTCATCCTGATGAGTCCTCTCATCTTGACTTCAGAAGATGGTACATGTGTAGATCTGTATGTATACATGAAATACTATGCATTCTGACTTCCACAGTTAGAAATTAAACCAAATTATCTATTGAAATAATAATTTATGCTTCAGCTGCATGGATTGTTTCTGGGACTAAACCTGGCATATTTTCCCCGACAAAGAAATGCATTTACTTTCCTGAAGATTTTGTTCCCTTGCAAATGTTCAGCTCTTTACAGCACAAAACAGAAGGTTGAAAGCAGCAGGGCTGGGGGCCAGGGAAAGGGCTGCTGAAAGATTAAGGTTCTTGTGCCTTACTCTCCTTGTTGCATGCTCCCAGTCAGATAGCCCGAGGCATCCAGGCATAGGGCTGGCTGAATCTGACATGCAAATCAGAGCCAAGTATAGGAGCCACAGGTATATACGATTTCCCATCCCCTCATTCCTTCTATAAGGACATTACAATTATACATAGAAGCTACTGATAAGTTGTTTCGTACTCTGCTAACGTCAAAACAAACTGCACAACTTCCACTGAGATGTCACTTAAAACTTAAGAAGTTTTTCAGGTAAACAGATCTAAAAAAAAATGTTCAAATATTTCTGTAGACCCGTTTTCCGACTCAGAGGCCTCTACAACAGAAGACTACAATTCTGCAATGACAGAATAGAAGAAGGAAGCGTGGATTTGCAGAACCAGGCAGACTGACAAAAGCCCAACATCAGCGACTTTAACAGTCTTCGTCCTCCTGTCTCCCTGAGTCAGGAAACGGGCTCTCTGACACTTACAGATCGAAGCGACCATAAAATGTCCGTGTGGAAGAACGGGGAGAACTCCACATCTGAGCAGAAAATAATTCAAATTACCGAGGGTAAAATGCAAGCTTCTGGCGCCGGGACGGCACTTGGAAGAAGGGACTTCTGGAGACCTTGGACAGAGCCTCCAGCGGCCCTGCCCGTCCCCGCTTACTCACTCCCTCCGTCCCCGCCGGCGGGACGAGGGCACAGATGGCTCTCAAGGACGCACCCGACTCTGCCGCCCGTCCAGCCCAGCCGTCGTCACCCCACCGAGCAAGGGCCGGGGCAAGGCTCACCTCCGACCCGCTGCTGGGCTCCGACAGCGGCGAGGCCACGGCCCGGGGAAAACAGAGCACCAGGCTTCAACGACGTGCGCCGCGCGGCGGACCGGGGAGTAGGGGGGGAGCTGCGGCCAAGCCAACCCCCAGGGGCGGGCTAAGGCGGGCCCGGCCTGGCGAGAGCCAAGGCCGCCTCTGAAGGAGTGTCGGGCCGCGCCGCCTAGCTCCCCCCAAGCTCTGGGTACGGCAACAGCCCCAGTACCGGCTGAGGAGCAGTTGGGGTGGGGACACGGGGGGTTATGCCAGGGAGCGGTGCCACTCACCCCTAACACCACCGAAAACTCCCACCACCGTCCCGCCCCTGCCCTGATCCCTCTTCACGGGGGGAGCGCGGGGTGGGCACGCCCCCCTGTGCCGCTATCGCGAGAGCTTGCGGCGTCGTCGTCATGGCAACGCGGAACACGCCTGTTCCGAACGGCCTCACAGTCCGTGCTATTGAAACACCCTCCGCACTCCACAAGTGCGGCACCTCTCCGTGTCCTGGCCTGAGGGTACACCTGGCGTGGGGATTCCCGCAGGAGGCCTGGGAGCAGGCCAGGGCTGTGCTGATCCCCCGGTCCTGTCGGAGCAGAGGGCACCCTGGCCTGCGGGATGGGTCTGGGCTATGGCCGAGGCAGGGGACGGCCTGGTTCAGCGTGTTGTCAAAGGGGACGTGTTTGAGGGTGTGGGGGGTGGAGAGAACGCAGCTTCTGAGCAACAGGTACCTGCAAATCCAGAATGGAAGGTTCGGGTGGCAGCAAATTTTAAGTTAAGGATGAAAAGTTTGAGGGGGATGGGGTGAGGCATTGACGGACTGAATATGGAGATTTTTCTACATGTTAAGCATTTTTCACAATGAAGCCCTAAAACCAGAGAACTCTATTTTTGTATGCACTGAAATGGGATGTCAAATGTAAATGTAAAATGTAAAACTGGAGAATAGGTTGCCCTTCAACAGTTAGCAGTAGTTTATGTGATTATCAGCGTAAACTTTGCCTAAGATCACAGAACAGAAAAGCAGGATGCGAAGAGACAAAAATACTGCTTTTGAATACCCACTGGCTTCAACAAAATTACCTTAAACCAACTGAGCTCTTTAAAACTGTAAGCAAGACCAAAGGATTGAAATTGGAAAAAAATGAATCTACATGGCATACACTGTATAGAAATATTCAATAGAATCTTTGTGTGTGTACCCCAAGGGACCTGTATTAACAGAATGAGCTAATGTTCTGTCTTCATAGCTCTCCTATTTCCCAAAACCCATGTAACTTGTTCTGTTAATTCCTACCTCAGACAAGCAGATTGCGTATACCCACTAAATGTGGACTCTGTTAAATTTGAGCTTACTAAAAATCGCTTTCAATCTTATGAACAGACTTATAAACTGCTTAAAAGCCTTTCTTGTAGATGGGCATCACATTTGCTAACCTCTAGTCAACTGAGACCTGCTTGGTTAGCCAGGACTGCTGATCAATGATGGAAAGTGGTTCATGCCAGCTCCCTCAGTACCCTTGAGTGGATCCCATCCAGTCCTATAGACTTGTGTATGTCAAAGTGGTGTAACACTTTTCTGACGAGTTCCCCTTGGATTATGAGGGATTAATTTTGTTATTTGTCCCAGTTTTCCAGCTCAGGGTGTGAGTGCCCAGAGAACAACTGGTCCTATTATTGAAGTTTGAAGCAAAGGAAGAATTATGTACCCCAGCCTTTTCCTCATCCTCTGTCACTGTTTCCCCTAATTTCCAATAGATTCTTCTTAGCACTTCTTTATTGCTAATGCATTTCTTGAAACATTTTTATTGTATCATATGGCAGTAGCCAGATTAAGTTCCATTTGAGAACTGGTCCTTCTAATTTTCTTCCTGAATAACCTCATGATCATCTTGTAGTCCTGCTGAGTTGCCTGTGCCTTCTTGCAAAGGTGCAAGAAACTCCTGTTTCTCCCTGAGTTCCAGCCAGAGGTCTCTGTTCAGCTATGCCAGTCTTCTCCCCACCAGCTTGTCTTTCAGCACATAGGAGTAGCTGCTTATACACTTTTAGGATTTCCTTCTTGAAGGGTGTCCAGTTTTCCTGGTTGCCTTTGCCCTTCAGGACTGTCAACTGGTCTCATAAATAGGTCAAAGTTTGCCTTCTCGAAGTCTGTGGTAGCAGTTCTGCCTCTTATTTCTCCAAGATCACTCTCCTCAAAGACAGCCTGCAACTATCGCATCACCCAATGGTCCTTCTCTATTCACTAAAAACAGAAACTAAACTACAGTGAGAAGCATTGCGAAAAAAAGCATACTAAAATGCCAACAAACAATTATAGTCAGGGACTCAACATGTTGCAGAACAAGTTCTGAACAAGTTTGCCTGCCTTCTCTGTATCAGCATTTATCTTTCTTAACTGATAAATAGTCACAACAAATTCATGATGGTATTGCTTGGGAAATTTGTCATCAGCATATTACAATAAATTTTTTTCACAAGTATATTCAGCCAAGAATCACAGTTCAGAAAAAAAATTTTGTAATTTGGAGTGAAGATGGTGCTCAATGCAGTGGCAGTGACATCTTTCACTAGACCAAGTTGTTCAGAGTCCCATGCAACCTTGCCTTGAACACATCCAGGGATGGGACATCCGCAGCTTCTCTGGTCAGTCTTTGCCAGCATCAAACCACCATCAGTTTAAAAAATTGTCTACTTATGTCCAATTTAAATTACCCTCACTCATTTAAAAAAAGTTTCTGTTTGTCCTGTCCCTACAGGCCTTGGTAAAAACTCTCTCTCCATCTTTTAAATCCCCTCTAAGTATTGCAAGTTATCAATAAGGTCTTCTCAGAGCCTTCTTCAGCCTGAACAATCTCAATACTTTCAGTCTGTTTTCACAGAAGAGGCCCTCCTCCGGACTTGCTGACACAGGTCATAGAACCATCGAATGCATTGAGTTGGAAGATCCCTGCAGTGATAAGGGACATCCTGGGCTAGATCAGGTTTCTCAGAGCCTCATCAATCCTGGATGGGGTCTCCACCACCTCTCTGGGCAACCTTTTTCAGTATCTCTCCACCCTCATGGTGGAGAACTAGTCTAAACCTGCCCTGCTCTTGTCTAAAAGCATTGCCCCTTGTCTTACTGCTTCATGTCCTGGAAAACAGCCCCTCCACAGCTTTCCTGTAGGCCCCTTCAGGAACTAATAGGCCGCTATGAGGCCTCCCCAGAGCCTTCTCTTCTCCAGGCTGAATAGTCCCAGCTCTTTCAGCCTGTGATCATAGCAGAGGTGCTCCAGACCCTTGATCATCCTTCCTCTGGACCCTCTCCAACAGGTCCATGTCCTTTTTGTGCTGTGGGCTTCAGAGCTGGACTCAGTACTCCAGGTGAGTCTCATGAGGGAGACTGGCCGCTCTCGACCTGCAGCTGACCGCGCTGCTTTGTACGCAGCCCAGGTTTCGTCTGAGCGGGGTGAAGGCTCCTTGGTGCTGTCGCCGCTGTGCATTGGAGAAAGCAAAACCGACCCCAAGCGGCAGTTGCCAATGGCTGGGGCTTGCGCTGCGCGCCAGCGGGGGGCGGTGTGGAGCCGTTAGTCTCGGCCTCAGACGTTACCCAGGCGACGGTACGCGTCCGAGGCGAAGATGGCAGCCCCGGACCACCCTTCGTCGGGGCTAGGCTGTGCGGCCAGGTAAGACCGGGAGCAGGGCGGGCCGCTACGGCTCTCCCAGCAGAAGGCCCTGGGTCGCTGTCAGGTGGTGACATTGTCGCTGAGTTGAAGTCGAACTTCCCCCCCTGCTCCCGCGGCCCTTGTCAGCCGCGGAATGGCAAGCGGAAGAAACCGTTGTTACCCTGGAGGAAGCTATAGTCCCGACGTGATTTGTCAAAAGTTCTTGGTTAAATCCAAACTGTCAGAATCTCTTGTTCAGCCGGCATGTGATTTCCGTCGATGTGCTTTCCCTTTGAATGACAACGAGTTAGGCGTCTGGAATGCAGCGACTGATCAGGTAAGCCCGAGATACGGCTCTTTTGCAGGCTGTTATTTCAGAGGGAAAATAAAAAGGAAGATATAAACGAAATGTTTGGGGGGATTGAATGGTAATGATGGGTTTCGCTTCAATACTGGGAGGACACTAACAGTTGTTATGAGTGTTGTTATTGAGATGACAATAACCTAAGCTTTTGTGGCGAGTTAACCCTGGCTGGCAGCTAAAACACCACCCAGTCTCCTTTCCAGTGAGGAAGAGAAGTGAATGGGCAAAAGTGAGAAAAAAATCACCGGTAGAGATAAAAATAATTTAACGAGTGAATGAAAGAGGAAAAAAGGAAGTGATACAAAGGCAATTAATTATCACATCTCACAAACATATCCATTTCCAGCCAAGCCTCTAGGAATGGCCAGTTTAGAAAGCCATCATCCCTTCATCCAATAACCCAATTTTATTGCTGAGCACAACAGCATAAGGTAGGGAATATCTCTTTGCCACTTCAGGTCATCTGTCCTGGATCTGTTCCCATCCAGTCTCTTGTGTGCCTCCAGCCCTGCTGCAGGTGGGTGGTATAGCACTGAGTGCTAAAAAGTCTGGATGCTGTGCAAACACTGTTTGGCAACAGCCAAGACATTGTTTTGTTATCAGCAGTGTTTTTGTCACACAATCCAAAGCATTGCACCATGCAAGATGCTATAGAGAAAGTTAAATCCATCCCAGACAGACCCAGTACAGCTACATTATAATTAATTACAAAAAACAAAGTTGTTTTGTTGATATTCTTAATTTGTGATTTTGCATTGTGTATGACGTGGGTTTGAAGTGCCTCATTTAACTCTTCTTTCTTTGTGTTTGTCAGCTGTTGCATTTGTCAGGACATCAGTACTCCATTTCTGCAGTTTCATTTGGAAATAAAACCAACCCATATCTTGTTTGCTCTGCTTCTTGTGAACGTGTAATAGTGTGGGATCTTGATGAATGCACACAGGAAGTGCAAGAAGGTAGAACATAATTTCTGTATCATATACATATTATACGTATATATAAGGAAGTGATGCAAGAGCAATCACTCACCACCTCTTACAAGTAGTAATCAGTGCTCAACCAGTCTCTGAGCAATGGTTGTCTTACAAGACATGTCACACAATCAGAGTTGGAAGGGACCATCAAAGGTTATCCAGCCCAACCCTCCTGCAGTGAGCAGGGACATCCTGTACTAGGTGAAATTTCTCAGAATCTCATCAATCTTGGCCTTGAATCCTTTCAAGGATGGTGTCTCCACCACATCTCTGGGCAACCCATTCCAGTGTCCACCACCCTTATGGTGTAGAACTTCTTTCTAATCTCTAATCTAAACCTGTCCTGCTCTAGTTTGAAACCACTGCTCTGGAAAATAGAAGCTTTTCTGTAGGCCCTCTTCAGGTACTGGTAGGCTGCTATGAGATCTTCCCAGAGCTTTCTCCTCTCCAAGCTGAATAGCCCCAGCTCTCTCAGCCTGTGCTCATAGCAGAGATGCTCCAGACCCTTGATCATCCTTGTGACCTTCCTCTGGACCCCCTCCAACAGGTCCATGTCTTTTTTGTGCTGAGGGCACCAGAGCTGGACACTGTACTCTAGGTGGACTCTCACAAGAGCAGCCTTTCTCCATGTGCTGGCCACGACTCTTCTAATGCAGCCCAGGATATGGTTGGCCTTCTGGGCTACAAACACTCGCTGTTGGCTCATGTCCAGCTTTTCATTCATCAGTAACTCTAAGTCCTTTTCCATGGGGCTGCTCTCTATCATGTCATCCCCCGGTATCTATTGGTAATGAAGATTGGCATAGCCCAAGTGCAGCACCCTGTTGAAACTCATGAGTTTAGCCTGTCCAGTTCCCTCTGGATGACATCTCCATTAGTTGAGGCTCCAAACCAAGATGATGGCCAGGATACTAGAGCTTCTGTAGAACTATTGTTTACATCCTGCTTTGTCACTGCAGACCTCACATTCTGGCTCTCGACCACTGTCATAATGTGTGTGAAAGAGCAAGGTGACTATCTGATTAGCAGCAGTGCATGCATGCAAGAGAGTTATGGTGACCTAACATAAATAAAACAGTAGTATCCTCACCACCATCTTGCTTTGGACACTCAACCAACGGAGATGGTTTTGGGGCAGCAGTGATAGTTCCTCTTTTAGCATACATCAGTTGAAAAATAAAGCAATAATAATAGGGAAAGAAAAGAAGAAAGATTCCCAAAGTCACAACTCACTACAGTCTCAATGAGAATTTTTCCTGCCTGAATTGTCAACATTGAGGATGTCATGACATTGTCCAACACTATTAAAAGCTTCCTATTTGTTATTTCTGGGTAGGGATTTGCCTATGATTTTAACATGTACTTTACTCTGCAATGACAGGCAAATCTACATATTATGAAAATTAATATTATAAAGAAAATGAACATTTTAAGTGCTTTTATAGCTTTAATAATAAATATCATTAATACATTGAAATCCATTTAAGAGTAATATAAAGAAAAATGGAAGTTAAAAGGTTAATAGCAGATAGAGCATGTGCAATTTCAGTACAAATGCATTTAATTGACAGATGGACTGCTGCTGCTCTCTTTTTCTCTTTTCCTTTCTATACACAGGAACAGCAGATGCTGTGTAGCCTTCCTCTTCCCAAACTCTGCTCTGAACAATCTTTGCATGTTTTCTCTTACCATATTCTTATCAACTGCAGCAGAATAATCAGGGAGTTCTTTGTGTAACCCATCTCTTTATGCTGGTTGATCTTGAGACATGAATCAACTGTAGAAACATTCCACAGCATCTAGGATAGAAGACACTCTAGCTGTTGTGCCTGCATTCTAGTTAACTTGTTGCTTACAAAATCCTAACATTTAATGAGACGTCAAAAATCTCCTTGCATATGTAAAGATGGCATCATAACATAAAAATCTGCAGAAACACCTCCGCTTGAAGTGGTGTGGAGAGAGTTCAAACATGAATCCGTTCTCAAAGCTAGTCTTATCATCTAACTCTGTAATTTTTAGTGGATTATTTCCTCTTTCAGCCCTCTTGTGCAGAATTAAAAACAAGAGAAGGAAAGTTTCCCTTGCTTGATGTCTGAGCAGCTGAGATATTCTCCTGGAATAAACATTTTTCAGATTCATGTTTTACTGGGCTTCAGTCAGTATTTCTTGCCTCCAAAATGAACTTGATAGTAATGGGTTCCTCAGGCACATGAGCCTACTCAAAAAATCATGTCCATGGCAGTTTAGATGGAAGGATGATTTGGTGGGCAGACTTAATGTTAGTATCTCAACATGTACCAGATCATATCTAGGCAACAAGGCAGATGGAGGAATCCTGGTTGTGCATAGTTCTGTATTTTGTTTTCCAATAGCCTGGTACAATTAAATTGTAGGTTGTTCTGTACATTTTCCTGACAAAACCTGTGATAGCTCTGTGGTTCGATAACTGCTATGGAAATTTTTAAAGAATTTTTATTTCATTGAGTCTCATTAAAAATAAAATTGCTGCAGGGTTAACACCTCAAGGAATCGTTATAGGAACTCTTTTGGGAATGGTGCTTCATGTAAGATTTAGTCCAGATGATGAACAAGTGGCAATATGTGCTGGAAAGCAGATCTACATATTAAGTGCAAAGGTGAGATACCATTATTTGTAGTCATAACAATGGTATTTATGTAATTTATTGACTTTTAAGTAAAATCATAATAGAGAAATGTCAGTGTAAATAAGCAAAAGCATTCCTTTTTCTCATGGAAATGAAAATATATATAAACTAATGCTTGATAATGCATCTTATACTAGAGAGAAGAATATATTAAAAGGTTAAAATAAATCAATGTCTCAATAATTTAGAAGAAGGAAAAATTAGCTCTATGTAATAAATTATAAGGAAACAAATGTAATGTGTAGTGGTTTTGTTGCCAGAATGATACACGGGATGCAATTTCTGTAAAAATAATCTTACTCAATGGATATTTTGTATTGAAATCTGACAACTTTTGACAACAGTTATGAATTATTATAACAGCTAAGTAATTGCATTTTTTAGCTTGAAATCTTATCTGATTATGATTTTTTTTTACTAATCACAGTGTGAAGCTCTAATATCTAAATTGGATGGTCACCTGGAACCAGTAACTGCTGCTGAGTTTTGCACATCAGAGAAAAGTATGCTTGTATCAGTGTCAGAAGACAGAACCTTTAAGGCAAGGAAATTGAAGACTTGCACTTAAAAAAATATTTAGTGAATATGTGGTCTTTTTTCCCTTTAAATATTTTCTGAAGATTAGGCAAAAAACATCTTTGACTTCATAGAGATCAATACATTGTTGTTAAAAGTTGCTTGGGAAATTACTGTATACTTTGCTAATATCACAAGTAATCCAGTAAATAAGTCTTCAAGTCTTGGGGTTTTTTTCCATCTGATTCTGCAGATTAGAGCCATATTGGGGTCTAGGAGTTTGAGCTCATGGATGAAAGACTTGCAGTGTCCAAAACAGATACTTTCCTAGCTCGTTTACTTGGCAAAAGAAGTGAAACAGAGGAGAATCTCTTCTGATAGATTTGTTAGATGAGGTCTTAGGAAATAGCTTTTCAGGAGAATAATGTTTACATTCAGAGAGAAATGAGATGTAAATAGAGAGAAAAGCTTGTGAGTTAATCAGAGGCCCTGAACCATGTTCAGAAAGCAAGAACTGTCTGGCTGTGATTTTTTTTCAATTCCAGCTGTGGTAGCAATGGAAATTGTAGTGAAAATGATTGTTGATATGAAGGCTTACAGAAGTAACAACATAAGAGGAAAAAAATTGGTTTTATTTAGCTTTCTTAATCAACTATTTAGCATAAAATGTATGACTTAGAACAATATTAATAATGAAAGTCGATTTATATATAGATCTATAGATTATAATAGGCATTCTTATTATTAATAATGGCCTGCTACCCTACAGCCCAGTGTGAAAATTTTGAAGTTATGCAAGCTACCTCTGTCAAAGGTACAACCCATTGAAGTATGTCTTTTCATTGACTTAGCTTAATACATAAAGAGATAAACCTAAGAAAGGATAAAAAAATTAATTAATTTCCATATCCATACTAGATGAGTTTTACCTTTCTCATGACGGATACTTACCAATTAAACAAGGGCTTATGGAGTTAGGAAAAAAATGCTGAAAAAAATTCTTTCCACATTGCATCACTTTCAGTGGCTGCATTTCACCACACAATGGCCATTGTGGTTTCCGTTTTTCTTAAAAATCTAAATAGATGCATATCTATCTTTGGTTTTTATTTTTGTTTTCCTCTGCAGGTGTGGAACTATTCTACAGGCCACTTAATATATCAGTCAGGAATATTAGCAGGTATGGGGTTTTTTTTATATATAATTTTTCATGGGAAAAAAAAAATCTCTTCTTAAACAATAGCATCAAAATTAGTAGAGAAGTATTGAGTCAATTTAGTGAAAATAATTCCAGTAGTTTAGGAAGTAGTAAATGCACTATCCTTTAAAAACAATAGTAAATCTATTTTCCTTTAAAGTGTACTTCTGAGTAAATAATTTTAATGTACTTTTCATAAACAGTTATTTTTGTACAGTGTGTGTGTGACTTGGTACTTACTGAGGTATGCAGATAGAGCTCTCTTGCTTTGTCAGTACAGTTCCATTGAGTACTTTGTGCTTGTTTTCTTTCAAGGTTTGTGTAGGACATGGAAGAAAGTGCTGTATCATATGCAGATATATTAGAAGTGTCTGCAGCTGATGGCATATATTGACTTTAAAGGTGGAAGCTACTTTTGTGTAAAGTTGAGAGCAAACAGAGAGAAAGAGGCACTGCAAGCATTCTTTCCAGTGCATCAGGAACCCATCTTACAATAGCACTTTTCCTACAGGAACCATGTAGTTCTCAACAGGACCAGCTTAAACTTCCTTTTAGTTGTCCCTGCTCATGCTGCAATTAGTTCTGACTGGAGCACACTCTGGGGAAATAAGGTGCATGGGGATTGGTTGTTAAGCTTTGTGCATACATATTATTGGATGAATTAATGTAAACTGAAAGCTAAAACTACATGGTTGGAAAGGAGAGGAAGTGTGCTGGTTTAGGACCAAAAGGCCCCCCAAAATGACAGATGGCCCCCCTCTTCTCTCAGAAGAGAGGAGGGGAAGGAATGAGGAGATTTGTGAGTTTAGAAGAATTCCAAACTACTTTAATAGATAATGAAATAATAGATAAAATTAAAAGGAAAAGATAAAAACGTATACAATGTATACAAAACCGTATCAAGTTCCCAGGATGATGATCATGTCCCCAGAAGATGCAGGGAGAGTCTCAGGCTGGGGCCAGTTCAGTCAGGAGCTGGATGCCGGATCTGGATTCAGGAGTGCTCGGATTGGGGTCAAAGGCAGATGTACAGGCAGAGTCTTTCCTAGATGTCAGCCATCTAAGAAAGAGAGAAGAGAAGGCTGACCTTTCAGTTCCTCAGCTTTTATACTGAGCATGGGGCAGATGGGATGGAATACTCCTGTTGGTCAATTTTGGGTCANTTACCAGTCTGGGAGTGAACAGTTTCTGAACAATGTGCAGTTAATTTCAGAGTTTAGTCAGACAGAAGAGGCCTAGCTGAAAAGTGAAGCTACAAACTAGAAAATTTACCCTATTTTACCACAAACCAGGACAGGAAGAAAGGGTGGTTACACCCTAGTTGCCTGTGGCAACTGCTTCCCTTGAAAACCTGCCTTAACTGCAATTTTAGGGTTTGCAGGTGTAAGGCCATGAGACAAACAGCATGGGAACAATACAGCAAAACTACTGCCAAAGGAGCCCTGAAAACAATGCCACAGTTGGGTGAAAGCTGGCACCTTGGGTTAAAGGCAAGGCACAGACCTGCTGTTGTAGGGGTGATGATTCACCTCACTCCACTCATAAGAGAGAAGAAACGAAATATTTATTAATAGAAGTCAGTGATTTTGTGAAGTTTGATAGTAAGTAAGTGTGTCTTAAAATATTCAATGTCGAGGTACAATTGATTATTTTCTGCATAGAGGACAAGGAGGCAAGCTGCCAGGTAGACTCTGAGACTCTTCTGTCGAGTGAGTAGGTTCAGAAAGAGCCCCTGTGCTTTCTAAAATCCTTCTCGGAGAGGAGTCCAGGTGCTGCTGGGTCCAATCCTAGTTTCAGATTTGGTCAACTGTTTATGTCTAAACAATTATATATATGTGAAATATATCCTTATATCACTTAGCTAAACTTTCAAAGTTTTAGCATGCTATTTACCACTTACCAAGAATCTATTATGACAAGAAATCTGTCAACCTCAAAGAAGGTGAAGAAACTTATGCAAGCATCCTGGCTTGCAGCCCACTGCCATACAGGAGAGCTCAGAGGTCTCTTGGGAGGTCCACTATTTATAGAGCAAGAGAATTGACCTTTTGTCACATTCTCATGGGAACAAAATATCTAGGTCCCCACTCCAGACAGTGTTTTGGCTGTGTTACCAGCTATCCTCCAGGGCCCAGGAGCAACTCATCACAACTTCCACTGATGCTTACAACTCTAGCAGGAGCCAGGAGGGGAGAAAGGGTTGAAAAGGTGGAGAGCACACCAACACATCTGCAAATGGAAAGCCTTAAGCAACACAAAAGCTAAGGCACATCAAACATTGTACAACAGTAATGAATGGAATAAGGTTTTTTTCACCAGTCTTTACAAATAGGAAGATTCAATTTTACATTATGATCAAGTATCTGATTTATGTCTACTTTGAAAAATAATTTTCTTTCTTTTTAAAACAGCGTTTTCTTTGCTAAGTCTGCTAGTTGATGAAGAAAATAAACAGATTATCACTGGATGTACTGAGGGACAGGTAATAATTAGCTTAGTCTCAATATTAAAACAGTCAACTATTATTAATGTATCTACGCATAAAAAGTTTCACAATCTGCATAAGTTTTCAACCACTAAGGTAGTTATTTTAGGAAGCATAATCCAGTGCTTTGAGCAGAAACCATGTATGGTATATCAGACCTCTATTACAAAATGGAAACTTTTTTCTGAAAATCAGGGAAGGTTTTAAGAGGAGAATAGGTGATTATAGAAGAAGAGTACGCTCAGGGGCTATAAATATGCCTGTTTTAAAATAAATAAGGTAGAAAAAAAAGATTCTTTTATTTTGGTCAGGGAATGAAATATATGACAATAAATGGAAGAGATTGATTTCATTGTGTTGGAATTCTAATCTAAATGCTAGAAAGGTGAATATGCATTTCACCTTTTTAATTTAGTATTAAAAATAAATTTACATGCAATATTCATGCTGTTTGTCTTCAGTACTACCAACCCATGAATTGTCAAGAAAATTAAAAATTTCATTATTTTGGTGCTTGAAAAGAGAAATTTAAATTAATGCACATGACTCAGGGAGCAATTATATGCAGGTAACCTGCATGTAATAGCTAGTAGTCTATTTGGAGTTTTTTCCAACACATAAACACTTGGGAATTAGACTTGCAGTTAAAATCAATGAAGACCAATATTGAATATATACTTAGAAATGCACGTAATTGAATTTCTGGTCCAAGGCAAGATTCTAGATACAAAAATCCATTAGTTTTAAATATTAAACAATTTAAAATATTGAGTCTTTAGTTTGTATTCATATGAGCTCTATGTTTCATGTCAAAAGGCTCTCGATTTTTCTTTTTCTTTTTCTTGCAGCTTTGGATCTTCAGTTTAATCAGTGATCATAATTACTGCTGCGTAGCACGTATCAACTTAAAGAAAGAACAAGAAAAATTCTGTAACAAAGTGGGGAAATTGGGAAAAGAGAAAGGTAGCAGAGTGCTTCTAAAATGCTTTTTATTCTAACTTCTATTAGGTACTGATGGTGTGATTTTTATATCATGAGAATTTATTACAAGTGATAGACTTATAAGACTGTGGCATGGAATTCTTACTGAAGCTGATATAGAGTATCTGGAAAGAATGATTTGATATATCTGCAAAGAATTATGCATGTATGTCTATAATAAAATCTTGGCCAATACATCTGCTTTTTAAAATATTGCCTGATGTGAACTATTAAGTATTTGGTTTATACTGAATACATTACCCAAGGCTTCATTGATAACAGAATCAATGCCTAAAAATTCCTCATTTTCCTAAGGGGAGAGCTGCTTTCCCTCACTTGCTCTTTTTCTGGCTTCACTGACTGTTGTAGTCTTAGCTGCTTAGGGATCCAGCTTCAATGATCATAAGGTACTAACCTAATGAGCAAGACTGCTCCTTTTCTTGTAATCATTTAAAATATATGGATGTCACTTTCATCTTTGGATGTTCAATAGTGATATAGTGTCTATCTAATGTTGAATTCACTTCTAATATTTCCTAGCCACATACATAATGAATTGGAGATTCTTTGGAAAGATGAAACTGAGGTGTCTTTCTGTCTTGTTTTTGGATCATATTGTAACTTTACTTTCAAAATGGATCTTCAGGCTAAGTGAAAAGTACTGGTCTATTTAAAGCTTATTGGAATATGTCTTTCAGAGTCAATTTTTGAGATGAACACACCTAAATTCCATCAGCTTCTTTTCAGCCCTCAATGGGCTCCTTGGATTTTATTTCTTTGTATTTGAAAAACAATGGTGCTGAAAATAACACAGGAATAAGACAAGCTATTTCAAGAGATCTTAAGATTTATCCATCTTTTTAAATAGAAACTTCTCAAGTGTGGTCTTGGTTCATGTTACTTTACTGCTTGTAAATACCAAATTCTGTTTCCCTTATTACATGTTTTTTTGATAGTATGGCTTGTCTTTCTTAGGTGAAGGGCAAAATACTTTCAAGCTCTGCAAAACAAACAATATGAGACCAAAAGCATCAGTGGAAGCATCATTGCCTGTCCTCTTAATTGAACACTGTGACTTTTCAGAGTGTTTCCATAATGAAAAAAACATGTAAGTCCTTTAAAATGACAGTAACTATTTGCCTGGAATCTATTTCTAGGAGTTCTGATTGGTTCTTGGATTATTTTCACTAATTTTTTTTTTTAATTGAATAAGAAAAATTAAGGAATGTATTTAGTTTTGTACAAGTCTGAAGTTCTTGGTAGCTTACTCTTAGACAGGTAGTATACACAAACTTCTACAAAGTTAAAACTGATTTCTGGTCTGAAAAATAAATTTCTAAAATTGACCTTTTTGGTATCAGTGGATACCAGTTGATAAAGGCAAAAAAAATAAAACAGTAATTAAGAAACCAAATGGAATTAAAAAGCATGATTTATTTGGCTGAAGTTTGCCTTCCTGGGGAAATAAGCCAGATGTAGTCCCTGTGTGTCCCAGTCAGATAGCTTTCCAAATTAAAATGACTTTTGAACTGCATAACTTGTTCTTGCCAAAATACTGTCAGAAAAAGACATTTCAAAGTATGGTGTTTTTCACAGCAGCACAGAATTATATAGTGGTCATGGCACAGCAATCATGAAGCTAGAAGGAGGCCCACAAGAACTATAGAGTTTGGAGGACAGACTTTTGTCTTTTCAAGAAGGCATTTGACAGAGTTCCCTGGGAGACAGCTCTTAAGGGCAAAGGAATCCAGGAACACTTCATACTTTTTAGAAGGAGGTCTTAAAAGAACATGAGCAGGCTGTCCCCATATTCTGTAAAACAAGCTGTTGGGGGAAAAGCCAGCCTGACTAAGGGTTTGTGACCTTTGGAAAAAGGAACAGGGAGGGCATCAGGAAAGCTTCAAAGTTTTTGTAAGATTATGTAGGATTATGTAAAATTATGTAAAAAGAAAATTAGAAAGGCCAATGTCCAATTTGAAAAAGAGCTTCTACAAATATATTAGTAAGGAAAGGAAGACTTGGGAGAATCTCTTCTTTTATTGGATGAAGAGGATAACATAGTGACAAAAGGATGAGGACAAGGTTGAGGTGCTTAATCCCTTCTTGCTTCAGACTTTAGCAGTACTAGCAGTTGTTCTCTGAGCACCCCTACCATTGAGCTAGGAGACAGGGATGGGGAACAGAATGAAGACCCTGTAATCCAAAGAGAGAGAGTAAGTGATCTACTCTAACGTGTAGACATACACAAACCAATGGGACTGTAAGGGATCCGCTCGAGAGTTCTGAAGGAGCTGGTAGAAGTGCTCACTGAGATACTTTCTATCATTTACAAGCAGTCTTGGCATACTGGGGAAGTCCTAGATGTTGGCATGTAGTCAACGTGACTCCCATGCACAAGAAGACAAGAATGATAAGGCAGAGAGGGAAAGGATGAAAAAGACTCATGGCTTGGGGTAAAGACAGTTTAATTGTATAGCAGCAGCAAATAGTAATTATAACAACAATAGCAATATCAATAACAATAAAGGTAAATGAATATACAAAAGAATATACAAAATAAAGTGACGCAAATGCAATTGTTCTCACCACTCAATTGCTGATTGCCCATCCCAAGCAGTGACCGTGGATTCCTGCCCCCTGAGTAGCCTTCATTTATATACTGAGCATGACATCTATGGTATGGAATATTGCATTGGCCAGCTTATCAGATCTGTGTTCTCTCCCAGGTTCTATGTGAAGTCGAAAAACACTTTGACTTAATATAAGCACTTCTTAGCAACAACAAAAACGTTAATCTCATAGTTGTTGTCATTCTAAATCCAAGACAGAGCAGTTGGAAGAAAATTACCTTTGTCCCTGTTGAGACAAGGACATTGACCATAATGTGGCATCAAAACATTTTTAGTGTTTGAGAATGACAACCATTATTTTGCTATGAACATCCTATGCTTGATAATCTTTGCTTTATGTGAGGTGTTCACTGAAATGGTGTTTGCAAAGACTAGACTAGATTTCATTACCTAATTGCAATATTACTCTGACTAAGCAGACTGTGGCAGATATTCCAGGCATGTCTGCTTTTTCCCCTTCATTTTTGCTGGTTTTCCTGTTGTACTTTAACTATGTACAAACACACCTTAAATTTCACTGATTTTTACCCATTGATGTTACAAGTAGTAAAAGTAAGAATGTATTTGTATTTGAATCTTTGTTTTTATGTAGTCTTAGCATATACAGTGCTTTTACAGCATCTTTGTGTTACAAACGTAAGTAACTGTTGTAGAAAAGTATTTATCATGCTGTTTTAGAGTTTCCATGAGCACCTACATAAAATCAAGTATTGTATTCAAAACTTCACCATTTGATTGAAACTTTAAAAAAAACCTTTAAATTTAAATTCTAATTTGGTGTGATTTATTATTATTATTGTCCTGGAACTGGATAACAAGTATAAAGAAAACCCAGCTACTGTGTCTTGCATAGTAATAAGAAAATCTTCTTTATCATACTCTGATATTTTTTTCTCCTTTTTTTAATAGATCTTCAGCCATGAATGCTAACTATTTTTGGATAGGAACCATTACTGGCTTGCTAATAGTTAATGTGGCTAACTTTGAAGTAGAATGGTTTTTATCTTACAAAGGTATGATAATAAAATATCTGACTACACCATAATGTGATTGCTTACATTTGTTGTCTGATACAAATAGTATGAGAATTTGTTTGTGAAGCAGCAGAATACAGAAGAGACTAAGTGGGTTTTTGAAATGTTTTTTTCTTTAATTCATTTTTACATGGTTTTGGCTGTCTTGTTTCAGATGTGTCAGCATTAGTCTTCTGTAGTGGTTAGCAATGAGTATCTTGTTTTGCAGTTTGAGTGTTAACTTTAGGAAAATTGGCATAGTCCTATTTTAAAATGGAGGGTAAGCTAGAAGGATATACGCTGAAGACAGCAGATTATGGTAGTGTCAAATTATTCTTAGTAGGTCTTTTTCCTCTAAGTGATACTTTCTTCCCTGGAAATGCAAATTCAATTCTGAAGAACTATGTTCTTTTTGGCAAAGATTGCAGTGACCTTGGCTTTTGGTTTGCTGGATCGTGTGCATTAGCAAGGAAGGCAGTTAATGGAAAGGTAAATATACAGTAAGCATTGATTTAATAAATGCTTAAATTTCCAATTATTTTCAATAGGCATTAATTACACATTTTGATTACAGATTAACATTCACACTTGTTTGCCTTGATATGAATTACAAGTAGTTTCTCTGCAGAGGGTTGTTTCTTTATGAAATCTACTAGTTTATATAGTGGGGTAGCTTTACAGCTCTCGCAGTTTGTTTATTGTTCAAGGTGATGGACAAGCAAAAGTTGAATTGTTTTTTATAGTGTTCAGTGTGTGTTTTTAATGTCAGGAATGACCACTGGGACAGCAGACACAATCTTGTCGGGGAAAAAGACAAACCTTCTAAAATTGTTTCTCAAACAAATTCTGGGATAAACTGCTTCTGAATCATTCCAAGAAATCTGTGCAAACTGTTTCTGTGGAAATTTCTGTGAAAAGTCACTAAAAAGTATTTTATGGAACTGCAAGGCATTGTTTGAAAACTCTGTTTTTACGTTACACCTCTCCTACAGAATTGAGCTAGGTCTTTCTACATATTTAACATAGTAGTGTTTGTTTTAAAGAAAGATTTCATTTTAAACTCAGTTCTCAGTGTGTTCTCAGCATGTTTCTGACACCAGTTGTTAATCCATTTGTTCTTTTCTCACACCTGTAGCAGAAATATGTCTACTCTTGAAGGCTTTGGAATTTCCGTGGCAGTTAGTCATGGAAGTCTGTTAAGATATATATTTAAACATCATAAACTTATTTTTGAAGGACAGCATTAACCCCTTTTTTGCTGCTTAATACTCTGCAAGACTAACCTCATAGATATTTTTGTCCAATTTTCATGAATGTCAAAAAATGGCTTCATTCTTCATTTTAAATACTTCATTGTTGGAGCTTGAATTATGAAGTAAGAGAAATGTATTTTTATGGTGCAATTATTGCAGGCTTTATGCTTAATCACCTCAATGTTTGAAAATGTGACTGCTGTGCTGGAAGTTAACCTTGCTGCACTGGTGAGAACTCAGCAGAGGGATTTTCTACTAAGTAGAAATGAAAAGGCCCTATCAGTTATTGCCAGGTACAGAAAAACTTTAAATAATCTCTTTCCTCTGAGCTAGAGTATGCATTGGTTTCCTGAGAGTGAAGCATATTGGATGGTTTTGTAAAGTGTTATTTGCTGATATGGAGGTCTTTTTTAACCTGTTTTCCTACCATGTTACAGTTGGATTGAGTGGGAGAAATCACACAATCAAAGAATGATTGAGATTGTAAGGCTGTCCAGCCAGTTTTTCACCCAAGGAAGAGTGCACTCATCCAACCCATGTTTCTCCAGGAGAACACTGTGGGAAACACAGTGTGTTCTTATAATGAAGTCATGAGTTATTATTCAGAGAAATAGGATTTAATATGTTAATGCAATAGTCAGTGAATCTAGTCAGGGCCAAGGCTTATCTGTGCTGCTAAGTATCTGAACTGACAAATAATCAGCATCTGCTATTTGTATTTATGATTTGTATTTGTGAAAATCTTACTGCTATCACGTATACACACATGCATATAAATATACTACAAGTTTTGAAATCTTTTTCTAATTGATTGATTCTTATGCTTGCCTTTATAATTTAGATGTTCCTTATTGACAAATTCTCCATTACATAAAGGTTTAAAGAAAAACTTGAAAGAGACTTCTACTAAAACACATGGTAAGTATAGACCGATATTGAAATTAATTTACACTTCTCATAACAGAAACTGACTCACAACTGAATCATGCCTAATCAATATACTTAAGTCTATTTTCTATATACATTGCATTACATTTCATTTATTTAGGACAAATTTTGTACTTGTAATAGTATTTCATATTGTATACGTATATGTATATGTATGTATATTTGTACAGAAAATGATGGCAGTATGGTATTTTTCTTCTTCCAGAATCAATCCTCTGAGATCTTTCTGTGGATTTTTGGAATAAATTATTGTAGAATGTTTGCTGTATATTTTCCTGTATAATTTTTCTTTTTTATTTGCCTTAATTTTGGTCATGTGGTTTTATTAGTTCTCTTGCTCTGAATAGTCTTGTCAATACCTCAAAGTTTTGGAAGTTAATTTTTGCTCAGTGTTCAGCTATGTAAAAAAAATATCAGAATTCCAGTTGCTACTGCAGCTTTTTTTGCATAGCAATTGTAAAGCAAAGGCTAAAAAATATCTGTAAAATAGTAATTCACAATCACCTTTTCTTTATCCAAGATATAAAAGTATAAGTAGCTGTATACACTAGAAGTATCTGCTTTTACTATATCAATGTTCTTTTTGGACCTGCTAGAATCCTGAAGTATATATCTCGAGTGTTGCATCTGCAGTGCTGTAGCTAGAATTACAGGCTGATTTGGTTACTTAGCACTGATACCTGTGCTACCCTTGTTGACACCAGGCACTCAGACAGATTGGGTGCTGCAAGGAAATCATATGGGCTCTTATGGCAAGTGGTACTGGGAGGTTCCCAGTAGGGGAAGGACCCTTTTCTGCCTCATTGCTATATAAAAGAAAAGCATAGCTACTGGGAGTTGAAAGAGTTTCTACACTCAGCATAAGTAAATGTGTCCAGGAAATCACTTCCAATGCACCTGAAATTTTTTCCTGGTAATATCAAGAAGGTTTTTTCCCCTTCCAACATTCATTTAATTAGATTTTTTTCTGCTGATAAGAAATACTCATATTTTTGGCCTGGAGTCTGCCCTTCAAGCTTCTTAGTGTGAATGGAGACATTATTAATGACTAAGACATCTTAAAAATCTAACCATTTTCCTGTAACTGCTAGCCACTTTGTTAATGATCTTTGACCTGGGTGTGTAGCTCAGTTAGGAGAGCATCAGACTCCTAACTTGATGGTCAAGGGTTCAAGTCTCTGTCCAGGTATGAGGTCTGTCAGAATTGGGATGATGGTTGGACTCGATGATCTGAGAAGTCCCTTCCAACTTAGATGATTATGGAATTGGTTCATGCTGGAGTGCAGCTCTCAAGAGAAAGACTTGGGGGTGTCAGTTGATGACAAACTCAATATGAGCTGCCAGTGTGCACTTGCAGCCAAGAAGGCCAACCAAATCCTGGGTTGCATCAAGAGGAGTGTGACCAGCAGGTCGAGAGAGGTGATTTTGCCCCTCTACTCGGCTCTGGTGAGACCCCCACCTGGAGTATTGTGTCCAGTTCTGGAGTCCTCAACATAAGAAGGACATTGAACTATTGGAGTGGGTCCAGAGGAGGGCCACGAAGATGATCAAAGGGCTGGAGCAGCTGCCTTATGAAGACAGGCTGAAGGAGTTTGGGTTGTTCAGCCTGGAGAAGAGAAGGCTCAGGGGGACCTCATAGTAACATATCAATACCTGGATGGGGGCTACAGATACGCAAGAGTAGGACTTTTTAATAAGATATGTGATGGGGGGACTAGAAATAATGGATGTAAATTGGAAGGGGGTAGATTCAGGCTAGATATAAGAAAGAAATTCTTTACAGTGAGGGTGGCGAAACACTGGAACAGGTTGCTCAGAGAGGTTGTGGACGCCCCCTCTCTGGAGGTGTTGAAGACCAGGCTGGACAAGGCACTGAGCAGCCTGATCTAGTGGGGGGTGTCCCTGCCTTTGGCAGGGTAGTTGGAACTCGATGATCTTTGAGGTCCCTTCCAACCCAAACTATTCTATGATTCTATGGTTCTGTGATTCTATGATTCTATGAATATGAAGTACATATAAAGCCTAAGCATAAATAGGTAATTACAAAGCATATTTGTGAATCAATGAAGAAAAAAGATCTAGAAAACCATATTCTTATTAGTTTACAGTTTAAAGAATTTCCTACTTGTGGATACTTTTGGACAATGCGTAGTCTTATTTCTTTCCTTTTCTCAGTAATGACTGTTTTAGGGTGATTGGACATAATTGTATTTTATAGCATGAGGAGATATCAAATATTTACAGTATGCCAGCTTCACTGTTGAAATCCACACTAAAAATTTAAATGCTTGACAAATTTTAAATAAAAATCAAATTATTTTGCTGCAGGAATGAAAAGCATGGTGAAAAATCAGCCACTGGTCTTCCATAAAAAAATTAAATCATCAGGTTATACAGCAGCACCACAGTGAGTAGAAATATTTTGTCTGTGTAATTGGTGCATGAGATTTTGTCACATAATAAAGCCAGATAGTCTCATGACTGAAAACAATAATACCCAGGAATGATATTAACAAAGAAAATAATTTTAAAAATATGTTCTATACAAAAATTTTCACAGCTTCTGGTCAGTGTTCAACATTTTACAGAATATGTATTAGACATCATGTCTCTTTCATGTGGTTAAACTCTTTTTGTTTCTTCAGCTTGCAAAAAGAAATGTCTGATAACTTTACATGAATAAATTTTTACCTTCAGAATGCATTATCCAAGAAATAACTCACAGAAAGCAGAACTTTGGTGCAGACTTGAGCACTGGATCATTTAAAAGCTGTCTTGTCATCAACGTGTACATTATCTTACCTACTGACATTAAAAGTAGACATAAATAGTAAATAAGATTGTTTTTTGTTTGAAAAAAATTATTGCTGTTATGAAACATTTAATGTTACATATAGAAGTGTTGGTGTTCTTTCTCATAGAATGACCATGTTTTCACCAAAGAACAACTTGAAGAGAAAAGATGTATCAAAGTGGAAGACTGCTTGCAAACAGTAGGCAATCTAGCAACTCCATTAGAGGAACAAATTAAAACTAGGACGAGTGCAGTCCCTAACCCTAACCCTAACCCTAACCCTAACCCTAACCCTAACCCTATTGGAAATATAGTTTGCAGCTGCTTTTCTTATTGGAACTTCTTGTTTACGTGTATAACTGAAACTAAAAGTCTTTGTAAATTTGCTACAAAATTACTACCTCAAGTGATTCAGATTATCTAAATTTGACTAAATTATACCCCTAAAAGAAAATAGGCACATCTATTTTCTTAGGTTTTTGTTGCTAGAAAGAAGAGCAGGAGGCACAGTCCCACCATGTGCTTAAGCTGGAGTTCTAGCAAGAAAAATAAATGAATGTGGCCTTGGGAGACTTAGTGATTTCAAACTATGTACCTCATTTGCTCCTAAAACCATGTTATCTCAGGCTAATGCAAGCTTGCTGTAATGCATTTAATCAGAAATATAGTGGTAAAACTTGGATAGTGGATTCATCATCATTGTGAATGCAAATAATGTTTTTTTGGAGTTCGCACTTTCATGTCATTGAGTGTGATATGGGGTGTTAAATGTGGACATTACATATATTTTATTTCTTTCATACAGAGTTTTTGTTCTATGTAGTTCAAGCATCTTTTTTCACAAAACTGTTTCTTAAACAATTAATGGCTCAAGAATAAATCTTTGCAGTTCTTGTACACAGAGGCAAGCCTTTAGATGAGTACATCAGAATAAATCCTAGATTAGTTTGCACTATTTTATGATAGGTTCAGATACTTAATACTTTAGGTTTTGTGGGGTTTTTTTTAGTATCTTGTTAATGAGATGAACAGTGTAATTTGAACTTCTCAAATTAAGGCAGGTTTCCCAGAGAAGCTGTGGCTGCCCCTTCCCTGGAAGGTTTCAAGGCCAGACTGGATGGGGCTTTGAGCAACCTGGGCTGGTGGGAGGTGTCCCTGCCCAGGGCAGGGGGTGGCACTGGTCAGGCTTTCCAGTCCCTTTCAACCCAAATAATTCTATGATCCCATCAATGCTCACCAATATCCAAAGGGTGAGTGGCAAGAGGATGGGACTAGACTCTTTTCTGGGGTGCTTGGCAACAGGACAAGGGACAAAATATGCAAGCTGGAACACTGGAAATTACATAAGGCCAGGCTTGATGATCTAGTACAGGATGTCCCTGCTCACTGCAGGGAGATTGGACTAGATTACTGTAGGTCCCTTCCAACTTTGTGGTTCTATGATTCTTTCATTCTTATTTTCACATATGAAAGGTAGAGTTTACATTTTTCAAATACTTTCATTAGGTAAATGTGCAGCTGAAGTCTGATTTTATATACAAGTCCATATGAATTTGTAAGAGTTGATGATAGGAGTAACATAAGCATGACAATTTAAAATTAATTCTGTCTCTTATCTCAGAATTAACATAAATTTGCCAGGAAATACTTATATAAAGATGATTGCAATAGTTTCTAGAGCACTTGTATTTCATGAATGCAATGAAAATGTATTATAGTGTTAGATATCTTATTATTATTCCTCTCTTTGTTCTGTTCCTTCTTAGAAGTCAAAATAAAGAATATCCATTGGAAAGTCATCCTCCAGTCAAATATGAGAAAGATATATCTGTTACTTGTAAGCCAACCCCAATCCGTTGTATTCAGCATTCTGGTACGTACAGACTTCATAAAGCTGTGTCAGTATGCAGAAAGAAAAATTAAATTTATGTGACATACTTTATTAAGACCATGTATTTACCAGATAAATCAGAAAACTTTCTGGCAATATAATGTATGTTTGATCATAATCTTTTGACTTGCAAAACCATGCAAGTGTTATTTTTTAATATAATTTAATATCATTTTTTACATAATTTTTCCTTTGGCGTTTATTCTATGATTTTCCCACTATGACTTGAAAATTAGTAGTCTAACAAGTTCTTTTACTAAGGAATTTATTTTCTGAGACATACACTTAGACATACACTTAGTGTCATGAAGGTGTATTAAAAGGTGAAGTTCTTAAAAAAATCATAAAATGCTTTTATTATGTAAAGATTATTCAGTTTTCTTATATCAAAATATATAATTTTTTTCTACATAATCTAAAGAAAAGCATAAATGCTTTGGAGAAGTAAGACTTGTAATATGTTTGTCATCTTAGATTTGCAACCAAATGAATTAGCAGAAATATAAATATGTTAATGTACATTCTGCAAACCATGGTACTTTCAAGGTATTCAAAATAGCATGTCATCATAAATATTTTGGGGACAAGTACAACTTTCATCTTCAAGGAAAAGAAGGAATTAGATACAACCAGCAACTTTTGTTAAAGATATTCCAGTCACCTCTATGTTCCCTAAAGAAAGGGAAGAAATTATTTTTATGGTTCTTCAAAGAAATTGGTAATGGAGACCTTATTTCTAGGAATGTTATATGTGCTTAAAACTAAAATTTATTTTGTAGCAAAGAAAAGCATTAGTATAGTTTTGATAATACATTTTAGTTATAAATCCTCTTTCACTTGGAGAAAGGGACATCTTAAGTAATTTCTATTTTTTCTGTGTATGCACACACACATCACACACAAAGCTTAAACAACCACAGTTTAGTAAATAAGAGTTTAGGAAAATTTTCAAAGATTATTTAATGCAGACATTGAAGGAGTCTATTCTATCACTGTGCTCCTCTCTGATTACTAACATACATGAATAGTCTAACTGAACTAGAAAGGTTTTTAGGATTACTTTATTAAGCAAATTTCTCATCTTTTAGAGTTAACTCAGTTGACTAATTCATGCTTCTTATTCTAATATAGAAGACAAGATTACATAAACTTGAGAAAATATGAAAAAATGAGTGCAAGAAAATTGATTTAAATAATTGCTAAAAACTCTGCAATTAAATTTTGTAGCACTTTTTTTTAGTGAAGAAAGAATTTCTACCTCGGAACGAATATCTCTTTTGAGAATATATTGGGGCAAGAAATGAATTTTGGTAAAATGAATACCAAATTCTGCAGTAGAAACTTGTGATGTTAATATAAATTATGGATTTTATGTGTTTCGTTGTAGTGACATACGATTTTTATGATTAAAAGAAACAAATCCTTGTTGATGTCAAATATAAATCATCAGACCCTTTTCTTAACAGGGGATGGAGAGATGCTGGCTTGTGGCCTGGCTGACAAGTCTGTACTGATATTCACTTCCAACCTCACCAATACATGTAATATTTTTGCAGGTAAATTTCTGAATGAAATTATTCAGAATTTATTTTATTCTACAATAACATAGTAATTAAAAGATGTAAATATTATGATTTTATAAGATGTATTTCAAGATGTACTGCTTAACATAAAGATTCCTATACTAATTCAGCTTTCAGTTCTCTGTAAAACACTGCAGTGCTATGAAAATGCAGACTAATTTTTGAGAAGAGTAAAGTAGCCTGCAACAAAATTCATAGTTCTACAGAGAAGCTATTTCTGGTGCCACTAGTAAAAATGTCATTAAATAGTTCTTTGTCTTGTTTTAAAATTTTTCTGATACATAACTAAATTTTTCTTCTGACAATTCACTTGGTTCTATTAGTTCTGTTAGATTTTATACTAGTATCTAACTTATTTCATTGGTGCCTTTCATTCTTTATTCTGTGTGGGTTTTTTGATGCACAGTCTGAGAAGTGTAAACCTCATTCAACTTTAGCTAGCACAAGAATACAACATAAGAGTGAATTCTGTGCATGTAGTTATTTTCAAAAGGAACATAAAAATAAAATTGTTAGATAAAATTGTTAGATAAAAATAAAATTGTTGTACTGTAAGGGAGTAGAAACCATAAACTATCAGTGACATGCACATTTCATTCATGTAGTTCTTCTCACCTACTTGTTTTCTACTTATATGACTTTCTTTTCAAGTGTTGTAATAAATGTATTGTCTTGTCATTAAAACCCACAATGCATCACTCTTATTCAGAGATGCAACCAATGGTAATGTAAAACTTTCCTTTTCCAAGAAATGGCAATATTTCTTCTGTTTAGAAATGTCAATTTCAAGACAGTATTATAATCTGGGTAAAGCGGATTATCAAAAATCTAATTTTTATGATGCACCATCAGAGGGGAACAGAATAACAGCAGTTATTTTGCTTTAAGCTGAGTTTACTTGGTTTTGTTCTCTGAAGTGCTCAGTTACAGTTTTAAGTAGTTCTTTACAGAGTGGACTCTCCAAGTGTCTGTGTCCTATGCTGAAGTGTAGGTAATACTGGCCAGCTTTAAAACAGTTACAGCCTGCAGATCCTTTTTGAAGAAGTATTTTTAAAAACCAGCATCTGTCCTTCTCAATGTGCTTCAGAACTGCAGAGCCCAGAGTAATGACTGTTTTGAAGCTACTGGCCTGTTGTGCCAGCTGGCATATCTTTCATTGTGCTTTGGGATTAGGGGACCTGGAATGCAGAGATTCTTATGCTTTTTGCATGGTACTTCCAATTTTCCAAACTCATATTTTCCTAGTTTCTCATGTTCATTACCAGTTTAGAAAACTGTTCTGCATGTTCTGGTAAGTTGTTTGGTTATTTTTATTTCAATGCAGAATTGCAAATGATTTACAAAACCAAAGCCTGCAAATAAGTACTGAGAATAAAATAACTATAGTAGTGATATATATACTTCTACAGTATCTGTACAGTTTTCTGGTGAAAATTGGTAAATATCTTAAAATATTTTGTTTAGAGGCCTTCTTATAGGTATATGTTATCACAGAAGCTATTGATTGCTAAGATAAATTAATTAGCCTTTCTGTAATTTAAAGCAATCACTTTTTTAGTATATAAAATTTCAGTTGACAAAAGAGAAAATGTGCACAAGAGGGCAGTATATGAACTTCAAATCTTTTAAGTCTAGAAGAAATTCATCAGACTTCATCTGGAAAAAATAGAATACTATGAGACAAAGCTTGTTAATTTTGTTTAACATATTTCCTTCTTTTTTGACTTTTTGATCAGCTTCAAGAAAATTTCAGATCAAACAAATAATTTTAGCTTCTGGATGATGTTTCTGACTTTTGAAGCGATTTTCTTAATATTTTGCAATCTTGTTTTTAATTGCCAACTGGAAAGTTGCTTTCTATTAACTGGAGATGAAAATATTTTGTGATTTTTATACAGGTAGTTACCTGTTTTTAACCTATGTAACTGTCCTGCAGAAGCTTTTTGGAGTGGCATGTTCATTGTGTTTCTGCAAAAACCGGTTATCACAGTAATAAAAGCCTAATGGATAAAATAAACTATTGCATCTATTTGCAAGGTCTTCATTAGTTTCCAGATAATGTTTATTATAAAATTTCATTCTAATATAATACCCAGATTTTTTGAGTAATTTTATATCTCTTCTTGTATCAAATTTCCAAGATGTTCTTTCAAAATTATTTCCAATAACATTAAAAAATCAGGATCAGAATTATATTTATCTGGAGATAAATGATGGGTGATTCTTTTGTAACTACTCATATTTTGTTTTTTAAAACACTGAATTTCAAGGAAGTCAGTCAGTTCTGTTCCTGAGATTTGCTTATTTACCATAGCTATGGTGAATTCTTTTACTACTTCATGTGATTAAATCCTCCTGTATCCTGTTAGCCTTGACTTCCTTCCTTCTAAAGCAGTAGACATTGTCTACTTCTAGGATGTATGTCACTTTGCAGGTCTATAAAATCAGTTTGTAAGGAGCTGAATTAAGCATTCAAAATAAAGTTCACAGGGAGCCTGACTCACATCTTGATGGCCGTCAATGTTAGACTAAGCATCCTGGGATTCAGTATTTTTCTCTAGGCTGAATCTTTCCACACATGTGCGATTCTTGTAGGCTCATGACAAAAAAATAAGCCATCCTTTAAGAGCTTCAGTGTGGTAACTTCAATTACTCTGGGCTTTCAACACTATCATTAGAGATGGGCAGAGATGAAGCCTTCTAGAGTGAAAGACTCAGAACAGCTTGTAAATCAGAGTGAAATAATATATGATCATGAACAGTAGACTATATGCAAGGTTTTGGGCCTCTCTATGAGCCAAATACTGAATAATAATCATTTACAGAATGCTGTGGTCTTGATGACAATCCAATTTTGGTATTTAGATTTTAGATGAAACATCAAATCATAGGACTCTCAACCTTAATCATCCCAACTGGATTTTGAAATATTGGGTAGCCATGTCGTCAGTGATGATTGTTTTCTTTGCTCTTATAGACAAGAAGATGAAGTCAGGAGAAACAATTCCCTGAGTATCCCTCTTTGGGTAGTCTTTTTGCAGACTGCTGTGAATCAGAAGACAGATCTTGATGATTGCTGAACTTCTGTTTTTTTGTGTAAACGTCTATTTTCTGTTCACTACAGTTTGGAGTAATTTTAATTGAATTCAGCATTTCACTCTGAGACAGTCATTATTTCACGAAAAAGATCAGAAATATGACTGTTCACAGCAAGACCTGCTGTTAATAACAACGTTAAACCACTTCTGTGCTTCTAATCTGATTTGGTGGAGAGATAGGATATCTTAATATTACAGTGACAGCAAAGATCTCTGAATCTGTTGTAATTTGTTGTCAGTGTAAAGGAATTTCACTTGTTTGTTTGTTATATATTTGCTTTGAACTATTTTGTAGTTCTAGTTGAGTCAAACCTGAGTTGCAAAAGGTTAAGAAAATTTAGATTCTAGATTTTATTCTTGTAGGATGCCTGTAAAAGATCAATGTGTCTTGTATGTTTGTTATATTTTACTATAAACTCCCTTATAACAGCGGAAGCAATGTCATACAAATGCATCTGAAATTTCTGGTGGAATAACCAAGGTCAGTATTTCTCTGACCTTGCTTAATTTTTTTAGTCTTCATTAATGTGAGACCTTATTAAGAAAGACGGTTTTTGGTGGAAGAAAAAAATCCACCTGGTTTACTCTTACCAGTTTTAATCCAACTGTTTGAAGCCTCTATTTAAAATGTATTTTAATACTGTATATTAAATTAACTCTGATGAAATATATATATGCAAGAAAAAAGATTTATGGTATTTCCATTATATATTTTATTAGGTCATGATGGTGCAGTTAACTCTGTTGGCTGGAGCCATAACAAGAAGTGGTTAGTTTCTGCAGCAGAAGACAGAACTTTTAGGGTCTGGTCAGTTTGCCAGAATGAGCCTACTGTAATTCTGGTAATTAGAAGCTCTCCTTTTGTTTGATGGGGTACACTCTTTTGTGCTTTCATCTACTTCCAGTTTAACAACTCTATAGAAGGAAAATGCAATCAGTTTTCAGAGTTACTGGGTGGTGGTGATGCGAGTGATTTCCACTGAGTTGAAATTACGCTTTTATCATGACAATTTATGAGAAAAAAAATCCTTTCCTGGTAGGCAAAACTAGAGGCAAGTTTCAGTTTTATTGCCTGCTCTTTATATTCTGTTTTCAATGGCTCGGCACTTCTTGACTTTACAGTCCACTCCCTGATTCAAGTGGAAGTTCAGAGTACAAATGTAGATAGTATTAAATTAATTTGACAACAGATGCTAGTAACATTATTGCTGATTACTTTAAGTAGAATTATCTCAAAAATAGGAAGGGCCATTACACAGTAGGTTAACCTCCTGGGATATGGTCAGGATAACAGGAAGACTATACCTTGATATCAGGAATCTTGGAAAAAAATATTCAGTATCTTAGAATCCATTCTTAATAATTTTCTTTGCTTTTTAGGGCAAGAAGTTTGACAAGACTGTAGGCTTTGTGCAGTTTTATTTTATAGATGCATTTATTGTGCTGTGTTGTGAAGCTGAATTTCATCTATTAAGTTTCCACATAGACACAACCAAGGATGACCTCAAACGGTGAGTAAAATTTCTCATTAACAGTCCAATGAAAATACTTTTTCCTCTGCAATTTTTGGGTGGTGAAGTGATATGGAGTGAAGGGTAAGAATATTACAGAAGAAAATTAAACAAATAATAAAGGTAAATTCTAAAAATATCTTTGTTCTGGCATAATAGAAAACATTGAAATGTCAAATAGTTTTTTATAGTGCAAACTTTATCTGGTGCAAATAAACTATTACTATTACTGTCATCATTTGGGACCTTCTGCTTTACATTCTACCTGTTAACATCTTAGTGTGCATTAGTGTCTTAAGTTACGTCTGCTATTCTTTCTCTTGTGGGAATATATCTACATAGTTTTTCTTTTCTTTCTTCCAGAGAATCTAGAGACTGTTTTCTTTCTCTGTCAAATTGAAGTGAATCACTCTCATAATTGCCACCGACATTCCATCTGGTTGTATCTAAATATTGTATCTATATTGTATCTAATATTAAGGACTTGATATACCTTTTCTGTTTATTTAGATTATAATTGGAACTAAAACTGTCCTTGTATCCTTTCACTAACATTCTCTGCTCTTCATTTGCTTTTGCTGTTTTTCAGCAGTATTTGTGTAGGTGAGACTGTATTATATTAAAATATACACGTCCATGTATATATGCATATGCTTAGAAAAATAGTATTTAAAAAACCTGGAAGATGTACTTTCATTTGTTTGATATTATGAATTTTTATTTTGGTATAATTTCTCAGGATTTTTTTTTCTGTTTTGGAACACTGCATCATTGGTTTTGTTTCTCATAAATCTCTCATTCTGCCTTTGGAGTAAATTTGGAAGAATGCTTGAGTATTATGCTTCATCTAAGCCCAAAGTATGCTTTATATCTTTAATTGAAAGGCTGTGGCAATGCAATCTGGCTAACTAATAACTACTGCATTTCAGAGGTGAGGATGGTACAATCACAAAACTGTTTCTCTGTGCAGTTTTCAAAGAACTCCCAGTAAGTTTCAATTAACTAAGCCTTACAGCAACTTAAATGGCTAAATAAATCCTGGTTCAGTTTTAAGAATGAAACTGAGAAGTGGGAATAAGAAAAAAGAGTGCTATATTCCTTACTGTCTTTTAAAAATATATCCTAATTTACAGGTGCTGTAGAGATTTATTGCAGTTCTGGGAATAAAATACAGATATCCTGAATAGAGTCAAAATGATTCACAACCTAAAAAAAAACATTTGCCTTCTCCAAAATTGTTAAATATTGAATTTCCACTTTCATCAGCAGTTGTGCATACTGATATAAGTGCTTCATAGCTTTGTTTTTTTAGTTCTTAATTACTTTTTAACTCACATAAGAATCTGAGCAGAAGAAAACATCTATGAGATGTAATCTCATTTTTATGGTTTTATACATTGTTCTAAAGATCAGCATGAGCAATTTCAATTAGTTTAAAAAAGGAAAAAATCTGTTCCAGTACCAGAAACAATGCCTTCTAAAGCCATTAGATTTATATCTACATATATAATCTATATATACTTAATTGCACATACAGTAAAAGAAGTAGTGATGAAATTTCTGCTCTGATGAAACAGGAAAGAAGAAAATATGCTAGCACATATTATAAATATTTAAGGCAAAAGAAATGGTAAATGGGTTAAAAATTTATCATGCTCATAATATATAAGAGAGTGTTAATTTCAGATACTTCTGAAAAGTTTATGTACAACTTCTTGGGTAAACAGCTTGCACAGACCTGATTCAGCAGCTCTGCAAGAAGCATTTGTGTCTTAGAATATGGCTTTGTATGTTATTCCTGAAGATACAGAATTGTAGAATGTGTGTGGGCTAGAAGGGACCTTAAAGATCATCTAGTTCCATCTAGATGCTATACTGGTACTAGGTTTATATCTGTTTTTTGATTGGAAGTATTCGATAGACTTTTTTGTCCTCTTCAACATTTTTAATCTAAAAATTTCAGTATAGATGCAGGATTATTTTATCTTTTCATGTTGGTGGAATATCTGTCTTGTAAAACAACCTATGTTTCTTTACATCCAAATGAATGTTCTTATAAAGTTTTTATTCTGGTTCTGGCACAGACAGCGTTACTTTTGTCAGGGACACAGGAGCCCCGTCCCCAGCTGAGCCCTGCCGCTGGCAGCTTGGAGCAGTTGGCAGCCATGTGTGGGATCGTGATGGCATCTGCACGTCCCCCTGCCGGTGTTGTGGTGGTCTTTCCTCTTGCTGTTGTTGTTCGGTCAAACTTTGCGTTTTGAACTTGTCTCTACTGGTGTTCTTCTCTCATGAATCTTTCTACCCCACACAAAAGGGGAAGCTGGAGTGAGGGACACGTGGCTTGCTCTTCTCTCTGAGGTCAAACCACACCAGTTTTTCAGTAGAATTTTGCATGGGCTCAAATGGTCTGTGGTGTTAATTTTTAATAATGAAAATCAGCATTTTAGTTTTCTTTGTGATTCCAGTGGTAATTTACTAGTGGTCACAGATCAAAATTTATTTAATTTACACTAGCATTACTTTGATTTTCTTTACAGGTATCAACAGAGAAGTACTTGCAAATTGGTACAGAAATTTCCCATGGCTTCAACAAAGGAGATTACCAGCCTTTCAGCCGTAAATGATTTCTACTCTTGTATCCTTCATGTTTCTTACCCTTTTCTTGACTTAATTACATGGGAACAAGTAGCATTTGATTCTTTACTACTCATTTTCTATTAGAGTAACAATGTTGTATTTTTTATGATACTGAATTTTTCTTCAGCCTTGAACATAAACTTTTTAAGACTCTTAAGAGTTTTGATGCTGCTACCCTGATATTTGCTGGAAAGCCTGCTCAGCCAGCCATCCACAGTCCAAGAGGTTCCTCCATTAATATCCATTGATGACAAATTTCTGATGCAAATGGTGGATGATCCAACAAGGAGAGGAGCATTGCTGTGCTCCTAACAAGGAGGGTCTGGCAGAAGTAGTGAAGGTTGAGAGCAGCCTTGGTTGCAGCGACCATGAGACGGTGGCTGTATTAGAAGGGATGTGGTCAGTCAGTCGAGAGAGGTTCTCCCTGTCTGCCCTGGTGAGCCCATATCTGGAGTATTTTTTCCAGTTCTGGGGCCCTCGGTTCAAGGACAGGGAACTGCTTGAGAGATTCCAGCGCAGAGCTGCAAAGATGATGGTGGGATCGGAACATCTCCCTTATGAGGAACAGCTGATGGAACTGGGTCTCTTTAGCCTGGAGAAGAGGAGACTGAGGGGTGACCTCATAAATGTCTATAAATATGTAAAGGGTGAATATCAGGAGGATGGACTTTCCTTAGTGACCTCCAATGATAGGACTCGGAGCACTGGGTACAAACTGGAGCACGGGAGGTTCCACAGAAATATAAGAAAAAAAATTGCCACAGTAAGAGTGACAGAACACTGGAAAAGGCTTCCACAATAATCTGCGGAGTCTCCTTCTCTGGAGACATTCAGAACCCATCTGGATGTGTTCTTGTGTGACCTGGTCTGGGTGTTCGTGCTTCAGCAGGGGGATTGGACGAGATGATCTCTTGAGGTCCCTTCCAATCCCTGATGTTTTGTGATTCTGTGACTAAATGCAACAGTGTCTTGATACCTATCTATCTGCCTTTTTTCTGTGTGCTTTTAATTTTTTATCTCAGTTTAACTTTAACACAGAGAGCTGTACAGATATTGTGCTTACAGCTGGCAGCAACCGAGCATTGGAAGTTTTTGATCTCAATGCAGGCTGCAGCGCAGCAGTGATACCAGAAGCTCATACAAGACCAGTCTACCAAATTTGCCAAAATAAGGTATATGCTGTTTTGCATTTTATTTGCAGTACCAGTGTAGCTCCATTAACAAAGAAAGTGGAGGCTAAACATATATTCAGTAGTAATAAGTAGAGTTTTTAATGTGTTGGAAAGGATGGGCAGGTCATAGTTCATGTGATAATGGTACCCAGATGTAATTGTTTTTCTCTAGTGGAAACCAGGAAGCAGTCAGAAGAACTGAACAAGCTACTTGTTAGGGAAGTGTATATTAACCTCTGACTTATTTGTTCCAGAATGCGATACTGTAGTTCAACAGGAACTTTTCCTTATGTAACTGTTCTCTGCTGAATTTGAATCTGAGGCTGATTTATTCTGAAATTTCAGAAACAGCAACCAAAAAAAATATTGTTCATTACTGCAATGGAATGAATTATTTAAATCTCTTCATGCTTAATCTGGTCTTTTTTACCTGAAGATTGATTTAAATGTTTGTAAATCTTACAATGCCATAAAAGCTGGAATGCCCAGTGTGTTAGGTTTGGTTGAGCGTGGTTCTCCATTTCCAGTTGAAAAGTCCTTGCTTCAGTGTATTTAAAACAATTCTTTATCACTTCTTTTGCATAACTCTTTGTAGGTTTTCCTGAAAGATGTGATTTGGCATGGCACTTAAGATCATGTAATGCATTTCAGTACTATTTGTAACACATAGAGGTCTAATATTCTGTCTTTTCTTTTTGCTTGGTCAGCTCAGTGGCTTCAGATTATTTAATAAAGAAAAAACTTAAAGCTGTGGGCAAGTATTTGTTTGTGGAAAAAACCTAGAAGTATTTTTTTTTTAAATTATAGTTAAAAGTTCCCCATTTTAAAGTTATATAAAATTAATATTTTAGATAAGTCTATGGGAAAGCTACACATCAACTATTGTGTTACAGTTGTGTAGTTTAAAGATGCTACAGGAAATACAACACAAATCTTTTATATTAAAACAATATGCTCAAATATTTAATTAATATTCAATATGTAGAATGTTGTTTCTAAATTACATCCTATTTAGTGTGTGAAACACATCAGAATCTATGGCTAGCCAGTGATGAGGTGTAGTGCAATAGAAGAAAATCTGTGGAGTGAAACAGCTGATGCTGCAGATCTGATACCTACATTACACAATTTATATTTATATATTACACTATATATATTTATATAGTTCTTTGAACTAGCTCTGATCTCATTTTGAAGACTTAATACTCATTAGTTATTGCTATATATTCTTGAAGTCCATTAGAGTAATAGACTCCTTTGTGGTGCTATCTGGACAGTAGAAAGTGGGGATGATCAGGAGATTTGTTCTTTAAATGAATTTAATAATTAAATCTACTTGTAAAGTCTTGTAAAACTCTAAGAAGGATTAAGTGTGAGAAAAGCTTGTTAGCAAGTTGCTAAATTCATAGAATTTTTTAGAAACATAGGTGGACAGCATGTCATTCTGTTATTTCTGGGTAAGGAGCAGTAAGGAACTATATGTAATTTGCATTGTAATGACTGAATTTAAATTGTACTTTTGGTCAGTTCTAGAGGTTGTTTGCAAGAATTGGCACTGTGAAACTCACAATCTGTAGAGTATTTTATTAAGTTTATGTAATTTGGAATATATTCTCTTCACAGCAGACATTGCCTGATGTATATCAGAACAATATTCTGAATACCCTCTAGAACAATTTGTCAGAAAATATTTGAAATATATGTTTGTACCTTCATATGAAAGATTTGCTACGCTGTTGTAAATTATATCTCTGAGGAGATGATAGAGTGTGATGCTCATTTCAATGAGATTCTGTAAGTCCTGTTTCTTTTTAGAAATCGAGTACTCTAAAAGCATACTCTGAAAATGAGAACATATTTACAAGTAAAGTATTTAACTGGGAGTGAAGAGTAAATGTATTTGTTGTATGTGCATGTGACTGATAAATTGGTGTTTCTGTAGAAGTAAAGATTACCTGCATAACAGGTAATAAAGAATCTGAGCTGAATCTGGATGATTACCTTGTATTATTTTGAAATCTCTCTCTGTGGCCCATTAAATTAATGTAAAAGTATTCTGTATCTCAAGAATCAGTAAACATTTGCTTTGCATATGAAGATGTGCAGTAATGACAATGAAGGCAGAGTAGAATTCTTTGTAATTGCTAAAATAAGTGAATTCAGCCCCTCTCTTCCCCTGGTGCTCTACCATAAGTGGTCAGAACCATGACTTTACATTTAGTAGAGCATGGCAGATCACTTGCTGCAGTAGCATTTATCATTGTGATGAAGGCTTGATCCAGTGACATTGTGCTGAATATGATAAACCACCAGACTGAACCATTACTTGCCACAGCTTACCTTTCTTCTGTAGGAATGTTTTAAGTCTTTCTGTAATTAAGTTGTAAAATCAGATTGTATCCTATCCTAAGATACTCATTCTGTAGCCTCTCTACTGCTGTTAAGTACATTTAATGAAAACTCTTCTCTGCAGTTTGAATTACGGAAGGTAGTCTCTCTTGTTACCACTCCATGAAATATTGCAAATGAACATAAGAGTACGTATTCATACATATTCCTATGAAGAGTTTGCTGTTGTAGGTTAGCAAATTTCTGCAGTGGTCCCTCTTTCAGGTGATTCTTCTCCCTCTTTCCTGGAGATGAGAACAGTGGCAGCGAACAGATAGGGCTTCCAGCTTGTCTTCTATTGCTTCACTTTCTCATTGGCAACCTCTGTGATGGCTGTACTGCTTGAAATTTGCTGAAGTTCCAGAATAACCTGAAGTCTGTTTCTCTGATTCTGTGCCATGTGAGCAGTTTATACCTCCAGATGTATTTCACGTGTTGAAACTAGACTGTATCTCTCTGTATCATTACAGGTGCTCTGTTTCTGCAGCCATGAGTCTTCACTTCTCCACCTCCTACATCCTCTTTCCTTTCTCCTCCTTGTACTTAATTTTGTCATTCTAGTAGATTACTCCTCTCCTCCTCCAGTCTCCTTTTCCCCACACTTGCAGTCATTCACGACCATGCAGATTGCTGTTTTTCCTAGAGTTCCATTTCCCTGATTATGCCTTCATTTTTCACTTCCTCAAACTTTGGTCTCTTGCAAGGGTCCAGGGGAGACAGTTGAAAGAACTGAAAGAAACTAGGAGGTAGTGACTATGAGGGAAGAAAAAGATGTAGGGAAGTAAAAATAGCAACATCAGAAAAGTTCACTCCCAGAAGATTAGGACTTTTGCTTTAGTACAAAAATGGTTCTAAAAAATCTTTAAATTAATTGCAGTAACTTGTTAAGAAAGTCTTCCTGTTTTTAACTCATTCTGTGATTTTATAAATATTTAGCATTGTGAGAATAGTTATGTGAAACTTTTTTTCATATTTTACAGGGGTCATCATTCAGCACTCAGCAACCTGAAGCTTACAATCTTTTTATAACCATAGCTGCTGCTGATGGCATCAAACTCTGGGATTTAAGAACACTGAGGTAAGGCTGGATTATGTGCCTCTGAATGAAAATCTTTAACCTTTATTCACAGTTTTTATACTTCTTGTGATTTACCAGTAGGAATCCTATTTATGGTCAGGCTTCTAAATACAGAAACTGCAGACTAATTGGAACTCACTAATTTTACTTACGTTGAAGCCATCAAGTGGTCAAGATTTATCACTCATGTCTTACGTGCCTTTCTAGATGTAATTGTTTCTATGAAACAGTCTACTGAACTAAATGCTAGTTGGTATTTCCAAACCAGCATGCCATTACTGCTAATGTAGGTAACAATTGTGATCCAGCTTTTAAAATTGAAATGTTGTTATAACAGTATTGTAAGTTGTGGATATAGTGTTATAATTTTCATAATATGTTATCATAAACTCTGAAAAAAGTTACAGTTTTTCTAAAAACTTTCCATGTTGTACTTGAGAAAGCCATGGGTAAAAGGGAGAGTGGCAGGGAGGGAACATTGCTCAGAAAAGGAATTACTTGAGGTAATCTCTTTGCATGATGAAAGAATTATATTTAAAATGAAACACATTTAGACAAGATATTTAAATTTTAGAGAAAAATTCATATTTTCTTCATGTGTTTATAAACATAGATTTATTGAAAGATATAAAATCATTTTGCTAGTTGTGAGTTTTCGGTTTCGGAAAAGTGCGATCCATCCTTTCATTTATTCCTATCCTTCTGTGGTAAGAATACACTAAACCTATAGAACGTATATATGATCTTGCCTAAAGCATTGCTGCATTACCTGAACATAATGAAACTAGAGACTACTTGGTTGGAATCTGTTACCTTCTTGTATTTTTCCAATTGGCTGCTCAGAATGTGTTGCTGAAGTGTATTGAAGAAGTAGAAAGCTTTTCACAGATCACTGATCTGTCTCTCTGTTTCTAAATACTACTATTAGTAGAGCAGGTGAATGGTAAAATAGAGTGTAGAATCTGGGCAGTCAATTAAATGAATATGTATTGGGAAGAGGGGAATAATTTATGTATGTTCTTGCTTTATATTTAATTTGGCAAAGTTGTCATTTTCTAGAGTTCACTGAGTTCTATTAGCCAACTTCAAAGAAGTAATTCTAGTCCTTATTGGCACATATTTTAAAGGTAATTTTTTGGTATTATGTGTATGTGTGTTTGTTGCACATTGCTGAAAGACCAATGTTAATATCTTGTAGAGTTACTTGCTAGTAACATTCAGGAAAAAAAATTCAATTTTTAAAAATTAAATTCTTTCTCCATTCCAACCAGAGATTTAGTTTTCTGTATTTTAAAATATATTCTTGAGTTCTCTTGAGGAAGAAATCTGTTCACTTTTTCCTAATGTGTTCACCAGGTGTTTTTCACATAAATAAATTTTAAATGGCTGAATTTGGAAAACTCTATCTGAACTTGGAACAAGTCTCCTCTGAAGTGTTAAGTGCACTACAGAGTACTATAGAGTTACACAGTCTGAAAAATTCTGCTCTTTTTTTTGTCTTGTCCAATGAAATCTAGTCTATTCCTTGCACTGTTGGGTGCTTACAGGAGAGATTACTTCCTATACAATCTCATGATGGGTCAGTAGCTTTAATTTTTAATGCTGTTGATGTGTAAAGTTGGTGCATCAGCTATGGCTGTGTTTTGAATGGTCCCTCTGAAATGACCTACCTTTATTTCTGCTTTGGGCTTGCTAGAACAGGATTTGTTTAGTGATGTCTTTGTCCAATGGTCTTGAAATACTGCAAATGTAAGTCCACCTTCTCATTTATACTGTTTACAGTGCTGCGAGTAGTAACACTAAATGCAAACTGCGAGTTTTACTGTTTGCTGATTTAATTCTAAATATTTGCCTTGGATATCTACAGTGAAAACTGGTTTTTGTTTAATATGTTCCTACTTTTAATGAGTTATTTCCATTGCTGCTTTATTTAATAATCCTGCAAAGTATGAATTTATCATTAAATAGGAAAACACTCCTCCATTATGGTGCTCTTGAAAGCTGCAGCTGGTAGCATGGGAAATAATTTTCAACGTAACTCTGCACAATTTCACTGGGACTCTTAGTTATATTTTTTATTCAGTTTCTTTGATGCCATTTCAGGTTTTATTATTCTTCTGACGTGCATAGCTTTTTTTGTAAATGACTGGTGTATCATAGAAGAATGCTCATGTTAATTTTTCACCTTTGCTTAGAGTAAATCTTTGGACTTGTTATCCTGGCCTGCAGCTTTATAGGTTTGAATATGGTGATTATAATTTTCTCTGAGTTCTGTAAGAATTTTTCCATTCAGTCTGTATTATCAAACTACAGTTTTTTCCAGTGAAAGTTTAATTAACTAATTTATCTTTACTTTTGTTTCTGAAGTTGATGAGATTATTTTTCAGCTTCCATTTTCCTCATCCTTATCAGATAAAGCTGTGAATCTTTCTGTTTCTTTCACTGATGATGTTCTGAGAGTGTTCCAAGATTGCTTCAGAGGGTGACAGAAAGTCTTATGGGTTTCTCTGAAGGTGGTACAAGAAAAGGCATTTTAATTTTCTGATGTTGTCAGCCAACCTCACACAGCCAGATCATCTTGCCAATAAATGAGGGAATCTTGGACACTGCTTGTGACTTTTGGATTTACTCACACTTCATTTGCTTTGAAATTCACAGATTTGTAAAGTTTCTTCTGAAAATTCTGAATATTTTTGTAGTTCTGCATTCTCCTCACTTATAACTGAAGCTAGGAAAGCTCCAGATAATCTAATAAGCACACTTATGAATAAAGAACGAAGGGGAATAGATCCTTCTGGAAGAATCAGAATCATAGAATGGTTTAGGTTGGAAGGGACCTTAAAGATCACCTAGCTCTAACCCCCCTACCATGGGTGGGGACATCCTGCGCTAGATCAGGTTGCTCAGAGACTCAGCAAGTGTGGCCTTGGATGTCCCCAGGGATGGAGCCTCCAAAAGCTCTCTGGGCAACCTGTTCCAGTGTCTCACTACCCTCATGGTGAACAGTCAAGTCTATTTCTCCCCAGTTTGTCTCTAGGCAGGTTCCACATACCCCTCTTTTCCTCCATCTCTTGACCTGCCCCACAGCAACCCTTTTCCAGCCCATTTTCCCCCAAAATCTAGACACCTGGGCTCCACTGGAGATTCCTCTCTTCCCCAGCTGTTCCAAATCAGCCCGACCCTCACCATCCCTTCTCTCCCTTCCCCTCCTCTCCTCTCTCCACTCCCCCATTTAATACCAGTGGGGAAGGGAAGCAGCCTCCTTTAGCCTCCTGTG
>VZTY01029605.1:131389-206845 GCA_013400935.1 Turnix velox
GGTGATGGCCTTGTGTTTCCATTTCTTGCCTTAATGCTCTGTGGGGTTTGCCTGAGATCAGATGAATGTTTAGCAGGAAAGCAGGAGTGTCGTGTTTTAGCTTTGTGTTTTAGCTCTGTGTTTTGGCTGGAGGTGCTGTTGGTGCAGTTTTTGTGAGTTCAGCCCTGAGGATGTGGTTTAGCCCAGGCATGGGATTGCAGCAGCTCCATCATCTGGCCTCAGATGTGCTCTGTATCAGTGTCTCCTAGCTGAAGCACCAGGAGGAGCCCAATTCTCTGGTGGTCAAGATTCTTCAAAATCCCTGTTTCATCAAGCTGCGGTCCCTTGCTGAGGAGATAAGTTCTACCAGAGGACAGTCCATGCTGGGTAAAGGAATCTTAGCAAAAAACAGCCAGCAAGTAGCTTGGTTTTGGGACTTTTGGAAACCGGAGGAAGCAGTGAGACTGGGACATATCGTGGCAGCTCTGGGAGGCTGTCTCTGGATACTCTTCTTCCAAGTCTGAATAATGAACTGAGGCTTTATGAATACATGCATTAAGGGAAGGTGATGACCTTTGACCAAATTCCAAGATGCTAGGAAGAGCAATTTAAGTCCATTTTGTCTAAAAGACTAGCTTCTTGAGGAATAAACAAAAACACTCTTGCTTGGAACTGAGGTAGGAACAGTGTACACAGGAGTTAGCCTGAGATGCACTGGGGATCAGAATGAGAAGGACGTTAGTTACCAGCTTCAGGTTTACCTAGAAACAGGCAGATGTATATTGAATAATCAGAAGGTATAAAGGTTGAGACCTGCTTGAATTTTAAGTGTTATTAATAATGAAACATCGTAGACTCTTAATTGTCTGTAATATTATTGTCTTTAGACAATAGAAATAGACAGTGGACTGTACAAGGCTACGTAGTCTCCAGTATCCCTGATAGGCTTTAGTATTCAGCTGGAGGCTCTCAAGAGTGTATCAGATCAATAAATGAGTGCCTCTGTACCTTTCAGAAGAGAGCTGCCTTCTGCTATCACCCACTGTGTTTTCTTGGTTGTGCTGGTTGTTACGTGGTGAGCAGACTTAGCTGCAGCACCTCTCCTGATCTGACTGGAGAAGCAGTTCTGCAAGGGCCTTCAAAAAGGAGTGGAAACAGGATGAGGGTACTACAGTCTTGTCTTTCTCATCTCAATACCTGAGAAGGTGATGGTGCAGTTAATCCTGGAAACAATTTCCAGGTCAAAGTATGGACTGGATAAGCAGGAAGTGAGACAAATTAAAAACTGTTTGAATGGGAACATCAGCATGTGGTTAGCAGCAGTATGAAGTCTAGTTGGAGGCCAGTTACTAGCAGTGTACCCCTGGGGACCACTACTGGTTCTAATCCTGTTCCTATCCATTAACTATTTGGATGACAGAGAGAAGCAAAGCAACAGTGGTTTTATATGAGCCTGGAAGCTGGATAAGATGACCTCCAGAGCTGTTTCCCAGCCTGAACCATGATGTGGCTGTGATTCAATGAAATTACTGTTTGGTCTCCTCAGAAATACGGAGATGGGAAACTTGCTCAGAGATCCAAAGAACTTTTGACTAAGAGAGCAAGATGGACACTAACAGCTGAATTTAAAAGGAAGGAATGGGACAGTTGTCATCTGTGTCAAATGTGCTTATTTACCTAGAGAGCAGGGGAGAGCAAAGAGGAGGGAAAAGTAGCTACTGTTCTGTTTAGAAGTCTTGGCTGCTGCTATGGTAGATATGGGGAAGCTGATGTGACAACTGCTGCATTACTGTTGCAGATATGAGATCAGCAGGACAAAGCATTGGAAGTAGCTTCCAACCACTGTCACACTAACAACTTTTGTGGAAAGAACAACTTTCCTCTGACTCGCTCAGAATTGTTGAGCTGATTTAATGCTGTTTGCTGCTGAAATAGCATTCCTCATCTAGAAGAACGGCAACTGGTTCTTACTGTCTCACAGTGATATTTGAAAGTTATTGGACTACTCCAGAATACTCAGATGCATGATAATGCTTTGATGCATGAACCCAGGGAAAATCAGTTTCCCCTTTTTTCAGCCTCTGAAAAAATTTGCCAATTGCATAAAGCAGTTTTAGATACTAAAGCAAAATGTTCACCTTGTATCATGATCCTGTGCAACTAGATCATAAGCTCCCCTGGCAACACATTTCAGTGGAATTCCTGCAGCCACATATGTTTTCTAACAATTGCACTTTGAGATCCTTAGATTCAGACATGCAGCTTGAATGAATGGTCCTTCAATTTTCAGGTACTTTTCAGTTTTCATATCCACTATGAATTAACTACTTGACATCATTATGAACAAGATACAAATATATACATGCTTGCAGTCTGATGACTTCTTGGTGTCTTCTGAATGTGAGGATCCTATGATTTGCCATTATTTTTTTCCCTCTGGACCTTTGAGACTTGTCTGGATTGTGAAGCAAAAAGGGATAAAGCAGTTGTTGGAGTTCCTCCAAGCTTGGGACTGGGGATGCATCTAAGTGTACAGGATGAGGAACATGTGGTTCTGGTGATAACATGCTGAGCTCCTGTTTGAAAAAGATTTGGTGTATGTTTAAAATGAAACTTATGTGTACAGAAATTCTACTATGGTCGTTATACTGGAACTTTATAGAGCCTCAGTGGATTCACTGGTACTGAAGAGTCTCTGAACAAATACTAGAGGACTGGTACAAAGTAACACAATACCAAAAAAGTGGTCGAAAGAGAAAACTTTGGTTTGCATTCAAGATTCTTTACCTTGGAGCAAGTACAATAAAATACTTGCTTGAGAGACTACTCTTTAATTTATAAAGATGTACACCATTCTGTTATCTTTTACAAATACAGAAAATGTTACATTTTTCTAATATTCTGCAAGTCATTTGCAACATAAAAAGATACATATTTTGGAATGTAGACTAAAAGCCGTGCAATGGAGAGCATAGGGAAAACTTGGCTGTCCCATGCAATTAACAGATGTTTGTCATGGTAACCCTTGAAAAACTCTGACCAGAACAGAATTCTGAGGAGGCTGGAAAGGATGCCAGCTGGCCATGTGTAGCTTGCTATATCCAAAATAAGTTTGATCACCACCTGTTCCTTTTTAATAAAAAAACCCCAACCAAACAACAGAAAAACAAACAAGGGGGTGGGGGGAAAGCCTGAAATAGGACAACTCCTAAACTAAGGTAGATTATTCGCAAGGAGATCCCATGGTATTACTGGTTAACCTCAGCCTAGTCTGTGAGTTTTGTGTAACTACTAATTCTAGTAACTGGGCATGGGCACAAGTTTCACACCATAGAGAAAGTAGAGTCTGTCTGGAAATGGTCCTTGGCAATCAGATCTAGGTGAGTAGAGAACTTGCACAAGTTGACCTCCAGAGGTGCTTTCCAGCCTCAGTCATGTGATTCTGTGAAAGTTATGGTAAATGTCCATTGATATTAGTAGCTTTCTTATATAGAAATTCAGACTGATATATGAAAGACTAGTGTTATGTTCTGTAAAATGATGTATTTTTGTGCATCCATAAGTTGTCTTTTTTTACACTACTTAGTGATAGCAATTGCATTAGTCACAAAATAATGTTTTATTGTGTATGATTTCACTGGCCAGGAAAAACAATATATCACAGGTGCTGGCAGGAGATGTTACTCTTTCACATTTGTTCCTGGACCAAGTATACAAAAAAAAACCCCAACCAGAATGTGTGACAGCTGTTTCATGGTGAAGTATATGAATTTGTTTTGTGAGGAGAAGGGCAGATTAAGAGCACTTGTAATAAAGGCAGAAGAATACAGATTACTCTGTTTTGTTTTGAAATTATACATTATGAATATAAAAATAAAGCTCTAAAATGAGGTATATATATAAATAATATTTCTGATTGGGATTGAAAGTTGTATTAAAATCTCCTTTAACGCTGAAGCATCTCTAAATCTTACTAGTTTCCTTAGTTTTGCAGCGACTACAAAGCAATTGCTGTTCTTTTCAACTGTGTTCTCCATCTCACTGAAAAATATTTTTAAATGGGACAGGTGTAGTCAGCTATCAGAAACTTACTCAACAGCGCACCTTGTAATATTAACATGAAAAGTAGGAAGTTAGCTCCTTATGTTAATTAATTCCTTCAGAGTTATGGATGAATAAGAACTTACCTACAGAGCTGGGTTTATCTGTTTGGAAAGTCATTTGGGTATTGCCTTTTTTAAAATTGCAAAATAAAATAAATTATTGTGTGGAGTAGGAATGTAAGTAAAGCAAGCCAGATTAAATTTCCAGATTTGGGTATAAGAAAAGCAAGCAATAATTATTACGTTATGATTTCCACATACCAGATCTTCATTTGATATGAATTGCTAGCAGGCAGGCTTTCACAACACTCTTCTTTTAATGCAAGGGAGTGTGTTTTCCCTGCTGAGATGGTTAACTAGTGGTAGCTTAATGGTAGGCACCACAGCTCCTCATTTCTAAATACTAATAATGTAATCTTTGTAAACTGAACAAGGCCAGAGCATGGTTTTGGCCATTGTCCTAGTGGTGTTTCATTTGTTAATTTTATTTTGAGCTGTTGTTATTCTTTAATGTTTTGGTTTTGTCCAAATTGTATTCCAGAGATACTTAAAATTTAATTTGGGGATTTACTTTAGTAAATTTGTGGATGAATAAAGAATGGTGAGACTTCAGCAGGGTTTAATAAAAATGGCAGTGAAAGTGCATGTTTTTAGCTGTTTGTAATAGGTATGAAATTTCTCTGAAGGTGTGAACGTCGTTTTGAAGGGCACAGTAACCGCTGCTATCCATGTGGAATTGCAGTATCTCCTTGTGGACAGTTTATAGCCAGTGGATCAGATGACAAACACGTAAGTAGTAGTTTTTCTCATTTTCTTCTTAAACTATAGGAGCTGCTCGCATTGTGCACTAAGTAATTCTTTTATATGTGTTTCTAGGATTCAGTTAAAGTGCAAAACTGAAGCCTTTCATACTTCTATGTAGATCATTTATATGTAGCAGTTGAACACAATCCCTGATCTGTGTATTTGTCATTTTGCCTGAAGAATCCTTGGACAACCAAATCTCAGTGCTCAAATTGTTAAAACTTGTCTCTAAAAATTTTCACTTGAAATTTTCACTGCTTGACTCTGCCACATGCTATTAAAGACAAGAATAATATCTGCTGTAGCATTTCATGTAGCATGTATACATCTGACAACTAGGAGTTATGTAGCAACAACTTACTTCTGCTTCTAAATACAAGGTGATTTGTCTTTCATTTTTGATTTCCTGTGAGCTAGTCAGCTGAATACAGAATGGAAAGTTGTTGTTCTGTAATTAAAACTACATAATTTATGATGTAAATTTGATTGTGTGTATTTCCTTCTTAGACATTCAATTTCAACTGCATTTAAATTGTTACACTTAGGAAAGAATTCTTATTACAAGTGTATTACCACCTTTTTGAGTATACACCCAATTTTAATTCACTAATTTCTACATTGTTGGTACAGAGCTTTTCTTGGTGTTTGGTAAGAGATAGCTGATTGCTACCTTGCATTGTAGGCCTTTGAAAATGGATTGGATTTGGGCTCATGGTTAACAGATTCTTTCAAAACAGCTGGGTAGGAAAGTTGTTTAACTTTCTTCTAGGTCTTTCTAGGTGACTCATCAGGGCTATGACACAGGGTTTCTGGTCAACTTCAAATTCAGAGCAAGAAGAATTTACTGTTGTGGACAGTTTTGAAATACTGATTCAAAGGTTAGAGATTTTATTGGCAAATTGCTGGAGATTTGGAAATAGCTACTGTGTTCTTGACATTTCCACAATAAAATATATTTTTCAAGTTTGTGGTGCTTTGCATTTCAAAATGTCATTTGCAACAAAAAATAAAGGCTTTTTGCTTTGTGAGATAAAATGTATCTAATACAGATCTCAGCTCATGAAGTGGTATAAATCTAGTTGGCCAAGATTACTAGTTGATGTTGATTTTGAATAGCATAAAAAGAGGTGAAGTCACAAGACCTTTTGTCTTTTGCATTTAGGTTATTGGTTGAAATTGCTGATGATACAAAAAGGCATATAGTATGATTCTTGCCCTTATTCCAAGCTCTTAGCACATTGTGGCTTGGTTTTGGCTTTGCTTCAAATTCTTGGCACATGGCTCCTCCTAATAGGAAGCTGAATAGCTGGAATGCATCCTGCTCCAGTTGGCATGTGGTCCCTGATGGGCACTGTACCAGTCAGTATTTTTAAATGTGTCTCCTGGGTTGGAATTTTGTGCACTTTTCATTGTATGTCTGTAGAGAACTGTCATTGTTCCTGTCCCCTCAAGAAAACCAAATAAAGTTGTGGACTCTTGCTCCATCTGTACTGCTAGACCAAAAGGGGGGCATTCATAGTAGGCTTCCTCTATTTGAAATGTTGGATGTATGTTTGTGTTTCCTTTTCAGAAAGAAAATTGGATGTGGCACTGAGTAGTCCATTTGTATTTTTAAACTAATAACATCCTGACAGATGGACTGATGTGCAACTGGAACAGTGTTAGGAGGATCAAGAAGTCACATACTTTTGCAGATTCCATTCTATGAGTGATTGAATGTCCATTGGAATACAAAAAACCTGCAAAACAATTGGACCGTATGAATATGAGGTGTTATGTTGAAGTAATGCTTTCTGTAAATAAGTTATGTAACTTTCCACTGAACAGCAACTCAGTTTAATCAACTTGGAGTTTAATTCATCAAATGCAATGCTTACATCGTGTGGTTAGCAAAATTATTTTAAAGCCAAAGGAGTATGAATTGGAATACAGTTAAGAGGCATTAAACAGCCTTTTAGGTTTCACAATATCTGAAGTGCTTCATAGGCGAATATGTTGGCTGGATTGCTTCATAGCAAAAGCATAACCATAATCCTACAGGGCATAGAATCAGAAACCCAAAATTTGTAAGTGACGAGATGCAAATTCTGTCTGCCTTAAAATGAGTATGACCTACTTTGGATGAGAGCAGCCTGGCTGAAGTAGCTACTTGTTTTTATCTGAAGTTCTTATGTGTGTTAGCATGAGATTTATACATACTGCAAGTCATAAATGTAAAGTGTTCCCCTAATTTCTTACTCCAGTTTAAAGGAACCTTTCTCAGAATTTGTGTAGGACCTGACAGTCTGATCAAAGCAGGTACCCACAGTAGCTTGGTTTTGAACTCTAATTATCCTCACTGTAATTCATTGTGTTTAGAAAATATAGGAAGTTATTTCTAATGCCAGATCTTCTCTTCACCTTAAATAGCCTAACACTGCTAGAGATGTTGGCTGACTTCCTGTTAACTGAATACACATACAAATTCTTCCAATTTTACACATTGACAGTTTGTGGTTTCTGACTATAAGACAATAATATTAAGGAGGTTGAGCAAATTTAATTTGGTTTAGATTTCCATTTTCCTGGGGTCTGTACAGAAATGTTTACTTAAACACTTATCATCCAAAGAAATCTTAGTGTAACAAAAAAATATCTGGAGAGTGTGAAAGATAGAATATTTTAAATATAGAAATAGAGAATCTTCTCATGTACTCCATATAGTTCTAGTTAACTGTTTTACTTTGTGTCTAATTATGTTCTTCTTTGTTGTCTTTGAAGAGCTTAAGGCTCTCTGAAAAAAATCCAAGATTCTAGAAATAGAGAACACAGAATTAAAAACTTGGCTTTTTCATTATTTTCAGCTTCATTCTCACTAGTTCTGTTTGAACTGTAGACTTTAAAGGGCACATTTTGAGCCTGGTGTTGAAATGAAATTTGCTAATGTGAAACTGTGTCCTTGTTAAATCCCAGAGCCTTGGGTCAGACAGTAGGAGCTGTGAGCCCAATCCATAAGTTTTTTCAGCATAAAAAGTTTCTCCATAAGTAACAAAAATCCATGAGTTTGATATCTACTAGTCTGATTTACATTTCAATCAAAGTTTAGGATTTTACCTACTTCTAACTTTGAAGGCACTAAATCCAGATAAAGTAGGAAGATTGTCTCTTCCAGAGAGCATCAACACTGAAAGGAGTAACAGGAAAGAGGATAAGGCTTATAAATAATACTGGAGCACTAACCACATGTTAATCCCATTTATGCAAAATTGGTTTTAACCTAATTCCCATTATCCAAGCTATGCTGGAAACATATTGGTCAGGGAGCATATCCAGAACTTCAGTAAGCCTGTAAGTGGAGGCTGAATATAAACCTGGACATGAACATGGTCGCAACTCAGTTGTTTTCAGATACAAGATTCTGCAGCTTACAATGATACAAACTGTAAAACTTGTTTATAGTTGATATCTTACTTTTAAATAATTACAGAGATTGATAATCTAAATAGGGTGTCAGTTCTGCTAGGTAACATACTTAAGTGTTCTGCTACCAGATATTTATTTATTGAGTTAATATAATTCACTATCTCAAATCATACAATATCTTTATGACTTTCCCAGTTGGATTAGGTGAATAACTTCTTTGATAAGGACAAAAAAAATTAGTACTGCAGAATGGTGCTCTTAGTTTTATTTGCATCTGTCCTTAAATCAAGAAGGGTAGCTTTAAAAATATTTCCTATTTTGTCACTCATAAATGCATTCAAAATGTTGCATGTTAAATCTGAACTTGATTTTACTTGACCAGATATATTTAGGCTTTGAGAAGCCATAAAGAGAAGAACTCTAATTTATCCAAATTTTTACAGTTTTTACCTGTAGCAGATGAATTTCAATATGCTTGTACAGAATGAACATCTTTTCAGTTTGGATGAGGACTGTACATTACCCCTTCTTAAAGCTCATCTCCCAGTCCTCCACATATACTCTGACTGTAACTGTGACTACTGGGATTGGTGACTTGGGTATTTACTCTGTGGAGAGGTTGCTCCTGTGGGGAGGAGTAGATAGGTGACTCAAACTGACCAATTCCATGTGCCAGGATGCATATAAAAACTGAGGGACCCAAGAAGTCAGATTGGTTTTTCATAATTTCTGTTATCTCTTCCTTCAATGGCTGGTATCTGAGGGAGGACCACATCAGCCTGTTTGGCTCTTGCTCGTATCAGTGTGTTCCAGTTACCATTTCTCACTGTGTCCTGTTTTGAGCTTTTCCATTGCCTGCCATTGACATCTCCCTGGGGTCTTGATACATTTTGGTGTATAGCTTTTGATATTGCATGTATGTTTTTATTTTTTCCCCATTGTAGTTTAGTTTTTAATAAACCCATAACTCTATTTCTCTTTCTTCTTGGAGAGAGAAAGAGTATTTGTTGTCTTTTCATTAGCAAACCCTGCCCAAACCACAACAATGATACAAAGTGGTGTCATGGACTACACAGGATGCTTTGGCTTTCATTGTTATTAGAATCCCAATTATATGTTGTTCAAGGTTTTTTTTTTTTATGTCCATATTTATTAACTAAGGCTTTAAGAGAAAATATCTGGAGAAAGTAGCATTAGTAATATTTACTGTGGAAATATCAAAGACTAACATTGCTTGGCAGAAGGAAATCCATAGCTGAGAATGAATGGTAGGAACTCTATGTCTCTGTCATTGCTGGAGAAAATTTTTTTCAAATAATGCAACTTTGCATTGCTCTTGAACCTCTGTTTCTTGGAGTCTTTGGTAGTGTTGTTAGCTTGTAGGCTTGCAGATGTATGAACAAAGTAGAATCTTTTAATGCTTTATTTGAATTTTAACCAGCATCTTGTATTGGGTATTATCACCATAGATTTGTTTTGGTGTGCATGCAACAGTGAGTTTCTGAAATAAGTAAATTTTTATCCTTGGGGCTTGTATTTTCTGTATGGATATCTCTTAATGTACAAGTCTTACAGTAGCTCAACTTCATGCATCAATGGTACGTGGTCCTGTAAAATCACCAGTTGATTGCATTCTGCTTGTGAATTTAGCTATTTTAAAGCTAATGAAATTCCCTGTTCTATGTAACCATCTGAATGAAGACAGTCTGTATCAGTGTTTCTATCAAAGACCAATGCCAGCACACAAATGGGGAATGTGATTATTGATACATCTGATATAGAAGAGACTCTTAGAAGCATTTGGAAAATAGACATTTCCAGGGGGAGTGTGATCCAACTATGCTTTGTAATAAGAGGTGAGGTAAACTTTCTTAGAATAAAGTCTTCAGATACTAATTATGCAGCCTGCCAAACCCAAATGTATTGCGATACTAAAAACAATCTAAATGCAGCAGTGTTTGGTACAACAAAGATTCCATAGGCAGAGAAATAAAAATAATCACCTTTTTTGCAAAACATGCTATAGTTGTAGAAAATAAAATCAGGGGAAAATTAAATTGAAAACTTCTAAGAAGGGAAATTTATGGAGGCAAATCTGAAATAACATTTAGAGCTGTTTATATAAACATTTTTAATGTGAAAAATTCAAATATTTTAGCTGCAACTGGCTTCCTGTTGATACATCTGAAAAATATCCTGTGCATCTTGAAAGAGGACTGATCTTGATTTTATTCACTTTTAATAATAAAGAGCATAATGAATTTTCACTGTTATCGTTTTGTAATTATGTTGGAGGAAATCAGATGGAAGCTGGAATCTTAGTATAGTGGTCTATTTCCTGTCACTGCCAGAAAGGCAGCTTGCATTAGTGGTATTAGAAGGGGAAGGGACTCTGAGAGGGCACATTATCCTCAGTGTTTTGATGACAGGCTTGAATAGACTTTCCATGCTACCATATGGCAGGTGTCTGATACATTGTGTCTGGTTCATTAATCAGTGCATAGGATGCTTGTGAAGTCTACTTTATTATGTGTGGATTTGGCACCGATGCTTTAGTCAAAGCTGTCTAACACTTTCCACTATAATTCTGCTTTCATTTGTTTATATATGAGAACATATTTGGCTGAAACTTGACATGCTAGGTGTATGCTTCAGGCTAATTGTATTTTGTTTTAGTACAAGTAGTTTGGGTGACTTCTCAGGATGACATTGAAGAAAAGCACGTGGTTCAGCTGGTGATATGCCCCTCTGTCAAACGAGGGACAGTAGATTTGCCAGCCAGACAATTTTATCATAGAAGCATTATGGTTGGAAGAGACCTTTAGGATCATCATTTCCAAACAAACAGTAACTTAGCTGTGCTAAATGAGTATGAAATTATGCTTCTCAGCATCATATCTACATGTTTTCTAAAATACATATAGAGATGGTGAATCAACCACTTCCTTCAGCAGCCTGTTTCAATGCTTGACAGTCCTCTTTCAGTGAAGAAATTTTACATGACACCCAATGTAAACCTCTCCTGTGCAGCTTGAGACTGTTTGCTTTTGTTGTATAGCTTGGTAACTCAAAGAGACTGACCCCCTCACTACAGCCTCCTTTCAGGTAGTTGTAGAGAGCAATGCATTGTCCTTTCATCCTCTTTTTCTCCAGGCTTAGCAACCTGCATTTCTCTCAGCCTCTCCTAGGAATGTGCTCTAGATTGCTCAGCAGCTCTTCTCTGAATGGGTTCCAGCACTTCGATGTCTTTCTTATACTGGGAGGCCCAAAATGGAGGTCTTACCAGGGTTTGATACAGGAGGATGAGCACTTCCTTAGTCCTGATGGTCATGTTATTTCTAGTACAAGTCAGGATGCTGCAGACTTTCTCTGCCACCTGGGCACACTGCCAGTTCGTATTGAGGTCACCTTTTCTGCCAGTCAGTTTTCCAGCTATTCTGCCCCAAGCCTGTAACGCTGCATGAAGTTGTTATGATCCAAGCGCAGCACCAGGCACTTGGTCTTGTTTAACTTCATCCCTCTGGCATCAGCACATTGATTCAGCCCATCCAAATCCTACTTTCAAGAAGATCAGTACTCCCAGCTAACTTGGTGTTGACTGCAAACTTACTGATGGGGCAATTGGTTGCTCTGTCCAGACTGTTGATAAAGGTATTTACGAGAATCAGCTGCAGTACTGAGTACTTGGGAAAACCACTTCTGCCCATACATCAATGAAATTTAACTGTTTTCATGTAAACTCCTTGCTTTTGGCCATCCAGACAGTTTTTCATCCAGCAACTGAAGCGAAGGATCATTCTTTACTGTGAAGGTGGTGAGAGACAGGAACAGGTTGCACAGAGATGTTGTGGATGCCCCCTCCCTGGAAGTATTTAAGGCCAGGCTGAATGAGGCATTGAGCAACCTGGTCTAGTGGGAGTTGTCCCTGCCCATGGCATGAGAGTTGGAACAAGATGATCTTTAAAGTTGCTTCCAAACTTGGGCAAAATATCAAGTAGTTTGGGAGTATGCATTGGGTTTCATGGCACTAATGAGGCAAATCAAGAGGAATATTTTATTAATAAATCTTGATGTTTGTAGAAGTGTTAATAAGATAATTTATTTTTTATCCAGAGGCTTCCATCTTTTGTAGCTGATTTCAGATACTGTAAAATCTAGTCATAGGAAAGGGATGACTTTAGCTCAGCAGTTACAAATGTTTTTTCTTGAAACTGATGTAGCTTTTCTAGTCCCTGTGCATGAGCTGATACCATGGAAAATTTTTCTGTTATGCTTTTCAGAATTTCTCTTTCTGATTTTCATTCCCCTCGTCCATTTCCCAGTGGAGTAATTTAGTGCAAGTGTAAGTAATTTAGCCATGGATTGGACTAGGGCGCAGTGGGAACAAATTTGCTTTGAAGGTAGAGTATAAGAAAGCAGGAAGGAATTTATAGTGGAACCTGCAGATAAAGAGTTTAACATGCTCTCTGTACCACTGCAGTAGAATTAAGTAGTTTCCCATTCGGAAACAAGTTCTCCCCCTCAAAGAAGTATATTCATCCTTCTTTGCATTGTGCTACAGATGCAAAGAAGAAATTACAAGCTTATGTGGACATAAAAGGTGCTAAATACATTCTCTCACTATGGGTTAATGAAAACTGACTGATCCAAAATTTCTTCAAACTTCAAGTGAAAGAAAATACAAGTAAGTATGTGGTTATGGGTGCAGGAAACTTGTTTGGACGCTCTTTGTACAGGTAAATGATTTTTACTTTTGGCTGACCCTTGGACAGAAACGGAAAGGAAATACCAATATCTACTGAATCAGTATTTTTATTACAAGAAATGTCTTAATAGGAAAAAAAGGGATTGACTTTGGCTAAAGTCTGTAATAGCTTTTATGCACATATACATTTTGAATATTTCTGATTACTTCCTAGGCTTTTTTGTTTACACTATAAATGTTTTTTCCTCTTTCATTGAATGGATTTTTTTAAACTTTTTTTCTATGCCTAGTGCTATGGCATAATTTATAATTCACTTACTGTTCTTTTTTCTGTAAAGAAGATCTAGCAACCACAGAATAGAAAACCAATTTGAATGACATCAGAAATGTAGTAAAACTAGAATGACAGCAGACTACAGTAGGAGAATGTTTATACTGGAGTTATTCTAGTTTTATGAATACCTTAATGCCATGTCTGTTAAAATCCGCAACTCAAAGGAAATTTTTTTTTTTGCTCAGCTCTGTTAATATCCAAGATAAAAATAAATTTACTGGAATGTTTGTTTTCAATCTTCCACCAAGTTAACTGTTTTCTCAGAATTTAGACTTATCACTGACTAGCTTAAATATCTGAGTGACTAGAATTACTTAAATGGAAGGTGATTTTGTACATTCTTTAGGGTGATTTTCTAAAATCATGTTTTAATTTGTTCATCTGAAAATTACTCTAATTTGAAATTTTTGCTGTGACTTTCCTTAAAAGCACAGTAGCTGGAAGAGAAGTACCACAAGATAGTAAACTATTCCGAGATGTAGTCAGGGTCTCTTCCAGATCTGCTGTTGAAGCTGAGACATAACACCTAGATATTTAATATTAATTGGTCTAGAAATACAGTGTCAGAAGGAAGCTTAATGCTGGTTCTATGACAAAACTGTAGGAATGAAGAACAGTAGGAGAGTTATGTTCCTCAACATGTTCTGTGTGTAGCAGCTGTTTAATGTGGAAGTGTGCTCTGTAGTGGAGACCAGAGCACAGGCCATGCTTATGAGTCCTTCAGTGGTTAGCTGCAGGTGGGCTTCTCATTCCTTTTCTCTGACCCAGTGAATCTTACCATACCTGATGATTCAGAAGAGCAATGCTTCCCCAGGCTACCCTCTAGCTTAGGATGCAGAAGCCTTTTTTAAAAGGTAGGAGGTAAGAATTTGAATGCTTTTCAGGTTCAGAAGTATGATTTACTAGCATCTCCTTTTTAATATCCACAAAATGGACTTGGTATATTCTAATGAAGCTGCACAACTGCTTCCAAGAAATATATGAATCAAATAGTTGATTTTGGAATGGTGTGGAAGAACATGAGTTACTAAAATAGCTGGTTTTCACAAACATTGAATTTGTCTTCAAAACATTAGTGAAATAATATTGCACCTATTTTACAGAGAGGAATTGTGACATAGAGATTAAGCCAAAAATTAATCTGCTCCTCCTCAAATTAAACTGAGAACCTGGAATGGAAAATTAACTTCTATTGCACAGGTTTGGCAAAATTCTGTAAGGCACTAGATGGAAAATTTTCAGCATCACTATCTCTCTCTACAGTATGTTCTCTTTGTTGAAACAAGGAGCTATGTTTCTTTTTGGATGAGAAGTTCTTGAAATGTATTGTAGGTATGTGATTCAGTCTTATGTGCTTTTGACTGTTGACATTGCCTCTTCTTTGTACCTACTTCTTTTTGAGAGAATGGGCTTGAAGGAGAAAAAGAAAAGTGTTAGTAAAGAAACTGGGATCCAGAAGAGAAAAGATGGTGAGTGGTAGAAAGGATAATTTTGCTTGCTGCCTATGCCTCTCTGCCAAAGATTGCTCTTAGTATGTGCAGAAGAACTGATGCAGGCATTCCAAAATTTGCAATTGCAAGGTAACTAGCTTGTGAAAGGAAACAAATGTTTGCAATAGGAGGTCTGTAAGCCTGCACGTCAGCTGTGCAGAGGACTTATGCTACCAATTGCAACACATGAATTTTAGAATTGATTTTCTCTCCAGAATTTTCCTCATTCAGTTATAGTGTAAATTCTTATATCTCACTGAGTTTACAGTGTGTTGAAAAACATGTACTTGTACTGTAGGAAATGTCATTCTCACAGTTCCAAAAGGGATGGATGTGTGTACAGTAACTATAAGGAACAGGATTTGAATCTTTTGGGACACAAGCACCTCAAAGGTGTCAGTGTTACTGAAGATTCTTATACTATTGAACCATCTTTACAAGATGTTTGCATGATCTTGTGGGGCTGTTTAGAAGAACTGATTTCTTCCTGTTTTCATAATTACTCTTTTTGCCGTCAGTTGCGCGCAGAGGAACATTCTGTTTCTAGTGTCTGCAATGCAACTTGTAATCCTTGCTCTCCTCTCACTCAGCATAGTCCCTTTCTTTCTGGAGTATCCCTGGAATATGGACTTACAGAACATATCATCTCTTGTTTTCTTGAGATTTTCAGATTTCTATTGACATGAGTATAGCCACTGTAGTCTGCTCTGATGAAGTACAACATGACTCTTGTCACTACACTTCAACCTTTCAGCAGTAAAAAGGTGTTTGCTAGCACTCTGCTTTCAGGATGAAATAATGGGGATGTCTGGCCAGTAAGGTCAGCTGAGACAGTGGGACAAAGCTTGACTGTGAAGAAAGTGCAGTGTTTTGGGTACTGAGATAACACACAGGTAGCAGTATCAGATAATTTTGATGCCAATTGAGTCATAGTATATTATCAGAGTGAAGATTGGAGAGCCAGTATGGAAGGAGAGCAGATGGAGAGAGCCCTATAAAATAAAGGAAATTTTGAAGGGTACTATTGTGTTAGAATGTGACAACTTTCTATGTTTAAGCTTAATTACTTAGTGATATTGTAATTATGGTCTTATATTTTCCACTGAAGAAAATATTTTCATGTCTGCTGTAATAGAATACTTTCTTCATTATGTCACCTACCTTGTGTTCCTCTTTCCTACCCGTTTCCCTGCAAACTGATCATGTCCCAAGTGGTGTAAGTCACAGTAGCTGTGGCATGGTGTATGTTATTCTTTAGTTTTATGTACTTAATTTATGCCAGTAGATGGTTTGAATTCAATATCCTGGACTGAATCCAGGATCTATATAAACTATGCAGTTAAGTGGATCTACAGTGGGGCTCTTGGTTTTCCTCTCAGTGAATATGATCATGAGTGGAATATTTTACACTGAGGAATATTTATTGTATCTTCAGTGCTGGTTTGGACTAGAGAGTCTGGAGTTGGCTAAAAAGACCTGTTTACTCAGTGAAGCATTTTTTCAGGACCTGCGTCTTTCCATGAATCTTTTAACAAATTGTGAAGACTGTCAGTTGAGTTCACAAATGTTAGGGATGTATATCTGTTTAGTTTGCAGTTTGCTCAGGAAAACTCAGCTTCCTTAAGTCTGAATCATTAAACTCATTTTAAAGTATTATCAACAAATACTTAAGTCATACATAGAGCAATACATTGTTATGATGGTGCGTATGCATGGTTTAGTTTAATTTAGGCTGAGATCCAACTTCATAGTCTGAACTACTAGGGTTTAGTAACAGCAATGGAACATTTTGACCTCTTACTGAAACTGAAGTGTAGATTACAATCTTTATCTCTTTTTGGATGCTTTGTAGTATCTTCATTCTTTTGAGATACATATTTTCTTTACAATGTATTAAATAATTCTGCAGATTTTATATATGTTGTGTCTTTCCCAATACCTCTTTTGTATGAGTATTGTTTGACTGCAGTGTAAAATAATTTTTTACAAGATAATGTGTTGCCTAAAACAATCTTATGTGCCTGAATGTGACTCTTATGTGGAGAATCGATACTACTGGACTTTTAAAAAAACATTTTCTGTTTTTTTTAATGTAAGATAATGCTAATTTAGTATCATAGTCAAACTGTTTTCATAGTATATCTGACCATCAATGAATTTTGAATTGTTTTCTTAATGCAGTTTTGCACTGGAAATGGCTCATTGAGGCTGCTCTAAGAAGAATACAGTTATTTTGCTCCTAAATTGAATTTATTCCTGAGAAAGCACTTTTCCCTTTTTCTTTTGAGAAGCAAAGGCTGACAGTATGCTATTTGCCATCTGCAAAACTGCATCAGTTTTGTCATATTATTGATATTGAATTCTGCTCTGTTCAATTAAAAACTGCAAAGATCTATGTATTAAACTTTAATTAATGAAGTGACAAACCTAAGAGTTTTCAAACTTGAAAACCAAGTTTTAGATTCTGCTTATTTCTACTTTTTTTTAAAAGGAAGTGTTTAAATTCTGGGGAACAACTTTAAAAATATTTTTTACCTACTATTTGTAATGTGTTTAATGTTTATTTATTTGAAAGGAAAAGATTGCATAAGGCTTCCTAAATGTTTTTTTTTTTTCCTTTAAGTTAACTTAAGCATGTGCTAAATCATCCTAAATGTTAGAAATTAATTCTAAGATACTGGTAACTCATATCTTTTTAGCTATTATGGAAGTTTTCTAACTTCTTTATAGGCTGAATCTTTAGTCCTTCTATACTCTTAACTTAGTGAGTCTAGAATGTGATATATTTATTTAAAGTTAAAATATAATAATTTTTTTTAGGCTTATGTATATGAAATGCGTTCAAGCACTTTTTTACATAAACTGGGAGGACACAGAGATTTTGTCACCAATGTGGCTTTTAGTCCCTCATCTCCACAGGTAAGATTTTTTTTTTCTGTCTTTGTAATTAAAATTGTAAACCTTTCACTGTAGGCTTTTTTTTTTTGCCACCTTTCTGTTTACATGCCAATATGCTGTGCAGCTGTAAGAATGTTCACCAGCTTCCAACCATGGTGTGGTTAATATGTCAATTAATAAACTACTGTAAAATGCTGCATGAATGGTCTGAGTTCTGCCATGGAATTTGTGCTTGTTGAATGTTGGGAAAATGAACATCCTTCCTCAAGTTACCTTGCACAGTTCGGTAGGACTTTTTAGTAGGATATTTGATAGCAGGACTAGGAGTAACAGGTGCAGATTGGAAGAGGGGAGATTTAGGCTGGAGATAAGAAACAAATTCCTTACAATGAGGGTGGTGAGACACTGGAACAAGTTGTCCGGGGAGGTGGTGGATGTCCTGTGCCTGGAAGTGTTTAATTCCAGGCTGGATGAGGCATTGAGCAACCTGGTCTGGTTGCTCCCCAAGGCAGGGGAGTTGGAACTATATGATCTTCAAGGTCCCTTCCAACCCAAACCATTCTATGAAGTAAGTACGGTCAGGGAATGAAAAGGGGCTGAGGCCTTACATAGTTACTCAGAGGCCTAAAAGATTTAAAAAGCAATGTTAATTTGAATGTGTTGTGTCAGAATAAAAAGTGAAAGTGCTTTATGACACTATTTTGAAGAAATACATAACTGTTGTTTTGAACTTTTCAGATATTTATAGGTAAAAAAATAATCCAAAGAAGCTAGGTAATGACAGTTATTGTTTTTTACTAATCATTAATACTATACTGTGTCCACAGCATATATTTCAATGTTATTTTGATTATAATGCAGCAATGTATACTTGGAGGTGTTCAAGGCCAGGTTGGACAGGGCCCTGGGCAACCTGATCTAGTAAATGTGTTTGTTTGGTGGCCCTGCTAGGCAGGAGGGTTGGAACTACATGATCTTTGAGGTCCCTTCCAGCCCGGGTCATTCTGTGTGAATCTGTTTTCTGTATTTTATCTAGAAACCGGAGCTTCCATAGAACTAGTTTATCACTTTAATTCTTTTAATACTGTTTTGAATCCTTCTTGAAACCTCTTTTTTTTCATGCATTGAAACTGCATTGAATTTTTTCCTTTCTGCGCATCTCCTACTTTAAAGGGCTGACAATGTTCATCATATATATGTGTATATGCATATATGATGTCATCAGAAAAAAGTGAGGAATTTTCAGAAACTGCGTCTTTGAAGGATTACACCTGAAATGTTAATGCTGTTAATCAAGGTTTATGTATAATAGGCAAACCATAACTGAGCTGCAGAATCATCAAGAATAATAACCTGGCCTTCCCAATATAGGATTTAGTATAAAGTTACATTCAAAGGCACTATGAGAAAAAGCTAAGACATGTGATGTTAAGCTTATACAGTGGAGAAGAAAACCATGAATGAATCAGAAGAGAATAATACCAGGGCTTGAGAGAAAGACTTTATATTAGGCAGCCAGGATCTCCAGCACTGAAGTTATATCTATTCCTACCACTATTTAGGGATTTAAAATTGACAGTACAATTAAGAATTATACAGAATTCTGAATAATCTGTGCACAAAGTCCCATTATGTTCAAAGGGAAACACTGGCAGGGGAAGGAGTAAGGAGTGAATAAAGGGAAGTGGATGATGAGTGAAATTCAAACATTGTGGATAAGTTTTCTGCCATGGAAAGATCCATCCAAGAGTGAGGTGTCCTGGCAGCACTCCAGTTCAGTGGTTGCTGCCCAGCACTTGTCCATGAGGTAGTTTCTTCCAACCATTATTATAACACTCACTTACTTGCACAAGTCTTCTTCCAGAAAAAAGAGAAAAGCTCTGCAGGAGTATGTTTGTTTGTTTTGGGGTTTGTTTTTTTTTTTTTTACTTTTAATGATGAGAGGTATTCTTGCTTTCATCATGTGCCAGTATGATGATGTATAAAATGGTTACTATAAAAGATGAAGGGGAATGAGGTTGAAGCTTTATGCATTTTATTGTCCTCATTGATAGCTGCTTTAATAAAAAAGCAAAGAAGGTCCAAGTTCTGAGCCAATATATTCTACAGGAAGTTATTTTTTCATGACAGGATCATGACTTTGAAGTTGCTACCACTGCACTGATATACTGAGGTTGCTTAAAGAAGAAATAAATCTCACTCCATCTACAGTTTACTAGAACAAATACTGACCCACCTGATCTCAATTCAGGATTGACCTAATTTTGAATAGATGATTGTATGAGGTGATTTTCTGTAGTACTCAGAAGGCCTGATTGAAATCTACCCACAAATAAACATATGTTCTGTAAGCAAATATAGAACACTCAATGAAAAATAACCCAAAATATAATTTGCATTGGATGAAATATATCACATCTATTCCATTCTTTGTGTAGTTTTCAAGAAAGTAAATATAAGACAGTTTGATGTGACCAAAAAACTGATATACTGTGAGATAACTTCAAGAGGAAAAAAACCAAACAGAGACTGATATATAATTGAATAAGTTCTCAGCATCCTGGTCTGAGTTCAGCTTTGTGTGGGTTGGATGAGAAAGTTTCCCGAAGACCCTGTAAATAGACTTATGCTCTGATTTTTGTGATAATGCACATGGTCCAGAAATCTCTGGTAAATAAAGGTACAGAGGTTTAAAACTGCCAAGGAGAAAACATTAACATCTTTTAATTACCACAGGAAATTCAACCTGTGGCATGCTTATCAGTACAATGTCTCATTTACATGTGTGGATAGAATTAATTCAAATTATTACTCAATAGAATATGTATCTTGTATTAATTTCCAAGTCTAATTTTATGTTTAGAAATACAGCTATGTTCCAAATAATATTAATTTCAGGTATTATGTGGTTGCTCATTTAGGTTAGATAGCATTACCGTGCAGCTGGAGAAAGCTGAATGAATAGCAGGGATCTAGAAATCTCTTTCCCAGTGAGATTCATATGGGAGACATTGGAAATTTCATGCTGCTTTTCTGCTGACCCGCTAGAAAGGAGACATACCTAAAGTTACTAGTAAGGGCATTTGTTTGTGGGTGTCTTATATAGCAATACAATTTAGCACTACTACCACATCAGTCAGAATTTGCTACAGGTGGTTTTGGATATGTCTGGAAATAGGATTTATCATGTTTTACTAGCTACTTAAAAGGTGTACTTTTCATGGATATTTGGCTTCAACTAAAACTCCATCCTTTTGTGGTTTTTGATTTACTATTGATGACTTAATTGATAATGAAATTTTCCACAGTGGAGGTAGCATTTGTACTTATATGGAAAATTCTTATATGGAAAATTCTTATATGGAAAATTCTTATATGGAAAATTCTTATATGGAAAATTCTTATATGGAAAATTCTTATATGGAAAATTCTTATATGGAAAATTCTTATATGGAAAATTCTTATATGGAAAATTCTTATATGGAAGGCTAAATTTGCTGAGCTTTGATGTTAATATTGAATTAACGTTGTATCCTTGCTATATGGAGAAAATTTTTTCCAGCCCAGCATTCTTACTTATGACTCAGGACCATCTTATCATAGACTAAATCATGTGGATTAAAAACCTATGACTAGCTTGACCTCTAATATGATCTCACTGAACTCATTAAAGCTCTTTCACGTGTTTCTTTTGGTTGTACTCTTTGGCCCAATTACTTCCCCTCATAATCCATAAAAACATCAAAAGTAGACATGAATGGAATTTTTTGGTTGCTTTTTTTTCCCCTTTGTCCTGTAACTTTGTCTGAGAGGAATAAGCAGCCAGCTGTCAAATTCTCTGTTCTTCTGTTCCATCAGATCAAATTCAAAGGTGAGAAAATTCCATCAAAGTCTAAAAATTCACATTTTTAATTTGCTTTTCTGAAATGTGTTTTAAATTTTTGAATTCTGCTGGAAGTCTACAGTATCTTTCAAAAATAAGGTTTGAAAAAGTTTTCTATAGGCATTTGTTAAAAAATTTTCTATAATTTTTGTCTTACTTATGGCCCTTGGATGAAACAACTTTTGTACTCGTGAAAGAAGTAGAAGCAGAAGATAGAAAGTAAGGTAACTTGGACATCTAAAGCAAAGTTGTAGTCCTGTCAGAAAAACTTCAGAGGTAGAATATCCTGGAGTGTGAATACCCTCCTAATGAACAGTAATGCAGTGAGGAAGCAGCGATGAAAAAGCGCAGGACTGAGGTCTGAGGAAAGAATCAGGACATTTACTTTGAGGGCAGATAGCAGTTCATATTTCACAATGGATAGAGATCTTGTACTTTTTGAGATAATAAAAATCTATAAAGGCAAGAAATGGTTTAGTGAAGCCTCAGAAATATAGATACTGAGACTAGGTATGTAAGCATATTTGTGGAGAAGGACACATAATAATAATCTGAAGACTGATTATTTTATTTTGGATTTTAGGTACAGAATCATGTAATCATTAAATTGCCTGGATTGGAATGGACCTTTTAGATACAGTGTGAACATCAAGCTAACGCTGACAAAAGCTGTCACTAAACCCTATCTCTAGGCACTTGTCTCTATCATTTCCATGAGCAGCCTATTTCAATGCTTGATAATCCTTTCAGTGTAATTTTTTTCCCCTAATAGCCAGTCTAGATCCCTCTGGTGCAATTTCTCCTTCAGCTCTTAATTGGGGAAAAAAAGCTTACTCCAACCCCTTTGTAGCCTCCTTTCTCCAGGCTAAAAAAACCCAGCTCCCTCAGCTGCTCTTCATTCTCTGGACATGCTACAGCACCTCAGTGTCTTTTTTTTTATGGTGAGAGACCGCAACTGGACACAGTTCTTGAGGTGGGGCCTCACCAGTGCCGAGTACAGGAGGATGATCACTTCCCTAGTCTTACTCACCACGCTGTTCCTGATACCGGCCAGAAGGCTGTTGGCCTTGTTGGCCAATTCAGCATACTGCCAACTCATATTCAGCCAGCAATCAACTAACATCCACAGATCCTTTTCTGCTTGGAAGCTCTGCATCCACTCTTCTGCAAACTTATGTTGTATGGGGTTGTTGAGATGCAAGTGCAGGAACTGACACTTGGCCTTGTTGAACCTCACATAATTGATTCAGCTTGTCCAGATTGCTCAAACAGGGTGACACTCCCACCTAACATGGTATCACCTGCAAACTTACTGAGGGTGCACATCATATCCTCTGCTTCAGGAAGAACAGGCCTTTTCAAGTTACTGTTCATCTCAGAAAAGCCATTTTCCTGTAATTTTAGGAAATTCACTTATTTCTGAACGGGGTGTATCTCCAAAGCAATTGCAGTTAATTCCCCTAAAAAAATGGAATTATCAAAATACGATAATGTATTGCTTAGGAAATAGTGGTAAAGAGGAGGTTCTTGTTTGTTCAGAAATGAGCTACTTAATAGGTAATTTTTCTTTAATGCAAGAATTCACAAACATGCTTGCTCCTCTGTAGAGATCTCTCTTTAACTGCAGGCCTTTCTACAGTAGCTTTCAAGCAACTGCTGTGCTATCCTCTCTCTTGAAATTTGTACTTGCATAGTAGTTTGTACTTGTATGGCATTGTAGATGCAACTGCAGTGGTTTAAGCTAACTTGTATTAGTTCATTTTTCTGACCTAGACATATGTATGTTGTCAGTCAACTGGCTTGACTGAGAGCATTCTGTTGGGTGATTAAAATTGGGTGACAAAAATTGGAGAAGAAAGCAAAAGAGTCTACTTAATGTTTTCCCAGCATTCTTGTATATGTCTTAGGTCTTCAACTCTTCACTCATTTCACAAATGGTTCTCTTCCTACATGCTGTTTTAAGCTGCTGCAGAATAAATGACATTGGTTTCTTTATGAACAGCAGTGTGCAGAAATACAGGCTTTGCGTGAAGATGTCTTTGCCAAAGACTACTGCAGATTGTGTCTGAGAGATTACTTCCTTCATTCTTATCCAGCCAAGGGAGACAGTTGCATTAAAAAGAAGGAAAAAAATTGCTGCTGACCTCATATACATGCTTTCTGAGGTTGACAGAATTTCTCTCCTCTTCTGAGCGTTAGTTTCCAACTTTTCCCTGTGAGATGATTTGGCATGTGGTGGAGAGTATTCTGCTTTACCTCCTTCCTTTAAGGCCTGCAGCCTGTGTTGAAGGAGTCAGGGAAGAATAGATGCCAGTAAGAGGGTCCTTTATCCTATGATACAGAAATAAGTAAACTGCTTGAAGCTCCCTGTTCCTGGCCACTGTGCTCCTGAAAAGCAGTATTTGAGATCTTTAGCAATTACAGTAGTTCATACATTTAATTGCTGGCACTGTAATCTGAGGAGACTGGTTGTTCTACGCTGATTTGTAATTCAGTCCTAATATATCTTCTTTATCTGGAATATAATAGTAGCCAGGACATACTGTAATGTATTTTCTTAGAGTCATAACTGTATTCTATCCAGCTAGTTGCTTACTCATATAAAAACTTTGAGATCTGTAGAAAAACAAATAGTGAAGCTGATGTTTGTTTTATAAAATCTCGTCTTGGTTTTTGTGTGTCATTCTTTTACATGAATGCAAGTGGAGTACTTTCTAACTCGGATAAGGACTCTGAAAAAGGATCAGCAGAGGGTGATGACAGTACCATAGAACTGTAGCTCAACTGATATTAGTGGTTTTAGCAACTTCCAGTTTTCCGGAGAAGCTGAACAGAACTCTGTCTCATTGCTTTTTATTACTGGAAGCAGGAAGAGTGAAAGAAATGGAAATGTAATATGACTTCTAATTATAATGGAATTACATGAGATAAAATGTACATTTGCATACATGTAAATGCACATGAATATACATGTTTGTGCCTCTGCTCTGTCTGTTGCCAGTGCTCCTGCCTGCAATTAGTAGTTTGCATTTTCCTGTTGGAATTGCAGATTCATAGAGGTTTAGAAAACTCAGTGGAAAGCAGTAATCTTTTTTTTCTTGATGAATTGCTGCTCTTCAATGCAAAACCCAACAAATAAGTTCCCTTTATTCATTCTGACCAGGAAAATAAAGATTAGAGCATCTCCCTCATGAGGAAAGGCTGAGTGAGCTGGGTCTCTTTAGCTTGGAGAAGAGGAGACTGAGGGGTAACATCATTCATGTTTATGAATATGTAAAGGCTGAGTGTCAGGAAGATAGAGCCAGACTCTTCTCAGTAATGTCCACTGATATGACAATGAGCAACAGGTCCAAGCTGGAACAGAGGAGGTTCCATGGAAATATAAGAAAAAACTTTGTTATAGTGAGGGTCAGAGAACAGTAGCAGAGGATGACCTCAGAGGGTGTGGGGTCTCCTTTTCTGAAAACATTCAGACCCTGCCTGGACTCCTTCCTCTGTGACCTGATCTGGGTGTTCCTGCTCCAGCAGGGGGTTTGGACTAGATGATCTTGAGGTCCCTTCCAATCCCTGACATTGTTATTCTGTGATTTAATTGTCTTTATAAGACAGAGTGATATTAAATTAAATAATGCCTTGGTTAATTTTATAAAGATCTCAGGAAAGTGTCCATTTATCTTATTGTAAGGTTCTCATTTTATCCTGTCATGTATCACAAAATATGAAATGTTTCTGCTTGGCTGATATCTGCCATGCAATAATCTCAACTGTGGATTTAAAATAAAAAATGCATTGTAACAGACTTGCATCTCAATTTATGAAAAGCTGCTCATTATAGCTGACATATTCTCTTGCATGTTCCTAGAGTTTCCTGTTCCTTGTTTATTAATTACCCTCAATCATGTTAGAGAACTCATAATAAACAGAAGAAGAAAATAATTTAAAACCTCTGCAATCTCTCTCATATTTGGAAATTGTATGTTATATAAAAGTTCCAAGTGACAAGACTGAGTGTAAGACTTCACGTATTTTTCCCAGCCCACGGGCAAAGTCAAATCTATATTTGAATTTAGTAGCTTGGTTTGTATTTTACAGATACACATTAAATAGATATTTTTCCTGATGATCTGAGTGAAGTTATATCAGGTCTTTTATGTCATAAAACAACTGAAACATCATATATGTGGTTATGATGTAATTAAAAAATGTCTGTGCCATATGTTTATGAAACATATATAGCCAACAATTCAATTTTTATAGTCACTGTAATACTCGAGCTCTTACACAGAATTTTCAAAGCCACTCTTCTGATTTCTTCCTTCCACACTTGCTTCCTTAGGAGTTAGGCTCTGCTCTTCTTTAAAAAAAAAAATATAACTTTTTTATTGTTTTCTATAATGAATATTGTCTACTGGAGCAATATTGTCTGCTGGTAAGAAACAGAGCCATTTAATTTAGGAGTTCATCTTATTATTTTACAGCAATTAATTTGTCCCTATTTTTTCCTAAACCTGAAAATGGTGGTTCTTTTTATGAGGTATAGCAACGAGTAGTATGGACAGCACACTTAATCCTTTTAAGAACTGCACCATCTTTGTGGTATGCTATTAATACTGTTATTCCTGTGTCTCAAGCTTTTTTCCTTTAATTCTTTGAATACTTGGCTTGATGCAGATGTTGTCCCATTATTTCTGTCAGAGAAGAAATTCCCTAAGAAACAGAAATAATGGAAATTTTAGAGAATAAAGAACTCTGCAGCACAATTTGTACAATTCTGCTATACAACCTTAGTGTTAGAACTAGCAACCCAGCTTGTGATAAGAACTGCAGACCTCTGCAACACTTTAAAAGATTATAGAATTTCAAAGGTAAAATCTGGATGAAAATATTTGGAGAATTACAGATGTTCTTGTGATCATAAAGTATAATCTGAAACTTGTGCATAGAGTGCAAGTGGTTGTTTCTTTGCACATAGTGTAATTTTGAATAATTCTCATTTTTTTGAAACAGAAATGTTGGAATGTTTTCTTGTACCTTATGTGGGTATATTTTTAATAAGTATATTTTTAATAAGTCAGAAAGTTCCCTTTGGTAACACTTCAGCCTGCATTTTATCCAGTGACATAAAGAAACTGAGTTTCATGCAGAATTTTTGGAGAAGAATCAATGGATTTCATTATTTTTCAAGTAGGTTGTTATCACCATCACCAGATCATCTATATATTGTATCTTAAGTATCTATTTGACCTGATAATAATTAGACATATACATATAAAATAATTTTGAAAGTTTCTTTCTTGTGCTTAGTTAATCTTAGAATTATGAATACAGGATTCTGAGTTCATGATGCTTCTAGTAAGTAGTGAAAAAACAGCATGAAAAAAATTCTGCTATTTTAGTGGCCCTTGCACAAATTCTTTGGTTGTATGCTTAAAAAAAAAAGAAGATAAAATTGACATGGTTTTGAGTATCAAATTATAGATGTTTGTATACAGCAAAAATAGATTTTTCTTCTTGATTATTTATGGCCAAGAAAGAAACCTTCATGGTTGCACAGTATGTACCCAGAATCTGTGATAGTAATTCAGCAGTATTTGTTAGGAATAAACCTTTTAATTATGTGATGTGAAGTTTTATTAGTTGCAGCACAAGTCTGTGAAATATGGCTGTGGCAGCAATAAAGCATGCAAATGACATAAGACCTTAAGGTATCTCCGTATTCTCTGTCTTCCATTGTGCATTTCTGGTTTTTCTCAACTTTGAGGGGTTTTGTTGCTTTGTGGGTTTTTTGTGGATTTTTTTCTGTTCTTTTAAGCATTTATAAAAAAATTGAGCGGAACCTTTCAGAGCACTGAAATTTGGTGGAGATATTTAAGCATTCAGAAACTGAAGGTGAAATTTAGTAGATCTACAATAAATCTGAAAATTTCCTTCATTACTAGAAACACTTAAAGTAAAATTATTCAAGTGCTGATAGTTTATTCCCTCATGAATGACTGACTACACAGAAAAAATTGTTATTGTGCATCTACCACTGTTCAAAAGTTTTGAAAGTCAGCCTTTCTACACCAGTGTTATCCTGAGTTCTGTAAGGTCTGGCCTACCGTATGCAATGAAAAATTATTTATAATATAGATACTTGTTGTTATAGGCAATGGATTCTGGTAGAAATACTGATCATATACAGTCATCTTGAGTCCATTAGCCTTTCCTAGCTCTGTTTCAGCAGAAAATCTGTGTAAATCTTTGCTGTTTCAGCAAAATCTGTGTAAAAGTCAGTATTGCTCCATATTAGCTTATTGTTTGCATACAGATAATTCATGTCTTGCACTTCACTGAAACCTAATTTGTTATCCAAAATCTGTCTTTGAGAAGCACAGTACAAAGGCATGTGAATGATTGTCCACTGAGCTAGCTCTTGTACATCAGAGCTTGTTAGTGCAAACCTTGTGAATTTACTTCCTCTCTGTGTACCCATTTCATGAACCCTTCTCACCTACCTGGTAAAACCAAATACTTGGCCTATTGTATTTTCTTCAGGCCATTCTTTCCAGGTGCCAATTTCTACTGTTTTCAGCCACTAGCTGGTCTTCACTAGTTAAATTTTTTTTTGTAATGCACTTTATAAACAGTAGAATCATAGAATGGTTTGGGTTGGAAGGGAGCTTAAAGATCATCTAATTCCAAGCCCCCTACCATGGGCAGGGACACCTCCCAGTAGACCAGGTGTGCTCAGTGCCTCATCCAGCCTGGCCTTACACTTGCAGGGAGTGTAAGGGAGGGAGCATCCACAATCTCTCTGGGCAGTTATACTGTTTATAATGCATACTAAATGGTAACAGGTGCTGCTGCTGAAATGAGATTATGTTTTTTACCATTAAAATCCTAGATCTGAGGTGTAATGATGAGCGTAGCATAGGAACCTTTGTAGAACGGGAGAACTGGAATTGAATTGCCCAATTTTAATTTGGATGGAACACTGGGGGTGAGAATCCTGGAGTAGTGAAAAGCAACATCTGATTTCAATTATCAGATTTTAGCTAACTTTCCTAAGTTAAAGAGTTTTTTATGCACCTATAATGCCAAATATGAGAAATAATAATAAAAAGGAACACTGAAATCCTAGCTCTGTCACTCTAGAGAAGATTTAAAGTAGGTTTACTGTATTGAGAGTGTGACACAAATGTTACTCTTACAAGTCTATGTATTTGTGCTAAAGTTTCTTAAGACTAGTAGATGCAGAACCAGTGCATATATCTTGAGAACATCCAAGGATTTGTGCTGTAAACCAAATGTCACACAAGTTTTGGCAGTATTTTATTCTATCTGGAGCACAAAGCATTTTCTCCTGCAATTCCAACTGAAGTTACATTCCTTCCATTTTATTTTCAGTATTGTTTTAATATGAAATCTGATACAAAATTAAGAAAGACATTTTTTGGTTTTACTTTCAAAATTTAGAGGAATAAGTTGATAGCAATAGAAGCCTACAAATTTTTGTCGTTTGCAGTTTACTCAGTGTGAAGTAATAATAATTACAAAATAATACTAATTGGGAAAAAGAAATTTTTCACTGGGCTGTTTTAGTTAAATATTTACTAGGACTCATCTTAAGGTTAAAACTGCCCAATGATGGACATGTGAGTTGTGATTCCTTACAGAGTCCATGAGGATTCACAAAATTCTTCCTTGCATTGCAGAACACGATATTTTTAGTGTGAACAGAGACTACTGTTTTGTTTTCTTCATAAACTATACTCAACCTGAAAATTTTTAATAGATTGTAGTCTGCTCTGGAATGGAACTTTTGAGGTTCTCCCATCTCTCTTCCTTTAAGGAAGGGACCGTAAAGATCATCTAGGTCCAACGCACAGCCATAGGCATGGACAGATACCACTATACCAGATTGCTCAATGCCTCATCCAGCCCAGCCTTAAACACTTCCAGGGAGGGGGCATCCACAACCTCTCTGGGCAACCTGTTCCAGTCTCTCACCACTCTCATGGGAAAGATCTTCTTTCTTATATCCTGCCAAAATCTACCCTCTTTTAATTTGCATCCATTGCTGCTAGTCCTGCCATCCTATACCCTATTCAAAAGTCCTACCCCTGCCTTTCTCTAGGCCCCCTTCAGGTATTGATAAGCTACTATGAGGTCCTGTCTGAGCCGCCTTTTCTCCAGGCTTAACAACCCCAACTCCTTCAGCCTGTCCTCACAAGGGAGTTGTATATGTGCAGTATTACGATACCTACGAGTGGAGTGTTTTTCACTTCTGCAGAGTTCCTTCTTTTTCCAAATTTGAGATTTATTTTATAATTTGAAAGTTGGAAAAAATTCAGTCTACAAATGACTCAACTTCAAAATGTTTTGTTTGCACTGCAGAAAATGATACACTCTCCATTGGGAAGCTGCTCATCTGGCAGTTTTAGCTGGATTACCCAGTGTTTTACCAAGTGTTATGCAAGAGTTGCTATTCCATGACTTGAACAACTCCTGTTACTTTTACTTCAGATACGGAAACACAGTATTTTAAGACATCTTGTAAATAATATGGTCCCTCATGAAAGTTAAGAGAGCATTGTTTAAAGATTCTTATAAGTGATACAAATCTCAGAGTGGAATAAATTTGATTCCAGTTTCCAGTGAGTTATAGGTCATTATTTTTAAACAGAATGTCCTTGTTCTTGAAAAATCTTTAAATATGTAGGATGTCATTTAAGACCATGTTTTGGCTTTTGAATTTGTTATGATCTGCATGATATTTTCTTGAGGAAAAGGTTGAATACCCAGTAATAAAATGAACTTTCTGTGAGTAAATAGATATGGGGAGGAATAATTCAGAAATAAAGATATAGTTTGTGTCCCAGGCTATATCATCCAGACACATGTATATATTATAAAACTCTCAGCCACAGAAGGTACATACCATCCAGAGGAAAATGAAACCTTTGAAAAAGGAAGAACTGCTGAATGAATAAATTCAGTTGTTACGCAAGTCTTTCAGATGGAATGATGATGCAGTGTATTAATAGCTGTGGGATTATGGTAGAATCAGATAAGATTATTTCACAGGTGAATCACTCCAAACTTTTAATAAAAATATGCTTTATATATAACCAGTAAAAAGTGGAACAATGTGTGGGAGATCCATGCAGTAAAATGAGCTATATTATCTCCTTTTAACATACCAGGAGAGCTAATACAATTACCTAGACTAGAGCTTGCATTTTTGGCCTCTTCAAAAAGGAAATGCAAACAAAATAGACCATAATGGAATCTTGAGTAAAAGAGTCCATTCCACAGCTGAAGAGCAAGGGAATACAAATGTTTAATTACATCATCAAACTTGTATGAGAAAAGAGAGAGATTTTTCTCTAACTTGTTGCACTACAAGTGAAATTGTAAAGAAACAAAAGATTTTGACTTACTTCATTTGGAAATTTTGTAAATAAATTATATGATACCAGGTCTGGAATCCATTTGAGTGCTACCACTACCCCTGGCTGTCCTGATCTGCTTCTTATGATTGAAGAGAAAAACAGTTATAGTTTTTAAGATGCCACTTCTGTAAACATTTCCTGTTCTGTTGACTTATTTTTGGAGTTTTAGTGTGCAGTGTTTCCAAAGAATTGGTGCCAATGACTAGAGTACGAAAAGCAGTATTGAAAATCACTTAATTTACTTGAATGTTATATGTTAGATGGAATAATGCCTTTCAGCTTAGACATATATATACACATATACATCTTTTTTTCTGAGATTATTTGATTTATTGAATATTTGCTCTTTTGTGCCTGTTGGACAAAAAACATGGCCTCATAGCTCAAAAGAAGAACAAATGAGGGGGTTCATCAGAATTCTATTCAACACCTAGAAGGAAGGACATCCTAAGAGATAAACTGAAGTTAGAGGACAGTATTCACACCATCTCCACTATGCATCCTCTTATAGAATTTTCCATTATGCTTCTAAGTTAACAAGTTTCCAGACTTTAAATATTGGAACAACTTAAAAATGAAAATAAATACTGCTACAGTTAAAACTAAGAGAACATAAAAGTGAGATTTATACAGTAGATTGTGGCGCCAATATTCTGTAGGAAATATAATTTTGGAGTGAAGATGTAGAGTAGGTCATACAGAAATGTTCAAATCACAGTAGTTACACTTTATTAATAATAACATTGGAATCTAGATTGCAAGAATATGCAACCCATGTTAATGTTTCAGAGGTTTTTGTACTTTTCCAGGATTTCATGTGAGACATCTGCTACAGATGTTGGCTTATGAGCTAAAGAACAGGACATAAAATCACTGGAGTTAAGCTTCAGAGAGCTTACGGATACTTTTCAAAGATGAGATTTCAACCTACTCTTGTCAGTTATTTGTTAGATCTTTTATTCAGTGTTTGAGCTTTTAGTCCCTTAGCTCAACTCATGGAGGCTCTTACTGTTTTTGTTGAATGGCCTGAGTCGCATTCCTCAAGTAATCCCACAATGGGTGGTCATAGTATGCTGCCAGTCTGGGTGAGTCCATCAATAACAAATAGCTCTTAAGTAGTGTGTGTCATGGGTGGTCCAAGTGTTTCCTGGGAAGACACTGTGGCTAGAATTGGAATTCTGCTCCCTGTTTATAGATGTGATCACCATTTAATTCTGCTAAGCATGGCTGACCTTGTGACAGACTGCTAAGGAGAAGGATGTTACATACATGCATACTACATACATAGTAACTCCACATGAAACAATCTGATAGGTCACAGTCTTTGTTTCAGGAATATTTTGGTTAGCTGGTTTTGTATTTTTCAGTGAAAAATATCAGAGTTTACAACTCCAAATTTATTACTGTGGAGGCCGATATAGTTACTGGATTGTAGTAAGATGATGAAATATCAGAATGTCTGATTTAAAATCTTGTAATGTCACTTAAAAAAGATAAACTCCTTAATTAATATAGTTGCATTCTTCTGAAATAATAACAGTTTTGCTTCATAATACTGTATACAGTTGAGCCCTCATGCTGCATTCTTGCCAAACCACAGAGTTTTTCCAAACCTTGAAGTTGATGGGCATTTGTTTGCCAAACTGCTTTAGGGAAATTTTAATTTGAATTGCATTTACTGGGTGAAGCAATGAATTAGTTCAACTGCCTTGTTGTTAGAGCATAGGTCATTCTTGCTGATGATTTCTTAAGAATTACACTACTTCCAATAGTACACCTCCTTTTCTTTAGAGTATCAGTGGGGCTTTTGATAATGGTTTGTGTGCCTTCACTGTGTTCAGTACTTTTATCATGTACTGATATGTACATGATCAGTACTTTTATTCATTTTCATTGATTTATATTCATATGTATATTTTTATAAATATATGAAATAAATATAAGTAAATATATAATATTATATATTGATAGCAACAGATGTAAAAAAGGCACATTTATCCATGAAAAAACATCAAAATAGTAATTTTTTTTCCTTCCCATTGGTCTGGGTAATATATATATTTTGTGCATTAAATGTATTCTTATGTCTGTCTTCTTATAAAATGCTAGTCCTAGAATTCGGAAAAAAAAAGAAATGAAGCAAAAAGGAGAAAAATTGAGAATGCAAACTGCTATAAAGAGGTGTTAGGATTGAATCATACTTAAGAGTTATGAATACTTTAACTTTAATACAGTATTAATTTCCTATATTTTGTTTTGGTTTTTTTTGGACAAATAACACTTCTTTTCTCAGCTCTCAAGAAAAAGAAGCTTTCGTGTTTTTAAAGTAACAAGTGGGCAAAAAGATTTACATTGGCAAGTTTTATTTGTGTACTTGCACCTGTCTTGAACAATATGAATACTTCAGCATCATTAAATAGGTGCTTTACATTTAGTTTCTACTGCATCGTGTTGCATATATACAACAAAACTGACACAAGGGATGAGAAGCTGACTGGAAGGATCTGAGCAATCTTGAGTAGGCCCACGTGAATATCACGAGGTTCATAAAGCTGAATGCTAGGTCTTCCACTGGGGATGTGGCACACCCAATCACAAGTGTATTTAGGCTTGAAATGGTGGTGAATCATAGATAGATGAGAAGATAGGTCTGGCATAGAAGTTTAATGGCAAGTCATGCTTAGAGAAACAGTAACATAACATTATTTGAATCTAAGATGTCACAAAGAGGGAGGGTAAGAGAAAAATAAGGGCAGACTTCTCGAGAAGAGTTGACTGGGAAATGAGAATTCTCTTCTGAAGGATCATTTTCTGAAGAAGGAGGAAAATCAGGACAGAGAAGATTCAAGGAAGAGATATCTAGCCTCCAGGAAAAGCAGGGCAGCTTGGTAGGCAGGAATCGGATGACATGTTTTTTCTTAGTTATGGTTAAGAACAGATTATTGTAAGGATGTCAGAAATCATTTCAATGAAATTCATTGTTAAAAGTTACATTACAGAACAGGGCTGTGAAAAAAATAAGCAGCTGGAAAAACTAGCTTGAAACAGCATGTTCTTTGTTACTAAGTGGAAGAGGTGATCTGTAGCTGAGGAAACAACCGTGGGCAACTGCAAGTCTTTAAGGAAATGCGAACTAAGGAATGTTTACATTGGAAGACAGAAGAACCAGATGACACTGATGTGTTAATAAGTAATACAGAAAATAAAAGAAATGAGTTAATATGCGAGACTGGGCTTCCCAGACAAATGAACGAATACAGAAGCTAAATTTCTCAACTCTTAAGGAGACAAGCATGGCAGTAGAGGAAAACAAAATTACAACAAAAGTTCAAAAATAATGTCTAGAAATTAAAATGGCCAATAAAGAACGAGTGAGGATTAGAAATATGAAATTTCATGCTAGTGAAATGCCATGATAGTACCACACCATAATCAAAGAAAATTTTCAGAATGTTAATTGAGACATCTGTGGACATTTCCTACAGCTAAAGGTGTTATCATTTGCTCAACTGAAACAGACCAGGTAGCCAGCTCTGGGTTTGACTGATGCTCCTGGATACGATATACCTAGTAAACAAACTTTTATCCGTCACTGGATTGGGACTTTTGGGTTTTGCTATTGCAGTTCTGGTGTACTTATACTTGATCTTCAGTAGAATTTGTCTTTGAGATCTGGCCTTGTAAAGATAGAGGAGATATCCATTCATTGAACATGCAGAGATAGTTCCAAGTATTCTCCGTTTAATCTTTTTTTCTTATTATGTATCATTATGCAAAGTGCTGTGAAACTTAAGCTTTGGAGGAAGAGGATGGAACAGAGTCATCTTTGGAAGTCTCTGAAACGCTTTCCTCACAATTTTGACATAAATCAGTTTCAGGCTGCTAAATTGTTTTTCCTTTACTATGTGAGGCAACATAGTATTCCTTACAGCTTAAAGTGTGTAGGAACCATAGCAGCTTTAGAATATGCTGTTCCAAAGGTTTGCATCTGTGTTACAACTTCTTTAAGTTTTGATTTTTTCAATTAAGCATCAAGGGCAATCATTTGCTTTTCAGATACAATTCTTATGAGTGTTAGCTTATGCCATTAACAACTGTTTGGATAATTAAATGTCAAAATAGCTATTCTTTCCTGTACGAAGTACTGGATTCTCAGGAGGCTAATTATGCCATCCTAATCTACACCTTTATATGGAACATATTAATAATCTAGTTGCTTGCATTTATTCAAAATATATTTTTGGAAAGTCGGATATTAGCATTGTGTATACTTTAAGAACTCAACAGTTTAATGCAATGATCTTTATGCAAGTAGTTAAAAAAAAAAAGAAAAATATTGTTTCCTTTTGCACATTTGCAAAATCTTCTCTTCCTGAAAGACATATATAACTGCTATCAAAATGTGTAATAATCTTTCCCCCTGATTTGTTCTTTGAAGTGTAGTGGAATATATTTGACAGTGATTTCAATTTAAATTATTCTTCAAAAAAAGTATTAGCAATTTAGCAGTTCACTGAAACATAAAAAATTAATAATTGTAGGCTATTAGACTCATCAATTGTCACAAATGGAAAAATACAAATACTCGGTAAATATGAGGCGAATAAAGAAGAGACAAGTCTTGCATCTGGAAGACATTGAGATTAGAAATATATTTCATCAAGAATAGCAGTAATTACACGAAAATTTAAATCTGCTCTAACAGCCATAGATGAGAAAGCTTGTGTTATGCAGCAGTGAGTTCTGATGGTTTTGTGTACATGTAAAATGGAATTATTTATCGATTGCTGTACAAATAGTACTGTAATAGTAACGTCAAACATAGTTTTGAAAATAGACCTTATTTTACAAACTCACAACTTGAAAAATGTAGTTTTAAATTCTAGAGTTTGGGGACATAAATTGTCTTAGTAAGTGTTCTATTTTTAGATGAAATAGCATATTTATATCACTTTGAATACACTTCTAAATTTAGAGAAAAAAATGGAAAATTATTTTAATTATACAAGGAATTTCAGTCCTTTAGAATACACAATATACTCATATGATTGAAAACTCTGAGTTAGTCAAATGTTATAACAGATCCACAGTGCTATTTTATTTGTCTGCAGAGTCAGCTTTCCAAGCCAAGACTTGGAGTTTGCTTGGCCTAAATAAGACATTGTACAACACATATGGTGAACAATCTTGATTTTTGAAGAACAGGATGTCTTTCTAAAAATACATGTTTGTTTTGATTTAGGGAGGCATTTGTAGAAGAGTTACCAATTAATAAGGAAGTAAATGGCTGGTTTTTGTGGGGACTTTATTCCTAATGTATGAACTACATTTGTCCGACCTCAGACAAACCCCACAGAACATTAAGAGAAGGAATGGAAACACAAGGCCATCATCCTCCCCTCCTACCCATCCCTCCCCCTGCCTAACCAGTGGGTCCCTCTGCCTTTCTCCTCCCACTGTGTCCCCTTGGAAAATGTGACTCATCACTGGCCTGCCCTGCAGCAGACACCAGGAGGAACNGTTCACTGAAACATAAAAAATTAATAATTGTAGGCTATTAGACTCATCAATTGTTACAAATGGAAAAATACAAATACTCGGTAAATATGAGGCGAATAAAGAAGAGACAAGTCTTGCATCTGGAAGACATTGAGATTAGAAATATATTTCATCAAGAATAGCAGTAATTACACGAAAATTTAAATCTGCTCTAACAGCCATAGATGAGAAAGCTTGTGTTATGCAGCAGTGAGTTCTGATGGTTTTGTGTACATGTAAAATGGAATTATTTATCGATTGCTGTACAAATAGTACTGTAATAGTAACGTCAAACATAGTTTTGAAAATAGACCTTNGAACTTGCTTAGAGGCAAACATGGGGGGAAAAATGGAAGGAGGAAGGACTTTAGTATTCACCATGAGGGTAGTGAGACACTGAAACAGGTTTCCCANTATTTTACAAACTCACAACTTGAAAAATGTAGTTTTAAATTCTAGAGTTTGGGGACATAAATTGTCTTAGTAAGTGTTCTATTTTTAGATGAAATAGCATATTTATATCACTTTGAATACACTTCTAAATTTAGAGAAAAAAATGGAAAATTATTTTAATTATACAAGGAATTTCAGTCCTTTAGAATACACAATNAAGTATGCAAGATTTTACCTGTAAATCTTATTTTAGAAGTGAAATATGCCCTGTAAAAACTATTTTACTTTCTTTTACAATATAACAAATTTGATATGAGTCTTTGTCTTAGTGATATTTCTGTAAACACATGTATTTGAAGTACCTTGGCTTTCAACATGGGATTTCCTTTAGGTTATTCATTCTGATTGTTCATCTGCTGTCTGACTAGTAAAAGCTATTTGTTTCTAACAGTCTGGCAAGTCACTCAGTTCTTCAGGTGCTAAATAATGAGATCTCCAGAACTGAGTGCACGCAAGTCACATGTGAGGAATGTGTCAATTGACCATCAATCTTCCGTTCTGAGAATTTGATTTCTGGGCAGCTTATAAACTCAGTACATGGCATGCCTACTCATCATGCTTTTCCCTCTTCCCCGTATCTATAAGCCATTTTCAATTATCTTAACTTCAGAAACATCTAATGCAATTTCTCAGACTGATATTTATATATTACATGCAGTCCAGAATGTATCAGTTTAATGAGGAACATACTGTATAATTTGTGGAAACTTAAAAGATGGTCCTTATTTCCCAAATGGCAGCAAGCAACATTAAATAATTTGTTTATAAATAATCTTCATGTTATGAATTAAGTAATTCCACATGTAAAGCTTCCTGTTTCATAGCTAAATTAGAATGTTGAGGAATCAGGAAATTGCACCTTTGAAGGCTTTTTTTCAGATTACAGTACATTAAAATCCTAATGTAACAAGGTTAAAATGTAAAGTGAAAAATAAAAATAGGTCATGTTTTCCTTCTATTCTTTCCTTCTTTTGGGGGGAAGAAGTGTATACCAGAAGTGATGACCTACTCCCAGTAACAAAGCAGTTACAAAGAAAAAATATATACACCACCATCTAATATTTTGGATACTTTGGAAGAGAAATTTATATTTAAGTATCACTGATATTTACAGTATATATTTAAAAGATTAAATGGTGAATCTGCAAAGAAGATTACAACAATCTTAGAATTTTTTTTAAAAATTAAAATTTTATCGAATGGCAGGAAAAAATAATTTTTTTCTTAATCTATTTTACATTATGTGATTAGGAATGTACTTATAAGTTCTAGAAAACAAGTTTTAAATATATCTCGACCTATAAATGTATGAATAGCACATGTAAATTCTCCCTGCTTCTAGTATCTTTAGTAAAATACCATTTTTTTCACTCTACCTGCCATCACAGCAGTCTTTGGAGATAGGAATGTTGTCTTTTCCCTGTTTTAAAATTAGTTAATGAAGACACCAGAAGGCTGGGTTGTTCACTTGGTCTTGAAGTTTATGGCTTTTGTGATGAAAACAAAAATCAGCCTGAGTATTGAGTATTTGTAGTGATAGTGAAAAATGGATTTAGACCTATTTCCTCATCTGACTGGACACTTTCATGTACAAACTGTTGCAGTGTGTCATCAAGTGTGGGAAGATGTTTTTTCATGTGGTGAAGTCTCAGTATGTTTTATGTTTTTTGGCTGCCAACAACTGTACTGTATTGTGCATGGAAAACACATTTAGCTTTTCCTTTCCATCAAGTTTTATCTTAAGAATTACATTAGGTAGTTGATCCCAGAAGTATTTTTGACACAGAGGAATCTCCCTGGGCCTTCTGTTTCTTTCTTTGGGAAGTGGAAGTATAGTACTAGGGCACTGATTTTTTATGAAATTACATTTCTGTGAAGAAGGTACAATTCTGCAGTTCATGTATATAATAACATTTTAATCTGAGGTTAAATTTTGTATGATACATATGTTTATGAAAGATGCAGAAAATCTGTCTGCCACTATAGGACAAAGGAATGGCATCTGAATTTTTTTTTATTTAATCACTGTACTTTCACTTAATTAGTTAAATTTTGAAATACATGTCTATTACTAAGTCTCCCTAAAATTTATTAGTAAATATATAAGAAGTTTTACTAAATATGGACGAAAGTTTTGTATGTTTTAAAATATTTTAAATTGTGATCACAATTTGAACTGTGTATGTTGTCACCCATAAGAAATGCATCCACCTGTAGTTATTTTCAATTTGTCTAGATCAGACAAGCTCAAATAGCTTCATTGTGCTTCTTTATGCTTATGTGGTCAGTAATTAACACCTTCTTTTTAAAAAAATTTTGCTCTTTCTCACAGCTTTTATAATACATGTACTTTATGCCAGTTGGAATAATTTTTTAAGTACCTGAGAGGTATAGACAACTCAAGATTGAAAATTCCTATTTATTTTTGCATTGTGTTTTGAAAACATTGAATGCAAGAAGTCATAGGGGCTCCTTCATATAGAAAGTTTACTGTTATTAGTTGTCTTTCTGTTTTGATATAGTATTTCATGATGAAGTGACCATTTTAAATGTGCAAATGGTATGAGTATGTCTTGGTTTTGAGAAAACAAAAAAGAAGAAAAGGAATATAGTCTCAAGTTACATGTACAATCATTGGAGTATGAAACATAAAAGTAGAAATGTGAGTCTGTTAAGTTCTGATATGTGATTCAATTTTAGGAAGAAAAATGAATTCCTTGGAGTATTAAGAATAACTGAGGTTTTAAAACAACTATGTTGAAGAGAACTGTCTGTCTACGCTTGTGTGGCTCCATTTTCATGAAAGATTTTTAGGGTTTTAGTTTATTTTGCTGTGAGCTAATGTCCAGATTTTGAAGTGCAATTTGAAATTATACACCTGAGTGGGATACTAGTAAAAACTCTTTTTTCACGTTTCTCTGTTTTTGTCATTATGGAGTGAAGAGAAAGGATTGTAACAACAATGATGTCATCCAAACATTACCAGCCTGAGTGATCAAGGCAGTCTTTTGAAGAATGTCTGAGATTACAATTAAGTTTTTTCAAACCCATTATTAAAGAAAATGATCTGGTAACCATTCCTGATAATTTGTAAAACCATGTGAGTTCTAAGTGTATTTTGCAGGCTTTAAAAATTGCTAAAGCAAGAATATAGTAAAAGTGTTTTCAAAATAAAAAATGGTTTATTAAACATTTTCATAGCTCTAATTACATATTTTCATTCTTTTGATCTTAATTGAATTTTGCTTCAATGTACCCAAGAGTTTGACTAACCTCAGCATTGTTCTTCCTCATATACTAAGGACTGAGGCCAATAATACACTCTCTCTACTTGGGTGTACCCTTTGTTGTTGTTCATCTTGTACATCCCTTCTTCACCTTTCTGATATAAGAGAATCACAGAATAGTTGAGATTGGAAGAGACATCTGAGGTCATGTAGTTCAGCACTCTTGCTAAAGCAGAGCCACCTAGAGCATGTTACTCCGGACTTCTGTCTTCGGTGCTGTCTCTTTGGGCAGCTACCTGACAGTAACCTGACTGCTTCGAAATTGCCTCCAGTATACTATGACAAGCTATTTATTAATGTGTCCTACATTTAAAGTGGAATAAGTAAGAGCTATGTGTGGATATGTGGCTGAAAAAATTAACCACATTAGCACTTATCCTCTGATTTATAAATAATTGCATCTGCTTCAGAGAACTTGAGAAAGGGAAGTACAGGAAAAGAATTGCACATAATTCTGACAAATTGTGGAGGATGTGAAATTCTGAGCATAATTCTTAGTCCAGCCATGACAATTTTGAAAAAAAATCCCTAGAAACAGCAATCATGGGGAAACTTAAAAGCTTATTCCTAGTTTCCTGACCAGTTATCGAATGACTGGGGACCTGGAAAAGACTTTGAGTTGGAGGTGTCACTGACAGAAAAGCTTTTAGTTACAGAATAGATCTTGATAATATACAGAACAGATTGACATTTATTGATGTAGATATGCCATTTTCCATACAGGAACATGGATATTCTTCAGCTTTTTTTCAGAAAATAAAGAAGAGCTGACTTGAGTATGTATTCTCCAAGGAAATACCAGAATTGAATGCTCTCAGGCTGTTTAGATACTGTAAATTCTAACTGAATGCTATATGTTTAGTTTGTGTTATTTTAACAATGGAAAGATGTAATCATTCTATTACATTCATGCATGTGAACCAATGAAGTAAGAAAATTTTACTTCCCTCAGCATAATATCCTGGGGCAAACCAGGTGTATTTTACATTGTATTGTATGTTTTTATATGTTAATTGATTTGTATTTATAACTACATGCTAATGCTAACATAGCACTCATGTTTAAGTGCAGCTTTCTGAACCTTTGTGGGTTCAATAAGAGGGGCTCTCAGGTTTCTGTGTGAAAAATGGCAAATACATAAAACTTCTGAAGTCTGGAAGAAGGAAAAATAAACTACATATGCATGCATGGGTATGAACTCATGCATATATGCCCATATAAACACACATTGTTAATGTATGGCATGATTTTTCCAGGTTATAAAAGCAAGGTTATAGCAGAAGAGGAAATGTTCACAGTATGTTGCCTTTTATTCCAGTGAGAGTATATGTACATTCACCAAATGGGTGGGTGTTCCATTATCACTTGAAGACCTATGTCCCTGTTCTCTCTTTTTTTGATTTCTTCTGAAAGTGTATTCTCTTGGGAACATCATATCATACAGACCTAGATGGCACTACTGCGGCTTTTTGTGTTTGAGATTTATATTTCCTCTTACGCCTTTATATTGGCTGCTGTAGGTCTCATACACTGCTTTGATTCTCTTAGAGACATCCATAACATATTGATGGAAACAGCATGCCAAAAATAGTAATAACAACCTGGTATATTTTAACTGTATACTGTAAGCTTTATTTCATGTCTGGTCAGCCAGGCTGATAGTGCTAGAAGACCAAAACTTCTATGTCCCTCATGACTGATGGCAACTGTTGTGTTCTTAAGTCAACCACAAAATGAAATGATAGGCCAGAGGTAAAACTGCTAAGGAAATTTGTTAAGAACATGTTTCATAATGCTTCTTTAGGACTTGTTAGTTTAGAAAAGAGCCTTTGAAAGCTTACTCGGTTTATGCAGCCTGTCTTTGATCTGTCTGATTGCATGTTTAGACTGTAGCCGTCAAACTAACTAATCATCTCTCAAGAAAACTAATCTTTTCAAAGTGCTCCTATGTGTGTCTTGGGTTAAACCGCAAAACCAGAACTGGTAAAGCCTGTACTGTAGATCTTCAGGGGTGGATTCTACATTGCTTTAGACACCACAGGAAAAATACAATAAAAATCAGATCCAAGTCTTCTCTTTCTGTTGCTCTAGATTGTTGCTAGCTGGCAAACCAATACAATACTAAGTAAGTAACAGTAAGTACTTCATTCAGTATTGGTGGTTTCTTTGTCTTTGATAAGCTCCATTTTTAGTGGTATTCTTTTTAATTTCATTTCAGCCATATAATTTTCTTTCTGACAGTTCTATATTGTGGCTTTGAGTGTGGCACTATTGAACTCAGCGACTACATCTATCCATTCAAAGGTGGTAAAAACAAAAGTCCGTTGAAAGAAATGCTGACCATATCCATTTAACGGAGACTTGAGTTATTTTCTAAAATGTGTATCAGTCTAGGTTCGACCAGTATTAACAAACTGGAGTTTTAAAATACTATATAAGTTTTAATAGGTACCTTATATACAAAATAAATGCAAATATATAATTAACTGATATTAAAAATCATTACAGTTACAATTTTATGTCTGATATGCATTTAGTTCTGAGTTAATCAGATCTGTAAGTTTTTTAAGAGTGTTGGCACATAAGGATTTCTATTTTTATTTAAAGTTTACAGTTTTAAAAATAACAATGGCCAAACTCCTGTAGGATTTACAGCACTGATTTGGAATGTGGCATGTTGCCAATGGCCTGAAATGGAAATTTATTGTATTGGTGATTAATGTTAGTCTACTGTAGTGTGTGGAATACAAGGTGGTGTTCTTGTGCACCACACATCAAACCCTTTGAGTAGTGCCTTCTTTTACTAATGCTCATACTTATTTGTAAACCGTGAAACTAAAGATACTGCTACATAGCAATAGAGGAATAGGACTTATTTGTTTATTTTATCTGTGTGACTAATTTCAAGTTATTTTCAAAATATGTGCCTGTTAAGATGATATTTGGTTGCCTCGACTTCTGTGGAGTTTGAACTTGGAACCACAGTGAGAAGTTATCACATGTCTGTTCATGCTGAGTTTGAAAGGTGTGGATAAGTCTGTGGTGCTCTGAATCATGTAGAGAAAGTTGTATTCTTTAGCTGAAAACTGCATTCCCATCTGACCTGCAGTGATATGGCATTTTTGGCAAGATAATAGTTCTTGATGTGCAGCTAGTGAACCATTTCAAGGTTTTAATCTCTACTTGCATATTATGCATATTTATGTCCTCATAATAATTGGAAAAGAAAAATTACATGTCTGTAATCTGAAACTAGCTGTAATTGCTTTGATCCTTATTATTTCCTGAAGTATATCTGAAAGCTTATACGATAAGCACATAAGCATGTTGTGTGAAAAATTAAAACTAATGATTTGTTGTATGTATTTCTATTCTGAGGCCGTTGGATATGTTTGAGATTTAAAAAAATTCCAAGCACTGTTTTTTGTATGGCATCACTAGAGAAGCATAATTCCCACCCCCAGAAGATAATTCTAAAAATAACATATACTGTGTTATTAGAAAGGGAAATTCAGTAGGCAGTGTCTTCAGATTCATTCAGTTGGTTAACTGGCAGCCTTCCAACACTGCCTACCATTGTTTTAACTTTATTGCAGTGAACTTCTACATCTTCTTCAGTCCATCTGGGGGAGGACTATGATCGGGAACTTGTTCTCACCCTGTTCTGGTGTCAGATGTTATTCTAAACCTTGAAGCTTCTCCAAAAAGCTCGAAAATGCAAAAATCAAACACCTTTTTTTTCTGCTTGAATTTAATTTCTTCACTACTACTATATCCACCAATATGACAAATAGTCCATGTTCTCATATACTCTTTAATATTCCATTATGTTCTAGTGTTCATCCCATAGGAGAGCTTTACATAGGTTTCAGATTATTTGGAGAACTGATGCCAAAAATTTTAATATGTAATAATAAGACAATTATTATTTTTTATTTTAAGTAGTATTGAAATAACTACTACAGAGGTTTCAAACCTAATTTAAAATACCATTTTGGAGTACCAACTTTTGGAGGGTCTGAATAAAGTTACATGCTTGGACTTTCTGAGAGTGTAGTATTAGCAAAAGTTAAACATTGTTTTTTCTTTAAAATCTTACTCAAAATTCTCAAATTTTTATGGACACTAAATATAGATGAATACATTCTTTCTTCATAAGTTTTCATAGCTCTTAATTGCAAAAATTAGAGTAATTCATGGGTCTTACAGGTTAGATTTTTAGTAGCTCTTTTCATGTATGTTGATACAGATTACAATGAACTTTGTACTCTTATTGTATTATTAATACACTATTAACATTTCTATGTTGTCTAAAAAATAACACACTGTAAAACTGTTTTTAAGTGTGTTCTGAATTTATTTTCAGTGACTTCTGAAACAAGTATGTAATTTTGACAAGTGAAAATGCTTTGCTAGCAACCAGGCAAAGAAGTTTATTTTAAAATCTGAAGACTAAATTGGACTCCCTGTGACTGTGAGCAATTTAGTTTGGACCAGAAATGCACTCTCCCATTTATTCCTACTTACCCAATTTTGCTTCTCATTACTGCATTACTCACTGAGGATGTGAATGTATCTCCAAAAAAGTCAAAGCAAAAGATAAACTCCCAGATGCACTCAATTTGCTAACACTTTCAATTTACAAAGCTAGAGTAAAACCACTCTACATTAACTTAGCTAATATCTAAAAATCACCCCAAGGAGTCCTAGTCTCAAAAAGAAGAAAATCCCCATAATCAATATTGTTCTTCCAGGAAGAGCTCAGGATGCTAGTGATTCTTACTCCGGAGTAAAAATAAAGCAATTTTTGTATTGTAAGTGTCATTTTAACTGTCTAATAATGGTGTGATTTTAATTAGACATTTAAAACATTCATTGGACTGAAAGAAGCTATCTCTTTAGATAGGCTATATTCCTTTTGTCCATAGCAAGATCATAGAATCATAGAATGTGTTGAGTGAGAAGGAACCTTCACAGGTCATCCAGTCCAACCCCCCTGCCTTGAACAGGGACATCCTCCACCAGATCAGGTTGCTCAGAGCCTCATCATGCCTGACCTCGAATGTCTCCAGGGCCAGGGCCTCCACCACCTCTCAGGGCTACCTGTTCCACTGACTCACCACCCTCATGGCAAATGTCAAGACCTCAGACCAGGACAGGAATTGATCATACATTAAACTTGTTGAGGTTCAGGTTGTACATTAGGAAAGAACAAAACAAAATACTGGGAAGGCAGTGCAGCACTGGAACAAATTGTGAAATTTTCCTGTAGTTTTTCAAGATTTAGCCATAGCTTATTTCTTCTAATATTTTCTGTGGTAGCTTCTAGAGCAGGAAGATGGACCACATGTCAATCTTGTAAAAATGTCATGTCTTCTAAAAATTCAGCTTGTTTAATTTTTTAATTTATTTTCAATTTAAAACAAAACAAAATTTCTTTATTATCTGCTTAATGATTCCTCGGTCAGAAATGAATCCATCTCTTATTTTGCATGTTAGGTCAGTTATTTTGTGATAAGATGAAATAGCAATAAAAGCATTTTCTTTTTATTCTTACAAATAAATTACTATGGAAACTTAGAAAGGTTGTATTACATAGATATTTTATAGGCATATCATCTTTCCAATAATAAGTTCCAAGGTTAGAAAAGGAGGTAATGGAATATTTTGTAAAAATGCAATAATAATAGAGAGCTATAAAAATGCAGTTGAAGAAATTCGATGGGCAGTTCTAAGTAGTTTGTGGTTTAAGATTACATATGTGAGTGAGGAAAAAGAAAATAAAAGGACAGATTCACTTCCTTGGGAGGTAACAGCTGTGAGATTAAAAGAATTCACTATTGTAATTATTGAAGGAGGGAATGTAAAGACAAGAAGATAGGTTTAATTATGGCAGAGTTGCTTTATCCAAAGGACGAAAACAAGTGAGTAAAATACCTCAAAAAGAAGAACAGAATGGATAACAAAAGTTAAAAAGATTAATTGGTTAGAACATGAGATACATTTGGTTCCAGTTCTTCAGATTTTTGTTGCTGTTATAACTGTAATATAACTGATATAACCGTTTCATATGAAAGGAGTAAATACTTTGCGTGAAAGATGCTATTGTAGCTAATGCGCATCATTATCTAGTGATCGAAGCAGGATTTCAAGTCCTTGGTTGAAGAAGTTACTGTAGAAAATAGTACTTGTTTTTATTTTATAATTCAGATTCTATGGCGCTGGTAAAAGCAAGATAGTGCAGTTTATGCATGTCCTAAAGCTTTGTGGTCTGTTTTTGCATGCTTTCTTACAAAGGAATGAAAATCAGAAAAATCCATTTTTGGGTGTCCCTGATCCAATTCATAGTGTTTTCCATCTTCAGTTATTCCAGGTAGTTTTTGTTTCTTCCATGCTCCCTTCTTGAATCACACACAGTGAAGTCTGTTTGACTTTCTATGTGGTTTAAACATATGTTTTGGTTTTACGGACTGTTGATGTGTTAGCGGATGTTGACACAAATTTAAAAATAGCTGGAAAAGAAAAATGTAAGTCAAATGGAATTTTCAGATTAGTTTGGTTGAGGAGAGTCTATAGGTTAAGTTGTTCTTTATTTGAAATTAATTTTGGACCTTTTAACATAGAAGTAATTTAAATATCTTCTTAATGACCTGCATTTAGTTTGCTGTCCTAAAGCAAACTTCATTCAGTGGAAAGATCTTTATTAAAGACATATGTTCTTTTCTTTTGAACTACAGCTCACCACAGCCACTTTGGATGGTAAACTCCAATTGTTTCTACCCTGATATTCTCCAGCCTGTGAAGCTTTGGCCCTTGTGTTCTGAAAGTAATGACTTGCTAAGAAAGAAGAAGACTGGTAACTCACTTCCAAAACGACAGGTTTCTTCTGACTTTGTTTTCTGCAAGTTTCTCAAGCTGTTGTCAAACTTATTCTATTGTACAATCAGTTAGTTTTATTGCAAAAATAAAGGCAAAAGGTTAAGAAAAAGAAGAGACTATACTTTCTGACTTCATTCCAGCAAATGTCCACACAAATGGCATTCAGAGAACTTGGGTGCTTACATTCAGTGCTTTGCTAGATTGGGTCCTCTTTAGATTGAAAATGCAGTTAAAATAGCAACTGTTCCATTTTTAAAGTTATTTCTGCCAAATATTTAGAGAAATCTGAAAGAGCAGAATGACATGTCTTTCTGAAATGCCATTAGGGTACCTCTTGTTATGCTTCTTTGAGGTTGCTGCAGTCTGCATGGATGTTCTTTGAAGGCAGAATTTTACTGGTTTACACTATATATATAATTCTATAAATTTCTTAGGGAAAAATTTTTTCTTCAAGATTTTACTTCACTGTTCCAGTCTGATAATGATACAGGTTACAATGTTAAGGAAACTATGTCTTCTAGTAAATGTTTAAATATTTGGAAAAAAGGTAACATGAAAAAGTTATGGGGAAGGTACTGATTTTTTCTACACTTCCTTATTTGTGCTGATATAAAAAGATTTGTTAGACAACTGTTTTTATAAAGTTAGGCATTTGAAGTGTTCGTTGACTTTAAGTAAAAGTAGAAAGCATGTATATGAATGGTGAAAAGAGAGGTATTTTTTTCTTTTCTTTGGGAAATGGTGCTGCCATTTCAGTTATATTTGCCAGATTGGAATCACTAGATTTTCTTAATCAGATTATTTTAACAAAAATTAATAGAAAAAAAGTAAATTACCACCACCAGTTTAACATCAATCAGTATTGCCAGATCCCTTTACTGTAAAGAATATTGTATTTAACAGGCATCTCCAATTTCTACATGTAATATTTAGTATGAGTAAATCAAGGTCTTTTATAAGTTCTTTCATTGCCATTATAAATGTTCTTTTGAGAAGTCTTTTGCTGTTTTTTTGGGTAGCTAAATCATATACTGTCATTGTGCATCATAGTTAATAATCATAATCCTCTAGGTTGGAATCAGGTATCTTCCTCAAAACAATGGTGTCATCAATTAATGTAGGAGTGTAGTGCAGTTCAGCCTTGCTCATCAGAATAAGGCCTGCTATGATCAAAGCAGATGTGGAATAACTCACCTGAATACCTTCTCCCTTTGAGATCACTTCTATGCTGTGGCTGCACACTAGCACACTACCCTCACAAATGATCAGCAAAATCATGACTTTTACCTTCATCACAGAGACCTTCAGAATGGTCTTCTTCAAACTTCATTTAGCAGACTTTCTCATTTGCATGCTCTAAATTCCACTCCAAGGATCACTATTCAAAAAATAGCGTGGGCTATAGCTGTATTTTCAAGGAAAATACTCCTGAGCCCTGGGTTGTAACTTCCTTAGTTATGACTCTCTTTGAAGAGTTTGTAATATTGGATGGGGAGTATTATTACTTTTTTTTTAAAAGTGCCACAATTTTAATACAGCATAATTACATTTTCAAGGGTCAAGGCACAAGACACACTCACAAAACCACTGAATTGTTGCTTCAAGCATGGAACTGAAGTAAAAAAGTAAGGGTTCTGTTTTCTAGATCTACCTCAGGGCTCCATTTCTCCTAGAAGGACTAATGGTTGTGAGTCCCCTAGACAGCTAGCATATATCCCAGAACTACCTCTTTATCTTGGGCTAGTTTGATCTTTGCAGATGGACCTCTTCTTACAAATCTAAGGTATTATCTTTCTTTGGTCTTTAAAGTGAGACTCAAGTGAGACTCAACTGTCTGGTGTTTTCTGGTTACTTTTGTCAAGGACATTTTATTGGACAAAAAAGTCCTTCAGGCCTATAACTGTAGCAATACATACTGAATAGAGACTCAGGACTTGCAGATGTGCAGTTATTTGGTAGCCCAAGAATGTTTATACCCCTTTCTCCTTCAGAGGGTGACAGAATATGCCCTACCACACAGGCACTTGGAATTTTTCAAATGGAAATTCCCTACAATTTTTTCCTGTGTTCAATAGAAAAAGGTCTTCTTCGCCCCCAGGCTCCTCAGAAATGCTTGAATGCTTGTGGTTTTGAGAGTGGAAAACTTTAGCTGACACTTCAAGTTTGGCAAAGTTAAATACTTGAAAGCTGGTTTTCTAATGGCAAATAGGAGGAAAAAAACATATGGTGGTGGTGTTACTGTCATATTATATATAAAATCTTGATAATCATTCAGTTTCTTTTGTGAGGTATGTTTGAAAGAAGGATACAGGAGACTGTAAATAATTACTAAAGAATTAAATTCATACAACATTACTCTTCAACCTAATACTGTACCCACAGAAGCACTATACCTTTGGTTTTAAACATGCAAACCTGTCAGTTTATATTTTCAGTTTTTGGCATAATGACAAAACTATTTGAAATGAGACAGTCCTAAAGGCAAATTGGAACAGTTCCTTGTTAGTTAAAGTATCTCAGTTATAAAAACACATACAGCTGTAAGATTAAATAACAGATTATTGTGTGGAATTTTAAGTGTCCTCTCAGACTGTTTTTGCAAAGCAAATGACTATATCTCCCAAATACCTTATGAAAATTACAAATTTTCATTTGAAGGAATATGTGAGGGAAACAGTTGACAAAAGAAAATTCTTGTCTCATTAAATATTTGCTGTGTCAGTATGGAACAGCTGCCTTTGCTGTCCTATATGCTGAGGAGAAAAAAGCTGGTTTTGTGACTTGCTTTGTGCTGTTGCATGGGGGACTTTCTCAGCTGAGCATCTGCTACCAAATGTGGCAGAATTCTTAAAATGGTTTTGCAAAGCAGTTTGCTCTGGTGCTCTCAAGGTCGAAAAGCACAGGAAAGATGCCCACACTGTTATGAAGTGGATCTTGTTAACAACTGTTTGGGATTAAACAGTTTGCAAAATACTAGGTACTACTTTTTTTCTGTGTAGTAGAATAAAAGGAGATGATCAAGCTTGGGTTGCACTGTCAGAGGGAGGGGAAGAACAAGCATAAAAACAAACTCTGCTTTTCCTTGACCTTTTCCATTTCTTTGCTTCACCACAAAAGTGCTATTTGGATGCATTCTTCAAGACTGTATTGCTTTCCTTCACCCATGCTGATTCCATTTAACTACATATTACAATAAAACTGGCATGTCTGAAGGTACTCAGTGATACTCATTCTTTTCTTCCTTCCATTCCAACTTTGTTTGATCATATACATTTATCTTCTCAATGCTGTTTTGAATTATTTTTCCCTTTGAACAATGAACATATCTGTTTGTCTTGCAGTATTTTACTTCAGGAAGAAAGTTCGTAAACAAAAATTGCATAAGACAATTTATGTTGATCCTGCCATTCAGTCACATAGGAAAAGTGAACTCTTGGGAAGTCACCACTGAAGACCCACCTACTCGCCCAATGCATCTACTTCTCAATAATTTTTTTACCAGTGTTTGTCTAAACTCAAAGCCTTGGGTGACACAGGTGCCACAGCCTGCCCAGGTGGGAAATCCCCTTGGTGCAATTTAAACCCATTACTCTCTGTCTTAATCCATTAGTCATGAGATAATTCATTACATTCCCTTTGTAGTAACTTCTGTGCATTTGGCAGCTGTTGTCTTCCACCAGAATTCTCTTTCCTAATGTAAACAAAGTGAGTTTTCAATCCACCCTCATAATGGCCTCTGCTAATTTTCAGCTTTTTAATGTATTTTCTCCATTACCGTGTTGCACTTTCTGGAATTGCAGTGCTTCCAGAAGGTCACGCCACTACAAGCTCTGTCAGTGTTGTGTAGGTTGAAGTCATGGCTTGGAGGATTTTAAATTTGGCACTCATAATTCAACATTACAATGTAGTGTTGGGTTCTTCTACAGCCACGTGGCAATACTGCTGCATAATTTCAGCTCATTTTTCCAAGTGGACACTGAATTCTAATCCTGCAGTCCCAAGTCCCTCCAGCCCCTCCTAATCTATTATTGACTGTAAATTAAATAAGTTATAATTCTGGAGGGTGGAGGAAGGAAATAGTCTGGTGATTTGCCTCTTGTGTTATATATTCACTGCCAAGGAAGGTGTTCTGTTTATATCACTTACATTCAGTGAGACACTTGCTGAAATTACTGCCTTATCATCACAATCCAGTGTACTTCAGCTTTTTTGATGTTGAGGGCATCAACATGTGAGTGTCATCATTACTGTGTCACAGTTCAAATTTCTTGTTGTTCACTCCTCAGGAATTTGTGTAAAAGCTTTGGTCCCTGCTGTTAAAGTCATGCACACACACATATGCACAGGTTTTAGTTTTATCTGAAGGCATGGGCTTTTAAATAATTTGTCGTCCTGAGTATCCTATTAGCTTCAAGGGGGTTCCTACCAGGAAATTGGCAACTGACCCTTGGACTAGGCATGTCAGCCACAATGACTTCACTTGTCTTTTACATCTAATATCTGCATTCATTTTCAAATGTCATACCTTATTTGCATTTGATACTATTGAGATGAGTTTAATCTCTGAATTTTCTCTACTCCAAAGGCCTTGTATTAACATGGCACCAGCGTTACAGTTTGATGTGTTCATTCAGACTCAAGGAATTCACATCTTTTGAAAAGGGACAGGGAAAGAAAAAAAGGTAGTCACTACTCTTATTCAAGATGGAATTTTCTGATTTTTTAATGCAGCTTTCATGTAAAGGCTGTTGTCTCCCACTGCAGGACTGGACATTTGAGGGGACCTACCGAAGGCTCCTGGCTGCTGTTTCTCTTGTTAACAGTTAAAAGTGCAGGGAACTTGGATACTACTGGAAAATATTTTTCTGAGCAGTTGAATTGAGAAGAAAATAATTATACAATTTTCTTAAGGCATAGGAAAAATTCAACTATGTGAAGTAAACATTTTCCCCTTTTCATGTGGCAATTAATAGCAATAAAAGTGAAGGATAAAAGTTAACCTGATTTTGTTCTGCCTTGTTTTTATTTTAAAAAAAAGAGAGGATTCAGAGTTCTGAGCCTCATTAGTCTTAAAGCCCTGTTAATCCAAAACTTTTTAGTCTCTACATGGAAGAAGACTTTCTAATAACACTACGTATCATTTGCCATGTTTCTACTTGAGGCCTGTGATGAGACAGTCAGGCTGTGCTCTGCTTTTACAGGGAGTAAACTTATGTGCTGCCTAATCTTTGTGGCACATTCCATCTATTATTTTAAGTAACAGTGAGACAGTGAATAAGAAAAAACTGCTATAGTTTAAATACAGATCTAAATTCAGGGTTTACTGGAATAATTGTTGAATTATTTTCTTCTTTTCACACATTTGTTTGTGGAGGCTGTAATGGCAAACCCATCCTTGAGCTGACTTGCAATGTGAGGTGTGAAAAGTAACAGCAAATTTTAATGTAGCTGTGGGTCTGCTTCCATGCTGTTACACTGAGACCTGCCAAAATGCTTGGATCAAGCACTTTTTGCTTTCCCAGGGCAGCACCTGCCCCTAAACTTGCCATTTAAGCTTTCATTTTGGAAGTGGGAAATGTCTGTATATAGTTTACTCTCCCACAACACCCAGTGGTAATCTCATTTTACCAATTTGTAGATAGGACTCACTGGCAGCTTCCAGCCCCTGGGCAGAAAGTGTTGCCTCATGTCTATGAGGGCTGATTAGCCGCCCTGAAAACCACATCTCAGGGGAGATTGCCAGTTTCAGGTGGTAACAATCCCAGAAAGGAGACCAGAGGCTGAAAGTGTTCCTGGCCCAGCTCCACATGCTTGGCTATAGTTACACCAGGGGCAAGCTTGGCTTAATGAGTATAAAACACACTCTTCACAACTGTAGATAAAAAGATATCTTGAGGAAAAGACATAGGAGCTGAATAAAGGGATTGAATGCCTACCACCATGTGTGTTCCTGGGCTATGAAAAATACAATTGGAAAGAACTTTTTTCCTTCCTTTAGCTGAAACTGCTGTGACCAGTGGTTTGACATGGTGGTATGTTTCCATTTACCCATTCTTCCTCTTTGCTCACACCCATGAAGTCATAATGGAAAATGACGGATTCAAGTGAAGCATGGTGTGGAGCCCTGGGACCCAGTAACTGCAAATTACCTTCTTTGGTCTTAACAAAGGTTTTTCATTCGCTTATTCCAAGGATTTTTCATCCACTGCATCTCTTTGATTTCTTGATAGAAAGCTATATCAAAATTGCTTTAAAACCCCACAGTTTTGTAATGAGATAGTTGTAAAAATACAATTTCAGGTTGTATTCAAAAGAAACACTAGCATGCTTTTATTATTATTCTTCAGAAATGTTTTATGCTTTTGGACTTTACAGAGAAAAATAATCATCTTTATTTTCTCACTTACATACACTTTCTAAAATGATCTGCATGCTGACAACAGTCAGAATAACCTAATTTACAGTGATTAAAATAAAAACTATAAAGATGATGTAAAAATAAATATGGTTTGGGTGGAGGAGAATGAAGACTTCAGGCATTTTTCTTCAAAGTGTGGACATTCACTAAGGGTAATTAAGTTGCACATCTTTTATATATGTCATAGTATATGCACAACATCATTATCCTACATAGTCCTTTGGCAGAAAGACTGGAAAAATATTTTAAAGTTAATAAATTACAACTGTAACTAACACCCAGCAACATCCCTATGCATTTCATATTTATTTTATGTAGTTAATACATTGCCTAAGAAGACACCTATACAAAATGCAATTAGGGAGGGAAATAACTTTCTCACAGAGGGAAAACAGTGGGAAGGGTGAGGTTTCCTCTTGGAGTGCTTTTTCCAAATTCCTTTCCAGTAGATTGTCAAAATATGTGGAAGATACAAGAACTTCAAGTCACAACTTTCCCTAAGGCTTGCTAGAAACATACACACCCTATATTTTCTCTTAATGGAGTAGAGGAAACAAAACTCTGGTTAAGTAGTTAATTTAAGGTATTTGGTTTGATCTAATTTGCATTACCAAGGTTGCCTATGATAGTAGAAGCTGTAGACAAATCAGAAAGGATTTTTTGCTAAGGAAACTAAGTTGGGGCTCAATGGCCCCTAATGTCAGGTAACCCTGAAGAGTTTCCCTCATAAAATGGGCCTTCTGGATGATAGAAAAGAGATGTGGCTATAGCTTCTTCCTTTACAATCCTAACCTCTTCACTATTACTCAGCTGGAAAAAGTTCTTAACAGAGAAGTTTGAATTCAAAGGTAATGGCAGAAAAAGACATTCAGAGCTTTCCTTGGTCTCTTAACTCTTTCTCTAGATGCTTCTCCTCTTCTGCTTTTGCAATTTGCCATTCATTGTAAAAAGGAATCCTCTACTTCACTTTTTTTTTGTGGAAAAAAAAAAAGAGAGAAAGGCTTAACTGAAATGCCTGAGACTCCAGAACTCATTCTTAAGGAATAGAGCTCTGAAGAAAGTCAAAGTTGTAGCTACATTTAGCTCTGCTTCCCTCACCCTTCCTTTGTGTAGACACTTCAGAGGAGAGGGAATGTGTATCTGGCTCCCATCTGAAGTTAAATTAGCAAATGACCCCATCTGTGGTACTGGCAAATTGAGAATCTCTTCCTGGAAAACATTGCTGTATTGTAAAAAGGGTTTTCTTTTGAATGAGGACAAAATGTTAAAAGGCAGGCTTGGGGGTTTATTTTCCAATATAGGAATATTCTGAGGAAATTCTGCTGAGCCTGAGAATCTGAACTGCTGGATGGGCAGGGAGCTGCTCATCATGGGGTCAACTGCTTGCCTGTTGGTCTGGCCTATACAGTAAGAGGAAGAAGCCTGGGAAATTGTGAGCTGCCCTTGGCATCTGGTAAAACAAAAGCCGCCAGATCCCTGGCATCTTCTTGAAGACCCTGAGCAAAAGTAGAGAAATTAAGACCTTAGAGAGCCAGCCCACCAGGACATGTTCAGAGAAATCTGGACTTCAAAGCATTAGTGGGCCAAGCTGACACTTCTATGCTGTCTGCCAGAAATTGGCCAGGTATTTTTCAAAGTTGCCACAGTATCATCCTTTTCCCATGAAATATTATTTCTACAGAAAAACTTTCACCAGGTCTGGTTACCTCTCTGGTATTAAAAACCTGTATACAGAAATGTACAGGACTTCATGGGGCAAGGAACCAAAGTGCACATTTGCACTGACAGGATGTGCCTCCAAAATGTCCTGCTACTCTGCCCTTTCAGAGCAGAAACCCTCGTGATTCATGCACTACTTTAATTAATTAATTGCTTTCCTTTCCTGTAGTGTTCTCTTAGATGGCATGAAATCCTAAATTTCCAGGCTGAAGATAGCCTACACTCATCAGCCTGTTCTCACTGGCATTTTGTGTTTTGCAGGTGAGCGAGAGATTGCCTTGATGAATTTTTTATCCTATAAATTATTGTCTGTTAAAACCCTTTTTCCATTTTAATGAAAGTTTCAATCAGAAGATGAGATTATGACTAGAGCAACTGGCAAAATGGCAGTGAAAGAAGTAGATTCAGATTGTGTCCTAATGCAAAGCAACCACATAGGGTCTCCAGGCACAGTCTACTCTGAGGAGTGCAATTGCTCAGTGTAGCCCTTGGACAGCTGTCAGACTGGTAGATCACTTCGTGTTCAAGTGGCCTAAATTTAATACCAGAACCACAGCTTCAAGTTCTATTGCCTTTGTTTTGCTGAACAAAACAAGAGGTGGGGAGGACTTTCTTTGAGTACAGCTGCAGTTTTAAAGTCAGAGCTTGCCATTAAGACCTGTAACTGATAGTATTCCACGATCTTCTCATCAGGATCTCCTGTATTTCTACCAGAGGATTACAGACCTCATGGAATTTACAGAGCTTGCTCAGCCACACTATTGCACCAGCGTGTCAGTGTGTTGGGAAATGCCAGCCATAGCTGATGGCCTGTAAAAGGACGGAGTCTCTGCCTGCAGTATTAGTTGGGATAAGACTATGACTGCTAGATGTCAAAGGTCCTCTGATTCTACCATGATGTACTTTCCAGGCAATACAGTAAATTTGTTCTCCCAGATTCAGGTCAGACAAATGTCCTATGCAAAAACAGTCTCTACCCCTGGACAGGAAAAAAGTATCTGAGATTTGTTCTGCTTTATAGATGAGAGAGGGTAGATGGAATGCATGGAACTCTGCCCTGGGATGAGTCAGGATCCAATCAAGAGCTCACGGGTCAAGAACCTGTGCAATTTGTTTTATGGGTTGAGTGAGGAGATAGGACTAGATGTTCTCTGGAGGTCCTTTCCAAACTCTGCACACTGTGAATGTAGGATGAACTAGATAAACATCAACAACTGCATTACTGTGGTTATCTAGTCACAGGAAGGCTTGGGAAATGCTTTTGATGCTAAGCTATGAGGAATAAAGGATATTATGTGAATATGAGAGATTGTGTTGACTCATGAATCCCCAGTTGTGTTCTCAGTGATGGTGTCCTCAAGAACAGAGAGACATATCATACGCAGATATGGGAATCTCTGATCTACCAAAGTCAATGTTGCTTTGTTTTTTCCAAATTGTTAGGAATACTGTCAGTGTTAGACACAGATCTTTGGTGCCAGTCACAGATATTTCAAGTATGTGTCCTCTTACCCTTTTGGCTCCGTCTTGAGGAGGTTATTTCCCTTTGCTTGGACCCCACTCTTACCTTGCCAGCTTCCCCTGATCTTATGTGACTTTTCCTTATAATACCTGTTATAATGCCTGCTTGGCAAGTATTAAATCTTTCATTTGCTCAACTAGGGATGGGTGGTGACAAGGTGCCCAATAGAATACTTTTCACTTTCTACTTTCCCTGCCTGTGCAGCTCTTTTCAAGTTTGGACCAAGAGGAGTGTGAACTCCTGCTTTCCACTAGAATTGAGGTGCATGATGGCAGGAATGATATGATAGTATGGGTCCTCTGGGATGCTTGGGGATAGGGATGGGGAGGAGGGCAGGAAAAGAGGGAAGATCTCTCTTGGAGGGGAGAATGACAGCCAAGATCTATCAAACATTCTGAAAGTGAGAGCACAAAGCTACTGAAATCTCCTACCAGGAGGGCAGTGAGTCTTAAAATTCCTTCTTAGAGGAAGGAATGCATCCAGGTTGCTGGTTGAGTCCTGAGCACTGCTTGGCCTCTACCTGCACCCACAGTCTCAGGCTCACCTTTCTCCTTTCCGTAGCAGATTACTGTCACCCCGGGCATATAGAACACTCACAGCGCTGTGTGGAAGTATTGCTGCATGTTTTTGAATGAAAGTTGACCAGGAAGAAACATGGATGCTACAAAATAATATTTTGATGTTTATAAAAATATTTTTTGAATACTTACCAGTTTCTGATTATGGTGTTAGCATTATAAAATTCTGTTCTTATTATCTAATCATATTTCTATCAATCTGCCTGCTCTGATGCTTTTAGTTGCCTATCTTTAAAATGCTCTGGAGAACCAATTAAGTCCCTTACTCACAATTACTGTGACAGTTTAGGGGTTTAGTTCCTCCACAGAGGCGTAAGCGTAGGAGCTGAGCTATTTCATTTACACAACAAATCAGTAGCAGAGTCTAAAGGAGAATCTCAGGTTCATTATTCTCCCTCCAGCCAATTCACAAGCATTTGTGTATGATGTGTCTCTGTACTTTAATGGTACCTCTGCTGCAGGGATAGAGACTGTGAATTGTCCACGTCACTGGGAAAACAACTGTGATAATTTGTCCAGGAATTAAAAATCCCGTGCTCCACAGATGTTAATATTTTGCTCCCTGAGACAGATTTAGGCAAAATATCAGTAGTTTATAAAGCAGATCTTTTATCTTTCCTGCCTCCCTTCAGTTAAAGCTGTAAACAGAACATGTTGTGCAATTTTTCTGAGCTGAGTTGGGCTGAGCATGGCTGCAGCTGTTAATCAAACTGAGTAATTGTAAACATTTGATTGTCTAAAAGGCACTGAAAGGGCTTCTTCATTTTTGGTTGCAGTCAGCTACTCTGAGCCACAGGAGCATTGCAGTGTAGCTTCTGGGGCCTGCTCTGAATGAAAATCTATCAGATGGACAGAAACACAGCCTTGGGGTTTTGGCCCTGACAGTGAAATCCAGGCTTCAGGTGAGGGAGTAGTTCAATTTGCCCAGAACTTTCCAGTTCACTGGGTAAAGTCTGGAGGACCCCATTTCAGTGTAAAATGTTCAAATGCTAAGACATAAAGCTGTGTATGAAGTGCAGACATGTATTTGGCAGGCTGCAGTAATGTGCTGGCCAGGTCACAGATTTATACTAGCCTGCACCACCATTAGGTCACTGGCAACCTGTGGAAACAAAGCAGGTTGTACTACAAAGTAAAAAACAGGAGAAGGATAAAGTCTGCCAAAACATTCAGAAATCTCAGAAACAGCCAAGTGGAGGCTGACATACGTTCTTTATCTGAGAGGTTTTATCTTGTCTGCCAAGTCCTGAGCTCCTGGAACAAAGAAACTCTGTGTTCATGCAGAGCTTGGTATCTAGCTTATGGGTATTTTGACCTGTGAGGCTGTTTGGGTCTGTGTGGCTGCCAGGCACTTCCCAGAGCCATGCTCCTGGTGCAGGCTCAGAGCCAGGGCAAGCTCCAGTGAAAGGAATGGGCCATAGGCATGCAGTAGGACCAGAGGTGATGGGAGATGGTGAAGGTGTTCTCCACACTAGTCTCCAGGTGGTGATTTCTTGGTGAAAAGTGGATTCTGCTTGGGGGGTTCAAGAAGAAGAGTGGGAGTTGAGAGCATCAATCCATGGGGACCGGAAGAGGGACAAATGAGTAAGGCAGAGAAATTATGGTGTTTGTGAACGCATAGACCAGGCAGCCATACATGAAGAAGGGTCTGTGAGGTCATATGACTTATGAGAGAGATAAACAGAAGTTGTGAAGCCTGGAAACTGTTGGCCAAGCTTAAATTTGGCCAACATATTAAAGTAAGTGGACCTATACTGACTGGTTACTTAACATAGAGCCTGACTGTTTTGCAAGTCACTGGTCAAGCTAAGATTGATCAATGGTAGCTGTATGGGCATGAATATTCTTTGAGATTAACTAGTTTTGGAGGTAGAAGATGACACTAATTTTCTTCCTGTCTGAGGGGGACGATTCCAGGATCAAATATAACCAACTAATGGAGAGGACTTAAGAGTTCCTTTGGTATGATATGCATCCTTTACTATGTTAATAGCCACATTAACCACTCTGCTTTGCAAAGGATCTCCTGAAATATAGCAGTTTACAGTGTGAATGATTTCTTCTCAATTATTTATTACTTCTTCCTCATGCTTATTATTTTTATCATTGTTGGTTTCCTTGCTACGTAGTTTAAACTGCTTTCAGACAACATCACCCTTGGGACATAGGCTGCTACATTCCCTTGAAGCATCTAGGTGTTTCCTTACCTGGGCATGATCTTTTTATCTGTTTTTATGATGAATTTATCTATAGTACGCATTTGAGATTATTCTCTTCTCTTGAGAATTTTTCTTTCCATTCTGAGGCATCTTCATGGAGTCCATCTTCATAGTCAGTTGAAAATGCATGTTTGCCTTGTTTACTGGTTTTCATTGTTTTCCTTTTATGACTGAAGGCATAAAATGATCTCACAAGAGACATCTTTCAATTGAATAAAATAATACTGGTAAAAATTATGAGGTTATAGCTCTGAATTATGAATAAATTTCTATTTCATGAAAGCTCTTCAATGCAACATACTGTATAAAACCTGGTGGATTTGGCTTTAGAACCTGGATGTTACTTAATCTTATGTTGCATTTTAAAATATTAAAGAAAAGAAAAATAAGATTATTGTACCTTTGATCCTAAGAGCCACTGTTTCCTACAAACATTAGACTATCTAAGAATTTCTGAGCTGCTAAGAACTGATCCTCATTTTCATGAAGTCCTCTGCAAACAGGCAAATTAAAGAACTGAGGACTTTAATGAAGCAAATACAAGAGTACAATGGGTGTGTAACTCATTTAACACATAAATATCACCTGGGCAATGATAAATACTCATACTAGTACTTATGTACAGAAAGTTCCAACAAAGCAAGAAATAAAAATTAAACTTTTCTATCTTAAATCTCATTAATGCAAACAAGCAAATGTAACATTGCAAAAAGAGTGGTGTGTTCTCTGAGATCATTGCATCCTATATGCATCTTCCCTAAGGAATGAGCTGAGTGTTGCTGAGCAGGAGGGTACTTTTAGAAGTGAGATATCTGTAGTCCCTAAAGAGGTTTTAGGTGACTGCAAGGTTTATTTCCATCATCAGAAATAAATGGTCCTCTCCATTGGTTGGTTATATTTGATCCTGGAATGGTCCCCCTCAGCCAGGAAGAAATGGTCTCTAGTCTTAAACTGTGGTGCAGTGGTGAACCTGGGGCATCAGTTAAAAAGAAAAAATTATAATAAGCATCAATTGTGAGAGGACAAAATATAAAGAAGTCATTATATTTTTAGTACACACTTAAACCATCAGACACATGTAACCTTTCCAGAAATTCTAAAATTGAGAATATCTTTGGCCACTTGATACTAATTTTAAATAAATCTTTGAAAACTGAGGACATTTCAGAAAATTTAAGTGTGCTGATGTTCTGCCAAGATTTAAGAAAAGTAATACACAGTATTCAGATGCAAAAAACCACTTGATTTGAATTAGGCTTTGGATAAAGCAACGGAGAAACTGATATGGACATTAAATGATGGTTAATAAGTGGAGTAAGAGATAATGCATGTAAAGTTGTTAGGCAAAAGTTGTTATTTTTTATGAGGTTTCTAATGTCTAATGCAAAAGAGATGCATAGTGGAGTGAACTGATGCTTTATATAGCAATTTGCTTATTATGGTATATTTGAAATTAGCATGGCATTGTGACAGCACATTTCAAATAGATTAAGGATTATGTGTGAGAGTAATCTCACAAAACATGATGAAAAAGGTAATTGTTACTAGAGAATAATTTTCAAATTAATTATTTCAAAGGGTACTCTCCAATGTCTCATTGGAGAGCTAGCAGTCTCCTATTAACTGTAACACAAATAAGGAAAAATAAAATTAAAATAGATAAAACTAGCTGCTGGAGTGGAACTGGCAGTCATAGAAAAATGACAATATGGCAGTTGGAAAATGGCTCATAGTGGATTTATAGCTGATGACTGACTTGCAACGTGAGACTGTAACACAGTTGAGGAGACCTGAAGAGTAGCAGAGTGATTTTTGTTTGAACATGACAGACATTAAAGATGCTGCTGTCATCAACAAGTCATCAAAAAATTCGACAGGAAATGCTTCATAGTAAGCAGCAGTACATACGCTGCAAAAACCTTAAACTATGACCTTTGACTAGTTCTTCATTCCTCTGTTAATAGATTCAAAGGGGTAGGTGAGGAACAATGGCCAGTCATAGGTCAAGAAGTTATATGTCTGATCCCATGTTCTTGGCTCCCCAGCTGTTTGTTTTCACTGACAACATGCAGCTATATTTGAGAAAAGAAGGATCTAGATGCTGGTGACATTTGTCACAAATACTCACCTTATGTTTCCTACAGGTAAGTCAGACAATGGAGTTGTGATCCACCTACATCCCTTTTCATCTTCTTGTCCTTCTCTGCTCTCATCCACCATTCCAGTTTAGGTTGGTGGGTCTGGAAAGGTTGATTCAGGTACAGAGATGGTAATTTCTTAAAGTTACAGATATGTGAAAGAAGCTCAGAGACATCCAAAAATCTTGTTTGTATGAAGTAGAGGCTTAGCTAATGTTTCAAACTCAGGAGGTGCCCTTGGGTTGCGTATTTTGTAGTTGACAGTCCATTGCCTCATAAGTCATGACTAGACCAAATTTATTATTAAAGGTAAATCAAGCAGCAGAGGATTTATTGAGTGTTGGATAATTCCTGAATCAATGCTATACAGCTTCTTTTAAACAGAGAATCAGTGCCAAACTTGTGCTTGACAGCTAGTTTAAACTCATGGAGAGATTGTTGGTCTGGGCTTTCCACCTGGACAAGCAATTTTAATTTGATTTGGATGGTCATATGGAAAGAAACAATCCTAACAGCCATTCGTTCTCATCCTTGACACTGTGAATATGTGGAGAAATGGTCAGAAAGGGATGCAGAACCTTAGGAGAAGTTAGGAAAGATACATCTTTGGATTGCCAGTATTTCAAGCCCTTTAAGAGGAGATGATTCATGGATTTGAATGTGAATAAAGTGAGAGTCTGAGAGGCTTCAAACTTACCGAGGAGACTTGGGCTTTAGTTGTGTTTTAGTGAAGAGTATCCTTGAATATTAAAGTGTGTGCTCTGGAAATGCTGAGAAACACATTCCTCTTCTGTTTCCACACTGGATGTTGCAATCCATGACGTCATGGGTGCAGCATATGCTGATATATCTACTTTGGGTTCCTCTGTTGAGCAATGCCCTTCATAGGAGGAGAGTAAGTTTTAAATAGCCCTTGTTCAGGGATTTTATTGGGTTACTGCACCAAACCAGAGCTATACTCGTGGTATTTGCTCTTTTTGTTTTCTAGCACAGGTGAGTGAGAATCTAGTGCTATCTAATTTATTTTTTCTTATGTTGGGTATTTGAAAAGTGAATCTAATTTTTACAGCTTTCTTGTCAACAGAATTGATCAGAATTCTTAAAACCACTCGCAAGCTATTTTCTAATGAAATGCTGTTATTAAAGAAGGACAGGCAACCACTTGAGAGAGTCCAGTGCAGAGTGACAAAGTTGATTAAGGAATTGGAGCATCTCCCTTACAAGGAATGGCTGATGGAACTGGGTGTCTTTAGCTTTGAGAAGAGAAGACTTAGGGGTGATTTCATTAATGTCTATACGTATGTGAAGGGTGAGGAGGGTGAAGGGTCAGGAGGATGGAGCCAGGCTCTTTCCAGAGACCTCCAATGATAGATAGGACAAGGGACAATGAGTGCAAACTGGATACAGGAGGTTCCACAGAAATATAAGAAAAAACTTTTTGATTGTGAGTGTGACACAGGCTGCGCAGAGAGGGTCTGGGGTCTCCTTCTCTGGAGACCAGATTCCTGTGTGACCTGATCAGGGTGTTCCTGCTCTAGCAGGGGGATTGGACTAGATGATCTCTTGAGGTCCCTTCCAAACCCTGACATTATGTGAATCTATGATTCTGTGATTTTAAAAGTTTTCCCTTTTTCTCCAGGTGCAACCATTTTATAGGCATTTCATGGGTTTTGGTCTCTGCAGTACACCCACTGGAACTCTTTTGGTCAGAATTGGGAATAAAAACTGAGAAACAGATTATATTTGCCACCTCCTAATGATAGGTTTATTTTAAGAAAATATTTGATAGTAGATACATGATGCTGGGTTTAGTAATTTCTGTGAAAAAATAAACTCATCCTTGTTTTGTAACCCAGAATTATGATAATGAAGGCATGATTTGCCCTTTGTTTTGCTGAGAATTGCTGGATTCTCAGCAAACAATTTCTGAGAAGGAGATCAATAACTTCAGACTTCAGCAGGCTTTACTTCTGTTTTGTGGATGACACAGATTAGACCAGGCTGGTGTCATGCCAGAGCTCTCATGCCAAAGCCAGGGAGTGCTGCACATCAAGCAATTTCCCATGCAAAAATAAATAGGCTAATTTTGAAACATGGACCTTTTTTTCTTTTAAAGAAGCATGTATGCACCATTATAGTGCATAATGATGTATCTGCAATTCAAAGGCTTATTTCTGAAGAAAGGAATAGTTGAAGAGTAGCCTTTCATTCCTCACTGTTAGTCAAAGAAGCATTAAGAAACTATTGCACTCTGCAATATATTTCAAGGATCGGTACTGAACTCTGTTCTCTCCATTCACCCAAATTTCTGCTCTCCTTTTCAAGTAAATGAGGAAGTTGTCCAGGTGCACTGTTTTAGTCAATGTTGGTTTTAGAGAGGACAGAAAACGAGGGAGTAATTGGGGTATCAGGAGGGATCAAAGACCATACAGAAGAGTAAGCTAATTTCAGATCAGAGTAAAGGCACTGCAATTAAAGTTTGCAAATTCATTTACTTGCTTTGTTTTTAAAGCAAAAAATGTAGCCAGAGTCAATACCAGTCATTTGCCAATGTATCTCACTGAACTATGGCTTATTAGTTATTTCATGTTGCTTAGCAGAATCTGTTTACATCTGCTGAAATTCAGCTAATTCAATGAATTCCTTCTCTCTGCACAGACATCCCAGTATTCTCACCCATCTGCCTGTGCCTCTGGGTTTGCCATCCATGTATTGTACACAGAGCTGAGCACGTGTGCTTATTCTGATGAGGAAAGACCATTCCAGCTATGAGTGCACTCTTCTGAACTATTTCAGAGCAGGCCAGAGAATATTTCACCATGATTCACCCTGCCTTTTCTACATTTTTTTATAAGCCCAAAGATCAGAATCATCCAACTTGGGTACAGGCCTTGTAGAAATAACACAGTAGAAGAATACAGTTGAAATAACTTTTTGTCCAATTCGTAGCTCTTCCAAGCACTCTATTTTGATGCAGAATAAAATGATCTTTGCAGAATTTCTACTCACATGTGCCAGTCCTGATGTACTTTGCGGCCTCTGATACCAAGCACAGATTGTGCTCTTATGTGAGACAACAGCTCATGTAGCATTCTGAGAGAACACCATTGATGTGAAGCCTTGGGATCACTTCCTCTATGCTTTGAAAGGCAACAAAAGACCATAGTTTAGTTGACAAGCAGACCACAGTTGTTCAGGAGCCGACTGTTACTTCCAATCTGATGTGGCCACTTGTTTGCTCTTCTGTGTAGTGATCTGATGAGGTCCCTCCTTAGCAGGTTCACATGTTATTTACTGGTATGGATCAAACTGTCTTACATGGTTATCAGTTTTTGCCTAACTTCAAGTGTTTATTAATAGTTATGGTAGGAACTATTAATAGTTATGGTATTCCATAACAGGTTCTGTGTATCTGCAAAATAATAGTACTCTAAGTAGGTAGATAAATAAAAACATCTAAACTGATATTTTCATAGTACTTTATGGCCACCAGGAAGCTTCTGAGTTTGATTTAGGGGGACTGACATGCAGTCTCCATATAGTTTTCCAGTGTGATTGCTTTTAGATGTGATAACTTTCTCCTATAGGAGAGTTCTCTAGTAGAAGAATGAACTGAGACAAAAAGCCATACCAAGATTTAGTTTTACCCAGACAGGTGGTTGATATTATTTCCATTCCAGAGTTCAAAGTACACAGATCAGCAGCTTAAAACTATGGTTTAAAACTAAACATTCCAGGTACACTAAATATTATGTCCAATTTATGCAAGACATATTTCCTCAGCAGCACAGGAATATAGTCTTGACTTGGTCTCCCATTTGCTTTAAATCCTTTCATAGCCGAGCAGCCAAATAAGTAAGTGAATGATTGTTGGCAAATTTTTGAGCACACTGAATAGTAAATGACTCTAAGACCTCAACTTCATATAGATTTTCAGATCTTTGCGTGTTTTTTATGTAAACTGGAAGAGACTTAAGGACCTCTCCTCTTCCACCATCCTCTCTGTGACTGCACACGCACGCACACACACACATGCTTGTCTAGGATTACATGTCAGTATTTCAGCAAGTGAAAGTTCAGAGAGTCCCAGCTCATCACCACCTTAGAAAAATTACCATGATGCACTGAACTAACATTTAACACATGCATTTTCTTATTGGAGCCCCACAGTTTTGTTTTACCTGAAACAATGAGGATTACCACATATGGCTTCCTTAAATTTCAAGGATGCTGGAAATGCAACTGCTTTTAAGATAAACTAGCAACTGCCCACCAAAAGATCTTTCTTTCTTGGCAGCAGAACACCCATCTGTCTTTTACCTTGCAGGTATTTGAATCAATGCAGATTGGCCTTCTCACCTAGACTAAAATAACATATTGGAAACGAAGCTGGAACAATGCATTTTTTCCCGTTCCCCCCTGCTAACTTCTGTCACAAATTGGAATGAACCAAAGGGATGAAGCACAAATAAGCAATTAGGAACTGAATTAATTAATCCTAAGGTAAATAACAAAACTTTAAAAATAAATCACACCAATGAACTGAAATGAATAAGGTGATTTAACTCAGCTAACACCCCAATAATAACAGCAACATCTCTCATAGATCATAGGCAAGCAAAGTTCAAGCCAGCAAAATACTTTCCAGTTTATAAAAGTTTTAAAAACTGCCAGGGGATATGTCTTGGCCTTCCCAGCAATGGAGCAAGAATGAGCTCCAGCAAATCACATGGAAAAGGCATAAGGGGAGCAGATTTTCCAGGCACTAACTCAGTGCAAAAGGGGGTCTCCCTTCCAATATTAAGGAGTACTGATTTGTTCGTGGTCTCCTTTCTCACATCACTGAGCTCTGTTGGATGGATTGCAGGGGGTCTCTTTCCAAATATCATTAAGTCCAAATAAAAGGAAAGTTCTCTCTTCTCTAGTATCAATCAATTGAGTATTAACAAATGGATATATGGAAGGTCACAGGTTCTGCTGGAGATTTTCTGCTGCAGAAGAACATGGCAATATTTTCTATAAGCACTTCTGCACGTAGCCTTTATGGAAAAAATATGATAGATTTCAATAGAGTAATAGTCTTCCTACAGAATTAAAAAATCAATGTATAGGTTTGTATAGGAGGGATACAAATGTTGGATAAAGTAATTTCTATTGGACCACTTGGGCTTCACTTTTATTACATTCCAGAGGATTTTTCCATAAGTGAATAAAGCTGAATATAGTGTATATAGTGAAATTTTCGAAAGACTTTAGTTATTACAATGTGCCTTAATTTTTATATATTTCCGTGAGTTTGTTGTTCATGTGCTGATATAGTTTTCTTGTAGAATATTTTCATGATAAATTCACTTGAGAAACATATGACTGAATCAAAGAATCAAAAGCAGTACCTGTTCTTCTGGTTTGTCTCCTCTCTTTTCTTCCATCTTTGTTGAACTTGTTTCTCTTTTGTTAATTTTTACATTTAGGAAGTTTTGCATGGCGTGCTTCCTGATAAGACAACTCCCCTGCATTTGAGATTTTATCCAGTGCTGTGAGAGCCATTCCCTCCCCAATATGCAAGAAAATAATTTTGAAGTTCTCAGTGAAACGACATATTATTCCCATTCCTTCTTATTGACAACAGCCTAGGCATTCACTTAGTTTGCAAGCTAGCCAATAGAACAATTTTACTCATTTATAGTTTTGGGAGGTACTAGCTGAGGACCCTGGAAGGGTCCTCAGTCTTTCACCTTGTCTCTTTGGTGCCTTTAAACACTACCTCATGAGCTCCTTACTCCTGTGTTATGTCCTTACTGATGGATCGGGGCATATCTAGAGAGAAGGGCACATGTTGGCTTGGTTTCAGTGCCCACGTTTACAGTTCCAAAAGAAAAATGAACAGAATTTATAGAAAAAATATCAAGTTACCCAAATTAAGCAACTAGTAGTTTCTTTTTTTTTTTCTCCTCCCTTCCTTAGGAGTACCTAATCCTGATTATATCTGCTCTGCTGTTGATAATGTGGGTCCCTGAAGTTCTTCTGATCTTGCCACCAATCTATTCTATTCTGGTATCTATCACTCATATGTGTATTGCATCAGAAAAGATGTCAATGGAGAGAGAATCTTTCTGTTGTTTGTGACCTGAAGCTAAAGAGAAGTCAGGAAGGAGTTGCCTGTTCCTTTACATTGAAAATATAACTGAGTTTTTGTTTGGTTTGTTTTTGTTTGTTTTTTTAAAATATTTGTGAAAATTCAAACTTTGGTTTATTTCTTTAGATACTTTTGTCTTCCTGACAAGGATTGTCAAGCTGCAATTTCTGCAAGGAAAATCCTAGAGGAGCATGTTTGTTGCATTCCCTGAAGTGTGAGCAAATACTGCTGCTGTTGTTGGCTGATCCTTCAGAGCACACAGAGGTTCTGGGATGACAGGCATACAGGCATCCTGGTCATCTGCCATGCACTTAGAATCAAAAAGGCTTCCTAAGATTTGCAAGACACAAAGCAGATGAAGCAGAAGAAACTCAGGCAGATGTCATGAATTGTTTTCAGTTATGTGTGAGATGCAGTTTTGGTTTTTTGGTCCTCTTTGGCAAACATGCAAATAGAAGTTGGTGTTTTCCAGGAAAACAGTAAAGCTGTAAGTTCCCGTGTCTTGAAACTCCTTTACCTTGGGTGACATGAGTCCATCCAGTGCAGACAGCAAGTAGGGAATATGTTGAAGACCCTGAGATCTGCACAAGATTCTTCCAATGATATGTGTTGAACAGGTTGGGGCAGTTTCAAGCAGACTGCTGTTCTTATTTGCCACCTTAGTTAATTTGAGATGGATATTTTTAATCCATTCTCTGTGACTGATCTGGAACTGAAGAAGGCCTAGAAGCTGCTGAGAATGTTTGGTGTATACTGTCAGGTGTGATATGATGTTGCCTTTTTGATAATCATCCAAGTGTTCCATTTAAAAAACACTTTGTTTTTCCATTTGTGCCATTTTACATTTCCAAAATGGGCATAGTGCTCATTTCTTTTGTACTGCCTAAATCCAACTTAACAGCATATTTAAAATTAGAGTTTATTGGAAAATTAATCAAAAATATTATTTATAAATAGGAGGAATATTTTCTGAAATTAAAAGTTGAAAATACTGCAAACCAGTTGTAAATATTTCCTGCCAAGGAGGATAGACCCTGGAGACTGCTTCTACAGTTTTGAAAGCACATCAAGTGTCAGAGCTGACCTCTGCTCTTATTGAATACATGTGTGTGATGAAAGCTTCTACTTGTCTTTTTGCTGTGGAGACAGCAAGAGGAATGGAAACCAATCAGCTTGCATATCTCTCCCCAGGACTCTAGCTAGACTCTAGCTAGAAAGTGAAAGTTATTTCTCATCTAGCTTTTGCTGCTCAGGGTCTGTTGCTGTAAGAACTATGAGTATGTGCCACCCCTATTCTCTCCTCTGAGAAGACGGAAGCTTAACAATTAAGTGGTGCTGCATAACCTGTAGTAAAAATAAACCCACACTGGGCCTTGGGTGATGACTTTTCTTCACCAGGATATGTTCTGAGGAAGTGGAAAGAGAGCTAAACTCACGAAACAAAGATCCCTGCAGTCACAATTTGTATCTGAATTTGATAATTATTTATACGGGGCAGATGTGTGTCCTTGTGGTGTTATTTCTGTCTAGACAAGTAGCAAGTGAAAGGCCACGTTGTAAGGGTAAAAGATGCTGTTGCTACAACTCAATGAGCGCTGATACAAACTAGGTAATGTAAGGAAGTCTCTAAGATGTCGTACTTAGAGTACTGACTGAACAGTGGTGTTACCAGATGACAGGCTGCAGAGCTTGCTGTATCAAAATGCTGTGAACAAGCCTCACTGGTTTAAGGAATTTTCCACTGGATTGTTTAAGGAATTATTCCACTGAATCACAGGAGCCACAGTCACACAGTGCTCACAGTGAAGCTGGAACAAGGAACAAGGGTGCAATTGCCCTCACAGTTCCAACGTCGAGTTGTGAAGGAGCACTGATCCTAAAAGTGGGAGGTGGCATCTATTTTGTTCTGGAGGATTTAGTCAAGAATGCCACCTCCTACCTGAACTGGGACTTCAGATGTGTAGAGTTCTGTTTCCAAGATTAAGCTGAGTCTTGTCCTGGTTGGCTTTGCAACAAAGCATTTGGGAAATTGGAGTTTTGCATTCTGCAGGAAATCCACTGCCCAAGTGCAAGTTCCAGCGTGTGAGAAGATGTAAACAAAAGGAGAGCTTTGCCGTCAGCCCTGCAGGAGGCACAGGCACAGCCTGGCACACTCTGCTCCTGATGGCAGCATTTTTGAGCAAAATGAGAGGGAGAGGGACTTCTTGGAGAGGAACTAACCAGGAAAAACATTTTGTTGGCCTCATGTACTGTAAGCACCATCATAAGCTTATTTTTTTTTCAGGGCAGAAATGGAGAAAGAGGTTTTATTGGCCTTATTTTAACCTCTTCCAACATTTAAGGCACATTTAAGGGTTCAGACTAAGCTTGATCAGTGGATAAGACCAGTAAGAAATCTTCAAAAAGTAAATTTTTTAATTAAGATAGACAAGCTCTTTCACAAAAATTGCTCTAACCTCATATTGCCCATTTGCAATTTAAAAAAAAAAGGCTCAAAAAAAGGCTCATCACTAAGCAGATAACTAGTGTACATGCAGTTTGACGCATAAAGAAATTTGCAGCATAAGAACTGGTATGAAATCTAGTTAAACCTTGTACAGAGTATGTTGTCAACTGATTATCTCTCAACTTGTCTGCCAGTTTATCTTTGGCTTTTCATCTATACATAAACACATAGGTATGTAACACACTGACGTGTTTCCAGCTCATGTATTCTTGCCAAATTTTTGAACTGCAAGCAGTTTGTAAAATGAAAGTTTTTAGACTCTTTGTTACTGAAACCTCTAAGGATAGCTAGTATTGCAAATTTATATTTGGAAATTTAGTATGTAGTGGTATTTCTAGTTTTTTTGGTGAGACCTATGAGTTGGAAGAAAGGAGAGGTTCAGCTAACATTTGTGATTGAGTAATTTTTTAGCAGGTTTGTGGTGGAGATATGATGATTCATGAGTATATTGTTTGGTAACTATGTGCTCTTTAACCCAGCAACAGTAAGGATCTGACACATGTTAAGGCCTAACTCCAGTATCCAGCTTTGCCTTTCCTGATACCCTCTGGGAAGCCATATCAGTCTGATAAAAGATGAGGATTGGGAGCATTTGGAAATTTCATGATATCTTGAAGAGAGCATTTAAAAATTATATATAATTATGTATTTTTTAAATAATCCATTTTCCAAATATCTGGATAAAATATTTACTTAAAGGGGACAGAGAAAAGCAATATAAATAGAAACAGAATGTAGCAGCATAGCCATGCTGAGATAATGAACTTGACTGGAGGGAGGCAGCAATGAGGATTATGGGACACTGGTGTGCTCCCTGTGAACCAAATCCATTTCCTGCTATTTTTCACCATTTAAGAACATGTACAGGAATTGTTTATGGTCAATGGAATGAGGCAGAAGATGGAGAGTGATCTCGTTTGGCTGGCCTTTCTCAGGGAGCCTGATACACTTATGACTCAGAGGCAAACACATTGAAATCCTCAGCTTAGTCCTATTTTTTGAAGGTTGTGTAACTAACAAGCCATTTAGGTCAACTGGACACATTAATTTGCTTCATTTGCTTATATTTCCTTTAATATCTGAATGCTTCTGTGCTGCATTAATGAATATGGTTTTATCCTTTTTTTCCCCCCTTACATATGTATTTTAGAAGTTATGAAAATCAGTTTAGCTGAGGAAGTTCCTTGGAGATACTATCTGGCCCTGTGGAAGGCTTAAAAGAGGGTTCAAGGTACAAAGTTTATAAAGCCCAGAGGGAAAAATAAATGAGGAAGAAAATGCAGAGGGCAGCTTTTGTTTTATAGGCCTGGGGGCTGATTTCTTATTTCAGGACATCCAGGAAGAAAGATCTGTTTGGTGTGGGGAAAATATACCCACCACGGGAATCTTGTTAGATCTTGATATTTGATAGTTGTCTTCCTGCATATAGCCACTCTGTGCCCAGGACCTTTGGGTGAATAGAGCAATTCTCCCATAGGAGAATGGGAACCATAGTTTCAGACAGCCCCTAAGGGACAGAAACAAGTATCTTCTGCTTTTCCTGACCTCTGTTATGCTCTGCAGGTTGCTTGAGAGACCCTGCTCCTTTAAATGAGATGTGGCCAGAAAAAAAGTAGACATTACTTGCTGATGTTCAATGGTTTATATTTCCATTTTTTCATTCATACTCAATGCAGAGACAGATCTAGAATTGTCTCTAATATGTAAATAAGGAGTCTTTTGGGGAGGATGTTGAAACTTGGAGGCATAGTCAGAGGCTCTATCTTATTTCCCTTCTTTTTCTTCTGATAGGTACCACTTCTTCTCTCAGGGACACATGCAGCCTGTAGGATGCATAAATGCTGTCTGCAAGGTCCTGAGCTGAGATGGGACTACTGCTCAGATCCTGCCACCCTGCGTGACATCTATGTGAGAAGATACACTGAGGCTGACCTCCTCTGGAGGTTCTCAGTGTTTGGCTGGGCTGGGAAGGCCCCTACAGGCATGGGCTGTCTGTCAGCATGAAGCTCAGCAGAGAATCCAGTGAGATAATGCGGCGAGACAAACAATGAAAGGATTGAATAAATAGCTATAACTTCAATTTGTAAAATGAGTTTACCATTCCCCCTCCCCACTTCCTAATCTTCTCTGCTAATGTAATGAATGTACTCATTGTGACTGCCTTTTGGGGTTTTTCAGTGCATTCTGGCAGCACAGCACTCTGAATCACAGGCAGAAACAGATTAATGTTAATAGAAAATGTCTATGATTGAGCTATGAACGTTACCCATCTTTAACAGATAGACTCTCAAGATGTGCAAAAATTGGAATTAATCCAAAATTGCTACTTATACTTTCAGTTTAGCTTGACTACTACCTCCTTCCAGGAGCACAATAAAATGCTAACCTTCCCATTATAAACTTGATCTATAGATGGTTTTAAATACTTTCAGCCTCTGGGAAGAAGGAAATGAGTACAGCCTTGAATCTTACAGCTAAAGTTCTTGGCTTAAAGCTTATTTTTTACTTAAGTGATGAACCATCGGTGTGTATGTTTAATTGGAAGATATTAATAATATTGCATAGACTCTAACTCTAATGGGACAATTATATGTTCCATAATATCACAAAATATTTGCTTAGAATTCTTATGTATTCAAACAATAAGTAAAATTTTAAAAGTACTTAGATGGAATATAAAATGTAGTGAAAATGAGAGAAGAGGAAAAGGGCCAATGAATTACATTTATGGAAGCATTTTCTGTGAGGCTAAAATGCTTCCAGAGCCAGTGGTGTGGCAAGGCAAGTTTTGCCAGAAATGGCTTTTGGAGGGAGATGCACAAAAAGGACCTTTCTGAAGGTTGTATATGTATCCTACATTAGCAGTGTGGTAGAAAAGCCTAGAATTTCCCTTCATATGGAGACAAGATCGGATGACCCGTTGGATGTACCACATCACAGGAGGTGCATTTCCTGCTCATGTGCAACACTTGCTATACCTTCAGGTGGGAAGCATAAGCATCTTCAGGATGTCTTTCTGGTAGTGACTGCTGATGTGCCCTTTCTCCAAAAAAAAAAAATCCTTTTGCAAGAAGATGGGGAGGGGAAAGGCCTGAGGGTTAGTGAGCTTCATCCAGGGAACAGCTGTGAGTGATGAATGAGGGAGTGGGAAGTGGGAACATAAGCCATTTTTGCGATTGCCTTCCTCATCTTTTAATCTTTCATCAGTTGCCAGTACTCAGTACTGCAGAGAAAGAAAACAAAGACATGCCTAACAAAAAAGGACAATGGCTTGCTGTGATATCACAGCCATGTATTGTCCTGGAAATCATCTCTCCCCTGAGTATCAAATGGTTTCCACTTTAAGCCAACATAACTCAGGGCTATCCTTTCAGATGGTCCAAGTGTCTCCCTTGCTTTGCTCTCCAAGAGCAAGTGTCTAGGGAATAGATTTATTTCTCCCACACTGTTATTTCCCCTTTCCCCTTGCCCTCCTTATCCCCATATCTGTCTGGGCTCTCAGGTAGCTAAAAGAGCCTGAATGCCTGCAGGGAGCCAGCTTGCTAAACCATCAGCACACTCACCCTTCTTGAATACATGATCAGAGGAGGCTGAGCTCTGCCTGGGGACTGCTGATGTGTTAGACAGAGCAAGCAAATAGTCCCAAATGTGGGATCCTCCTAACTCAGTCAGAAGCTTTGGCTGCTCAGCTGATTTAATTTTGCAGTTGAAAAAATTAATAGCAGTAATAAATTTGTCTACTTTTTTTTGGAAATCCAGCCAGCAAACATTTACTCCCCTTTGTAATGGGATGTAAAAGTATGGGGAAGGGCTATAATCCTGAAAAAACAATACTGCACCAGAGAACTGCAGAAATTACAATGCATCAATCATGTTAGAAGAATGTTTGCAGTCATCCATCTCAGGTTTAGCTAGAAATGCTTCATGAAGTGTTCAAACAAAAATAAGTACATACATACGCAGAGGCTGTATTGAGATCTGATCTCAGTGCCTGCAGTGACTCTTTTATACAGCACATCTCTTCACAAATGAAACCAAACTTAGTAGTCCTTGCCAGGGAAACTCAGAAGAGCTGTGTGGGTCTGAACCTTGGGTAGACTTACACAGCATTGCATATTGTTAAAGAGACAAGTAGGAAAAAGCTTGTAGTCTTGTAATGGCTGTCTTGTGATATTCCTTTCCCAAGTGACATTTGCAAAGCACCCACTTAAGTGTGATTTTTTTGGCATGTAACTCTGCAGACTGGAAGTCTCTCTGTGCATTTGCTAGGCTTTGTGCTTTACAAGAGGAAGATGAGGATGGATGCTAAGTTTATTTGCCTTGTTTTCTTCTATCTGCTCTTTGTTAACTCTCAGGTCCCTCTGCTTAGGATCTCTTGTGACAAGTGGTCTCACCTGTGAGGAGGAGAAAAGTGAAAATGATACTTTCAACATGGTAATAGGAAAAGATTTAGATACACAGCTGTTATATAAATTGTAATTATGCCATGCAACTTTAAAAGCTAGGAATAAATGTGCAGTTAAGAAGCAAGACCCTGTCTTCATAGCAACAACAGGATGTATTACCACTCGCTGGTTGAATGGTCGCACTCAGAGTTGCAGTCAGTGGCTCATTGTCCAAGAGGAAACCAGTGATGAGTGGTGTTCCTCAAGGATCAGTACTGGGAACAGTGCTATTTAACATCGTTGTAGGAGATATGGACAGTGGGATTGAGTGCACCCTCAGCAAGTTTGCAGATGACACCAAGCTGTGTGGTGCAGTTGATTCACCTGAAGGAAGGGATACCCTCCAGAGGGACCATGACAGGCTTGAGAGGTGGGCCCAAGCCAACCTCATGAAGTTCAACAAGGCCAAGTGCAAGGTCCTGCACCTGGGTCGAAGCAATCCCAAGCACAGATACAGGCTGGGGGGAGAGTGACTTGAGTGAAGCTCTGAAGAGAAAGACTTGGGTATGTCAGTTGATGACAAACTCAACATGAGTGTGCACTTGCAGCCAAGAAGGCCAACCAAATCCTGGGTTGCATCAAG
>VZTY01029605.1:206996-292679 GCA_013400935.1 Turnix velox
TTTAGACTTGACATAAGAAAGAAATTCTTTACAGTGAGGGTGGTGAAACACTGGAACGGATTGCCCAGAGAGGTTGTGGACGCCCTCTCTCTGGAGGTGTTCAAGACCAGGCTGGACAAGGCACTGGGCAGCCTGATCTAGTGGGAGGTGTCCCTGCCTATGCCAGGCGGTTTGGAACCCAAACTATTCTATGATTCTATGTATAAAATAAGAGACAGTTGCTCCTCTCTGTGTCAGGAGGACTCTGGCTTTCCTGCATCTCCTTTGCTGTACAAAGCCAAGAGCTACTTGTGGGACCTGCCTCCATGCCCATTGAATCAGTCCACAGGGCTCCAGTGCTGTCATATAAGCCACTCTGTCTCCTTGACAATGGAGCGTCCTCCTACCCTTCTGCACATCTTCTCAGCTTTTCTTCCTGGAAGAGATGCTGAGCCCAGGTTGTGCTCAGGCAGCTAGGGAGAAAGAGGAACAGTGACAAGCCTTGCAGGTGAGCTGTCAAAGCATTCACTGCAGCTTGTGCTTATGTCTTGCTTAGAGGAGTGTGATCTTCTCTAACTATATGCCTTGCTGCTGCTTTTTAGCTATGCTTTTGTTGTTGAGTCTGTGATTCTGGGTTTGATTTGTTTGGTTGTTGTTCTTTTTTGTCTATTTTTGGTTTTGTTTGTTTGGGTTTTTTTTTCCCCTGAAGGGAGAAAAGAAAGAGAAATGCTAATTTGCAAGGTATGTGACAGCATTTTGAGGGTGAAGATGGTTTGTTTCTAATGAAAAGTCATTTGTTAGGCAAACCACAGATCTTCTAACTGTGCTGTTGATCCAATTCCAACTCTATCTTTCCAGCTTGTTAAGATGCTTTCCATGGATATGGAATTTTATTAAAACAAGAGGCCAAAGAAATTAAATGCATGTTCTGATTAAAATGGTAAAAAAAAAATTAAAAAAAAAAAATAAAAGAAGTAAACAGTGCCTTCCAGGTAAAATATGAATATGTTTGGACAGTTACACCTGGATCTGTTGAAAGAAAAACTTTTCTTCCTAAGAGGTACTATCTACTCATAACTGTAAGAGGTACTTTTATGTAGACTGAAGTGCTTTTTACTTTCTGGTGGACAAACCTTTGCATTTCATAAAGAAGGGATAAAGTTGAAGATCTGCTTTTGTCAGTGGATGCCTTTTGCAGATGGGACCTTTATTATCAGAGCACCAGACATTCTCATAGGCAGGATTTAGTAGCAAGGTGCTCTCTAGGGGAGAGTTCTCAGTGCCTCTGGTTATCAGATAACGTAATGTCTTGCTGGTTCTTTTCATAGCAGGGGGAGTCCATCTGCAAAACACCGGTGTTGGGATGCTTTACTTTCAAGATTGAAAATTATTTAAAATAAGTCTGATAAAATGGGGATTGTGGTGGCTCTTTCAAAGGCACATTATCCCCTCTTGGATTTACAAATATCTGCAAAGCTGAAAGAACTACCTGTCTTTCTAAATGTAAGGTGAAAGTCAATGTATTGAATTACATTTCAATATAAAGTTTCAGTCTGTGGCCAGCAGCAGATCCTCCCAGAGAAAGGCACAAATAGCCTTGCAGAAGGCAGATGTCATTCACAGCAGTTCAATGCTGGCTAAGATCTAAAGTATTTGTATTTTAACTTTTACCTTTTTTGTGGCTGTAATTTTAATTAATCCTTGTAACTAATTTTGATCTCTGGAAATAAAACAAAATCTGAACTTAGTGAAATTTCTCTGCTACCAGAAAGCATAAATGTTCTTTGACGGAAACACGGTTTTTCTGCTCCCAGAGATATTTGAGTGAATTCTCCCTTACTTCCCTGAGAGTAGCATTTAACTACTATAATAAATTCTGGACATTCACAGCTAGAGCAGTCTTGGACATTTAAATTCACTTGGAAGAAGCATCTAAAGCAGGTCTGGCTGTGTGATTGCCAGAAGATCTGTGATTACTTCTGCAACACCAAACATGTTAATACTTTTGCAACCCTATTCCAGCAATATCTTTAAAGTGTAAATATCCCTTCTCTCCTAATAGTATTTTCCTTTTTATGGTCATGAAAAGCCAGGCAGAAATTATGTTACAGTCAAAATTAAGCTGCAGGCAAACCTGCTACATTTCAGGGTGTTGCTCAAGGGAATGCATTTGCTATTTTATGTCTGAAGAAAAGTTACAAAGATCCATGAAATGGACGTTCTTCAGTTGTGATTTATTTGGCATGCACTGAAATTTGCCTTTAATAAGCTCTGCTGTAATAATACAACATCTATGAAACCTGTAGCTGTATAATTATTTTAGACTAATGACATTATGGTTCTATGCTACCATTACTCTGAATGTCTTTTCTGTCACTTTTCTCAATTGCCTTGTTTGTTTTGTTATCTGACACTGGCTGGGGTCACTTGCAACATCTCAGTTTTTGCCCTTACCAAAACCCCATTAATAACTGCAACAAATAACAATGCAATCCTCATCAGGTTAAAAGTTTTGCTTTAAAACAACTTCATTGCATTGAGTATTCATTCACATCATGAAGGAAAGTGAACATACCGTTTTGCTGACTAAACTCTGAAGCATGTGTGCTAAAATCAATTTTATCAAGTTCATGTCCTCTGAGGTACAATGTGCTTCTTTCCAGGCTTAACAAAGAAAATGATGGCTCTTTCTTATCTAGGCAGACAAGAAAGTTATTGTCATCTATAAAGCTGGAATAATAACTATTACTCATTGCAGTAGGAATGTCAAGGAACTTGCCTGGTTATGTCCACTTGGCACAAAACACCTTTGTTTATGCCAGGCTCAGAGAAATGACTGAACTCATGTCTCTTGATTGAACATTTTGCACTCTAGAATCTACTTAGGACAACATGAATCATACAGAAGAGAGTAATGTGATGCTAAGAGACAACTCATGACTTCATAAAACTACTGTTGGTCTGGAATTGTTATCTTTCCAATGTAGTTGATAAAATTCTCATATTGATTCTGCTAACCTTGTCTGTTTTAGACTTTGAGGCATTTGACTCCCTGTGTGATAGGTGATCTAACCAAAAAGCTTTATAGTGGTGTGAGGGTCACTTGCAAAACTCAAGACTCTGGGCACAACTTTTTTGTTTTGTTTGAAAATATGCATTTCACAATATGATGAGATGCATGATGAGGTTTTGAAGCAGGCTTGTCTCCTTGCTTTCTTATGTACGCTTTGCCTTTGAAAAAATACTTTTCTTCATAGTGTCAAACAATTTTTTCAAGAGTCTTTGAATCCATTCTTGCCCTTGAAGTAGCACTGGAGCCTCATTGGGAAAGTGTCTCTACACTGTTCCAGGGACCACTTCACTCTTGTTATGTCAGGTTTCCTCTTTGACAATTTTACCAATAGTATGTTTCCTAGTGGATATTTGCATCTACATTCTCAATAAGTTAGAGGATATGCCTTGCTTGTCGTGTGCTCCTGCTGGAGTTAGTAACCATTAGTCTAGTGCTATCATTCAGTTTTAGAGGAAACTCAATAAAAGTCTCCCTGGGGTTAAATGGCTGATTTTGGGGTTCTCTAAATGAGAATACAGCACCTGTTAAGGATTACTGGATACTTAGAAACCTATACTGTGCTGTTTAAGCTGTGTGATTATGACTGGTTACTGCTCCTCTATTTTATGGTTTCACACTTTTGTAAATCCTCACATTGCTTTTTCGTTTTGTGGTTAATCAACTCTGAGGGCTATGGCCTATTCCTGGTAGTAGACAGTAAGATTACTCTTCAACTAGAAGTTATGACACTTAATGGTTTCTAACCTTGATAGAAATGCAATTCTGCTGGCCTCTGAACACTGCTCTGATGCTCTTGGAAGATAAATTAGGGGCAAGTTCACATTTATTTCTGGTAAACAGGTGAAGAAATCATGAAAGATGCTACCTGAGCATATTACTAGGTGATCTTGCTTCAGAGATATTTTGCATTGATGGCAACAAGAACATGAAACCATCAAACCTTTTCTTAACCAGAGTAAACACTCTTACAATGGTTACACAGTTTGTCAATACTGCTGTGGTAGCTGCCTGCTCCTGTGATAGAATCATAGAATAGTTTGGGTTGGAAGGGACCTTAAAAATCATCGAGTTCCAATCCCCCTGCCATAGGCAGGGACACTTCCCACTAGATCAAGCTGCTCAGTGCCTTGTCCAGTCTGGTCTTAAACACCTCCAGAGAGAGGGCATCCACAACTCTCTGGGCAACCTGTTCCAGTGTTTTACTACCCTCCCTGTAAAGAATTTCTTATGCCTAGCCTAAATCTACCCCCTTCCAATTTACAGGAACTACAGGAAATCTCTTTGCAAGGTTGAAAACAGCAAACATGGGCTTTGGGATAGGAGGAGTAAGGTTAAGATTGAAAGAAAATGCAAGGGAAGTATCCCTTCCCCTGACGTTATTTTCTCCTAAGTAGAAACAGATGTGGGGAAAAGACTATCCATTTTAAATTTTGCAAATGCAAATTTTACTCTGAACTTCCCAGGAAAAAGCAGGAGGATGCTTATAACGATATCTGGGAAGCATCATTATTTCACAGACTCAGAGACATGAGACCTGACACTTCAGCACAGAAAGAGATCTAATATTTCTTCCAGCTTTTTTCCTATGTTATTCCTCCAAAGCCAGTGACTACTACATACAGTCACCTCTGTGCTACCTATTGTGTTCCCCTGCTTCCTCCCTGTCTTCTCCCACTGTAATGAGGCTTTTGTTTCTTGTGACTTTGCTCTGGTCACTCTTTCCATGCTTTCAGGTTTAAGATTACATAACAAGGGGACTTTCTCATGAGAAGTTTGGATACGAAACACATTGACATAGATTCCTCAGATGTGCTGAGGGTGGTTTGGGGGCCAGATCTGCTAAAGACAGTCTGCACTTCTTCGGTAGTAGCAATAGTTAAGGCACTCTAACACCCTTAGTGTTTTCATAAAGACTCAGTCTGAACCAGGCATCTCATAAAAGGACACTCTTGAAAACTGGGACTCCTCTCTACTTTTGAAAATGAACACTAAACACCTGGTTTTTAAAAATTACTATTATTCTTTTATTTGTAAAATTGCTCAGTGTGGCAGCTGCGAAGAAGCAGCAGTTTGATGATCTAATCCAATCTAACCCTGGGCTCTCTGGTAGAATTATATATTTAACATCTCTGGTTTTGGCTAGTTGTGAGTAACCGATAATGGGTGGTTTGTGAATAGAAACTCTTGGCATATTTCCAAGAAAAAAATATAGACATTACATGGACAACTATGGTAAATGAATGAATCTTTTAATAGTTTTAAACTGTTGAAGAAGCCTTTTACAGGACAAATCAGTGGAGTAGTTGGGAACTGATAAAGATACCAGCTTTGTCTGTCATTGAAGACAGCAGGCAGAGATGAATAGTTAGGGAGCAGTGAATATCCTCTGTTGTGTAAACCTTAGTGTTGAGCTTGTCCATGTATGTTGGCAGTGCATTATGTTTTTGGAGGTGAGGATTTAAATGCTATATTGCAATAGCAAAGTCTACCATCCAGGGATTTCTCTCTTCAGGCCACTGGATGCCACATCATCTGTAAAGACTTTGCAAACCCTGAGGATTTCACTGACAGGTCCTTACTGCTCCACAGGAATGGTTTCTTGGGAAAACCCGAGGGAAGACTAGAGTATGCATTACAAAAGAAGAGTGATATTGAGCATTGTACAGTGTAGGGAGGAAGGAGAATCCATGTTGACCACATCTTTTTCAGTGACAACCACATCCTACCCAAGCAGACCTCCTGGCCATTTGAGACTGATGATTTCATTTCTTCTTTCAGAGTTTTGCTCATTTCCTTAGGCCTCAGCTCTTTGTAGCCAGATCTCTGGAGTGTTTTACACTATGCTAGAATACTTTTCAAATGTCTCTCTTCCCCAAAACCAAAATTGTCCAATTATTGTAGGAAGAAAGCCTTTGTAAACATGCTCATAATGCTGAATCTATCCTACAGAAGAATGCATCTCAAGTACGATGGATACACATACCCTTGAGTAGAATGTACTTCTATGTTATTAGCTCATGTTTCAAATGATGGGGTTAGCATTCATGCCTAGCCACTAAATAATTTGGTTTCTGGAAGCTTCTCTAAGATACAGTAATTCTAGTAGCTGTATGTTCTGAAATGTAAATACTGAAAAAACAGCCCTGCAGGATGAAAAATACCCGACGACTTTGTTGCAGCTTTTCTCCCTTTTGTATTCTTTCCCCTTTTGCTACTTAGAAGTACAGTAAGTTCCTACCCTTGCTGAACTGGGAACAGGGGGTAATTGTGGTATTCTTTCAGGTGTTTGGAGATATAGTTAAGGCTGTAAGAGGTTGCTTTCTTCCTCCCCAGTTCAGCCACCACTTCACATTTCTGTCCAAGCAAAGTGGAAAATGCAACATAGACTATTGTGAAATCGGACAAGGATTTTTTTCCTCCAATAACTGCACTTTTATTAAAAGATCAATTTACATCTGTTACATTTATTAATACTTCAACTACTAGCCCCATAAAACCACAAGAAAAATCATGGCAGATCAGACCATAGGGACATATATTTTCTGAAATAGTGGAGTTGTGCTTTAGCTTGTGGAAATTGGTTGGCAACACATGAGAAAGCTAAAACTAACATTATGCAAGGTTATGGTTATTTAGGCATATATGTGCCCTCCAGCCAGGCTGGCTTTATGGTATAGTCATGAGTGGTGATTCACAGAGAGCACCACTTGAGAAAAGTCTGGCTTAAAAGAGTAGATGTGTCTCCTGGGCATACTGGGGAAATGGAAGAGATAAGAGTCTAGCTCTGTGGTATCGTTCAGCTGCCTTAGCCTTGAGCTCATCCCCTCCTGAAATCTCGTAACTACATAAAAGCAGCCACAGTTCCTTATAGACAAGTCTTCAGCTACACCCTCTTGACTTCAGACTTGGGAAAGCATATCTTCTTTTAAAGGCATCTGAAATACTGAAAAATAATTAAAAATTGTGGAGTACTCAGAGCTGGAGATTTAATCCTGCCTTACAAAATAAGTTTTTATATTTTAATTTATATTATGTAACAATAATGTAAATTTTGTGCATGCACTGCAGATGTATATTTTTGATTCCTTAAGTATTTAAATAATGAAACTGAAAATCAGAATATTGGCCCATGTGCACAGTCCTGATTTAGCTCATACATTTGGCATTTGCCTCAGGCCCCATCCTCAGAAAAATCTTCAAAAACTCTCATCCAGTTCAGTTGTAGCTAGGGCTTGGCTTAGGCTTGGAAACTTTCTGTTACAACTTCACAGATGAGCGAGAGCATATTTGTGTCTCTCCATGACTTTTGTCTAACTATACTGAATATGCCTACTGTTTTCAGTCTTACTCTCCTTTATTGGGCTCTTCCGCAAATTTAATTCCTTTTTCTTTACCCCCCTCCCCTGAGCAGGCAACCTTAACACTGTCTTGGCTCCTTTTTTTGCCATGTGTCCATGTTTTCCTCTGCCACACCTCCTGTCCTCTTGCTTTTCAGCTCGATACTCTTTACAACCTCAGTTTTCCCTTTCACAACTGATGTTTTTCCCTATTACCTCCTCCTTGCCAAAGTTCATTACTTAGCTGGTCATTCTCTTCATGCAATTGACAGAAATCTCCTTCCTGCCTGCACAACATCCCCAGCATGGAAGGCTGCATTCACACATGTTCTAATTCCCCATTTCCATGGTTTTATAAGGGCAAGAAATGCCATCTACACCCATCTAATCTGTGCAGACTGAAAAGCTGCCATCCACTTTTGGTGTTACTACTCTTGCTAGGCTGGTGAGCCGCTTTGGAGTCGAGAATTTGGTCTCATATTAGGAGGAAAGATCTAGTCTGGCTGGACTCTGAACACCAAAAGATGCAGGAGTGGGTTTATGTGGGAAGGAAAAAGAAACTTTGGTGAAAAAATAAAAAGCATATTAGGAATGACTGACGTGACCAGGCTCAGTGAAAATATGTCTACCTCACTAGATGGCACTGCAGAACAGTTTGGCAGCTGCTTGCGAATGGATTGAGAGGAAGAAAGATCAGGGGAGGCTTTGTGTGTGATGGGGCAGCATCCTGTTAAGCCCACGAAAAGGTTTGAGTGAAGTCTGAGCAGTTTAAGCATTTACTCCCCAGAGATGGAGATGTTTCTGGTAGAAAGTAGCGAGTTTTTATCATTCTTAGTGAAAATTTGAAAGAGAAATTTCTGAAAGGTTTTCAAACTTTGGAATCTGACAGCACTAAAAGAGGTTGTTCTCAGTTACAAACACAGTCACAGCACCACTTATAGCAACCCATATTTATAGTTGGTCTGAGTGAATTTATGCACCAAAATGGCCTGTGAGCCTGAATGATTTCAGGCAGAGGATGTGACTTCACCAGCAACAGGAACCAGGTGAGTGTTGCCCTGGAATAAAGCACTTTCCGTGTCCTTTTCCTTTTTTTTGTTACTGGTCGAGATTCCTTGCATAGCAGCTTGGCTTAGGGACCCTAAGATCTGCTTTCTAGCAGACAGTGTCCTGGAGGAAGGAAGAGAATAAATTAACTTTTACTGTTGCTACAGTGAAGCTGAACAGCAGGGTTTGTTGCAGAAACCAAAACATTGCTGACTAAGTCTACCATGGCTAGAGAGTAGGTGCCTGAGGCAAGGAAAAAATGAAAGAATCTGAGAGTGATGCAGGTAGGACTGCTCTGGAGTTGTTTCTTTTTGTGATTGAAATTCATTGATATAATAAAAAATACAGGTTAACTTATCAGCTGTATGTTTTATTTCCCTCAGGTCATGCATTTTCAAACATTATTCAATGTAATAAACACAAACCAATAGCACATTTTGGAGGGATTGCAGCTTAATTTTCTCTTGAGGAATTAGCCAGTCTAGCCAGTTTTATTTTAACTGATATAGGTATTATTATGTGTACTTTAAAATAATAAAAACTTAATCATTCAGGTTGGAAGGGTCCTTCCAGGTCGCTGAGTCCAACCATCAGTTCAACTGATAAGCCTTGTACCTGGACAGGGACTTTAACCCTTGACCCTCAGATTAGGAGTCTGACGCTCTCTCCCAATTAAATCTTCCTAATTTTGAAGAGAGGCAATCAAATAGCAAACAGAGAAACCATTCTATCTCAGGCACCTGAGACAGAACAATACTGCCTGATTCCAAAAGCATAGCTCTGTCTTGTTGAAAATACCACTGCTTCAGATATATGCATATGGTCACAGGGGGAATAGACTGCATCGCAACACTAACAGTGCAGTATGTCTTCAAATCCCAAACAGCAGCTAAGAGCAGCTAAGAACCTATAAGCATTTGCAGCAACACCATAGGCCATGTCACTGGAACAATAGATAGTCTCTTGAAAACGTAGCTACATGTGATTGATTTTTTTGTTGATAACTTTATAGTACCTTCATCCTTGACATATTCCATTGGAATTGGAGTTAGGGACTATTTCATTTAAGCACATACTTGGAGTTTGAGAACTAACCATGTCCTTAACCTGAACTTTAAATCACATGGTGCTATCTTTACTTGCACATAGTAGTACATGTTTAAATGCCTGTCTTAGGTTGTAAGCTGAACCCTGATGGTTGCCTCCCTCCAAATCATGGAAGAAATTCACTGTCACCATGATTTAGGGTTGTATTCAACTCGTTCACAGTCAAATAGGGAAAGAAAGGAGGAAATAGGCCAAGAAGACAGAGTGAGCAACTCAGATGTGACAAGGCAAATATCTCTGGCTTTGATAGGTTTAAACTAGGGATGATGACTACCATCATAAAGACCTACAGAGGAATTAATTAGTTGATGCTTTTAAAGAAATTAAAAGATCCTGTTGATATTTTCTAAAGCATGGATTTTGCTCTCTCTAGTGAAGACTGGTAGTATCAAATGTCTGCAAAGACATTTCTCTACTCTGATTTTTATACGTTAATAAGGTGAAAACTGCTTTTTATCACACCAAATTTAGTAGTTGAAGGATGAATACACAATTTGATTTTCATTATGGAGTGACCAAGCGAAGAATACTGCTACATGGCTGTATAATTGTGTCAGTTACAGAAGTTGCTTAAAGAAAATTCAATTAACATATCCTCAGAGGTCTTGTGAAGTCTTTCTATTTTTGAAATAAGCCATTCTTTAGTACTTCTGCAGCTGATTTCATGGGGTAAGTTATTTGTAACCCAGGCAGAGTGTTTATGGAAGACAGTGAACTTGAAAATACCATTATAAGTATTTTCTACTTCTAATGAAAGAAAAGAAGCAACTGAGGATCAGTGCAGACTCATCAGCCAGCAGACAGAGAAATCTTTCCTTTTTTTTACCCTGCAGAATAACTCAAGATGGCTGCTACGATGCTCTATCTGCAAGTGTACTGCTAAGGTGGGCTATGCTTTTTATAGAAACCTATGTAGAATACCAGGTGTGTTCACAGCTTCTGAAGGAGCATTCTTATTTCCTTTTTTTCACAGTGCCAAAATTGTGCTAGGCATATACCATACTGCTTCAAGATTAATGAGGTTCATACCAGATGTGCCTTAGCACAGTAAGTTCCAGCTATTTCTCAGGGGTGAAATGAATACTGTAACTGTTGGAATAAAAGTCTATTGAAAGGCTAATTCAGTACTGAGTAATTTATTTGTCCAGGGCAAACCAAATGTAGCTCTGAAAGAAGAAAGCCATATATCACCTGACCATCATCCACTGTCAGGAGTTTTCATAGTTTCATGCCAAAAAGTCACACAGGACTCAGGACTTGTGTTGGTAATAAAAGAGTGTCAGGTGATCTGAACTTCACGTAACTGGCAGATGCACACTGAACTTGTTATCAGAAGTTCAAATGTAATTGCTTCTGACAATGATGGAATAACTCATTAGGTAGGGTTCTTGTTCATTATATTATTGTAGTGATGCTATATATAGAATGTGACACAGGGTGTGAGCTCTCCCCCTTTCTCACTGGTCAAGTTGCTTCATTTTTTGATGGCAATAAGGGTGTCACAATCCAGCCTGACACTAGACTGATAAATTAAGCAGCTGCAGGGTTCAGGTGCAGCTCAAGATTGTGTATCTATAGGTTGGGAATGCAGCCCTCTACAGCAGTATTTCCAGGTTCTTCACCAGATCTTCTATTGTTTTCTGCTGTAAATAGACTCCCTATCTTTCAATGCAAAATAATGTAAACATGTGAGCAGCCATGTGTTTCTTAATTACTTTTCAGGTACTCATTGTAAACAGTCTTCAGATACTATAAAAAATCAGATCAAAATTCTATGGTGTCAGCTGGTCCAGTGGGATGCACTAGTTCTCCAGTATGCACTGAGTATGCTTCTGAGAACAACTAGCCCTAGACAGCTACATGTTTAGTAGATACTTACAAAGAAGAAAAAGAAGTAAACATGTTGTGCTATAGGTTCCCATTAGATGAAAGATGTTTCCACAGGTGTGAATTTTTCTCTTTTTGCTGCCTCTTTCATATCACTTAAAGAGGTACTAGCCCTCTTGTCTGTTAGGGGAAGGCTCAAGCTGAAGGTGGTCCCCACACAATTTTCCTCGAAAACTAAGCCAGCTACATTCATCCAGATCTGGGCTGGGATGCAAGCCAACATATAACATACACAGTTTGACTTAGCAGGGAGTTTGGCTTTTACTGTAAGTGTAAGACCTGATCTAAGCTGATGTGGCAGAGCACATGAGGTTCTCTCCCAACTGTGTTGAATATCATGAAGTTTCTGTTCATACTGTTTGCACTGCATGTGTGCCCTTTACAGTCAGCCTTGGCTACACATACTGACACAGATCTTGTGATGGATTTGCTTCTTAGTGAGTAATACAGATTTTCTCTGTGCAAAGGCAATCATTTGCTGCTTGATTTTTAATTTTTTTTAATGTACTCAAGAATTCTCTTGTGTCTGGTTTGCTAGCCCATGGGGACACACTAGACTCATTCAGTGTAACCATAAAGCATGTCTGGCGAGGGATAGGCTGTCAGGTGACAGTTGGCAATAGTCCCAACTGAGTACAGTTTGCAGCCTGCAGATAGCAGGAAACAAAGCCCTTTCACTCCAGGGCAGCAGGACAAAGCAGGCAGACGGTTTCTGAGCCCACGTGTCAAATATTGCATGCAATTTCTTACACTGAGGTCAGAGGGTGATTTGTTTTCACATATGAGATCATTATATCAACAGGACAAGAAACGAATGAAATGCAAAAACAAATTTCCCAGTCCTGGGAATCTTATCACTTAGCTCCCAAGCCAGACAGCATGGAGTCCCCAGAAGGGGAAGCAGCTATACTGGAAGAAAAGTCCCTGTGTTCTTACATACCATCTTTATTTTCAAACATAAATAGGCTGCAGAAGAATGAAAGCAAATCAGCTCCACTGCTGTGACCAGCACAAACTCTCATCCATGCTGCCTGCATCCAGCAGCCGTGATTCAGCTGCAGTGCTTTAGAAAGGGACTAGCAGAAATCACCCTTTGTACCCAGGGACCCCAAGCCAAGGCTCCTCCTCCACCGCTCTCCACTGTGACAAGCTGAGAGCTCTCATTGCTCTCCGCAGCGGCAGAGAAGCCTGCTCTCAAACACAGCAATCCACTTTGATAGGACTTACCTGCTGCACAAAAGGAGAGTCCCAGATAACAAATTTAGTTTTCTCAAGTAGTAAATGCTCTGGAGCAGTTGCCTTGGAAAGAAGTCTCTGATGTTCACACAGCCTTTGTCACTCTTATGAAGTCTGTATTCACTGCTAAACACAAGAGCAGATGAGTCCTCACTTCCAGCACTGAGGCAATACCTCCACTGATCTAAATAGACATATGCTGCTGAGTCCAGTTCTCCCTTTTTTCATCCAAAAAAGATACTAGAAGTTATTTACAGTGTAATTCAACTTAATTTACACTTGTGTCTGTGCAAGCAGAATTGGGTTCAATAGCTGTCAGAGCAGCAGGATCAGTTTAACCAAGTTACTGCTTTATTTTGTTCCAAAGTAGGAGAGAGTTGGAAGTCCATGTTAGGTACACTATTGTGTCCTTATCGTTTCACTCCTCTTCATCCCTCATTTCTCCTCCCAACCAGACTACATGAGGTGCAGTGCAGGTGACAGTTGGAGGGACATTGCAGCCCTCGTGCTGACAGGAATACCTCCAAATCGCACAGGTTGCTCCAGCAGGGTGGAGGAGCAGGGTGAGAGGAAATTCCTTGTACCACTTCCAGCACTCACTAGAATGCACCTCTGCAGGAACAGGGCAGAGTCTGACCCCCAGTAAAGAGTTTCATTGAGGATGAAAGGCGCTATAAAAGCAAGACAGCAAGCACTCAGAAGTTTGTTGCTCTCTTTTTCCCCTTCCCTTGATCCTTTGTGGATTTGGCTAGTTGGATCCCTGCTGTTACTGTGTCAGGATTTAGAGACCAAGCAGCAATGAATTTCTCACTGCTACTGCTCCAGCCCTAATAGCAAACAGCTGAGTGAAGAATGAGGTCCCAGCTGAAAAACAAACATCTTTCCCTCCTCTTGCCTCGGCTGTTGCTGGAGCAGCAGCAGCAGCTCCAGTGTTTTTGCAAGCCCCCGGTGTTAGATGCCAGTTCTGGGACTGTAAATGTGGTTATATTTAGCCTGCCGCCACTCTATTGTAGGGGAATGGCCCAGACTATACTGCCTTTTTCTGGATAGGTAAAGCCTGAATTTCAAGCCAGGAACAGTTAAATTCACTTTAAAGGTAGTTTCTCACATCCCATGTTACTGAGCAGAAAAATCATGTGGCACAAAGAAAACAGTTTGATTGAAGTGTATTTGCACAATTTTTTACTTTTTCTTTTTAGTAACTGCTAACTTTCTAAGGAGGTGAAAGCAACTTTATTTTGTTTTAAAGCAGTCAAATGTTTTAGTATAACTTACCTTATTTGAACAAAGTGAAAGCTGGTAGATTTGCTTCTAACTCCCAGCCTCATCAACTTTTTGGGCTGCTCTACAGCAGTTGATGTTGTGCCAGCTTTTCCATTATAACTTTCTCCTCTCTTCTCATTTTCAGGGTTTTCAAACTTGGCTGTAAAAATTTGCTCCAGGATAAAATCTTGGCACTCAAAATCCCAGCCCAGGTGTGACTTCTTAAAATTATCATTTGCCAAAACCTGAAATTAGTTTCTATTTAGACTTTAGTCACTGGCACATAGCTATATGTTCACCTTAGAAAAGCTCAGCATAAGAAGTTGTAGGGTATAGATTAAAGGAACATTGCATTTCCTTAAGGGAAAACTAATTAGAATAAATATACAAATATTTGTGAGATATATGTCTGTTGCACAGAGATTTTACAACAACCCAGGTTTTATAATCAGCTTATGCTGTTTGTTTACTTCTCACAGTCACGTTATGTAGCTCTGCCCAAAGTGAATGGCCTGCCTTCTGCTTTCCATAATCTTGGTAAAATTCTGTTTCTCCATGGGGAGTCTGGGCTACCACCTGTATTTCACAGCCCACCTAGTGGTGCATGCCTGCTCTGAGGCTCACACAGAAGGGTGTAACACGGAGTTCCTTACTTTATTTCCTGGCACTAAAGAGGAGGTCCTTCTTTCAGAAGATCGCAAGCCTGGAGTAATCCCTACTGAACTCAGCTGCACTTGGGGAGCATAATGCCAGCTCATTTGAAGGTTTTTGAGCATGGAGAGGCACCTTAGCAGACGTACCTAAGTGCAAGAAATCAGATCATGTAGGATGTCTAGCACCCTTCAATGCACAACTCCAGTCTTCAATGCACAACTCCAGTCTTCAATGCACAACTCCAGTCTTCAATGAGCAACTCCATCAGGAGTCAGAATTTCTATATTGTTCATTTGGGGTTATGTCCTGAACACGGCTTGATATTTGCAGCCTTTAAAAAATAAAATGGGGCCATAATGTTAAAATACATGTATCTTTTGCTTATCATTACCTGATGGGGACCTACAGAAAGGCTGGGGTAGGACTTTTCAATAGGGTCTAGGACGGCAGGATTAGGAGTAATGGATGCAAATTGGGAGAGGGTAGATTTAAGCTGGATATAGGAAAGAAGTTCTTTACTGTGAGGATGTTGAAACACTGAAACAGGTTGTCCAGAGAGGTTGTGGATACCCCCTCCCTGGAGGTGTTTAAGGCCAGGCTGGATGAGGCATTGAGCAACCTGGTCTAGTGGGAGGTGTCCTTGCCCATGTGTGGGGGGTTGGAACTAGATGATCTTTAAGGTCCCTTCCAACCCAAACCATTCTATGTTTCTATGATTCAAGACAGAGAAATAGAAATTTGGCTTCTTTATCTGCACATGAAATGAACAGGCCCTCATATGCAACCCAGAGAGCAGCAGTTCTGTGTCTGTAGTCCTTCCGGAGACATCCAGGAGTCATACCGAAGGGGGCCTGTTTTGATACACTTGCAATACTTTGTAACTAGGTGTTCTGAGACAGGGAGTTAGGATGTGGCTGCCGGCAGATCTTGGCAAAGACTCAGCAAAAGACAAGAAACATCAAGAAAGATCCAACTCTGACACTTCAACAGAAGCTCTCTAAATTTCCTATGCCTCCATGCTTGTAACATTTGGCTCTAATTAGCATGAAAAGGCCACAGTCTAGTCTGTCTTGCAAGGCTGCCTTGAAAATAGGACTGAGTTTTGTCTGCCAAGGCACATGGGGAAGTGGCAAGGAGAGAATCATACAGGCTGCCTATCCTTTCAAAGGCAAAGGAAGAAATAATGAGAGTATACATCAGCTCTCTCATCTCAAACACTCTTCCTTCTTTAAGAGAACTTCTAATATTTAAGATATTAGACTGTTAAGACTGCTGTCCCCATTGGTCATCCTTTGCTTGTTTGCAAAGACCTTTCCAAGTCTTGTGTTAAATGGCATAGGACCATAAGAATGTAATGTGCTGGATCCAAGTAAAGGCTCATCAGTATCGTGTAACTTGTCTCTGGTAGTGGCTGACAGCAGAGGCAGAGAGAAGAATATAAAAAATAAATGTATCCATGCTTCCCCGTATGCTCTTCTAACCCCCAATAGCTTTGGCTTACAAACTTCCTCACTTATAGATGGAGACCTTATATTTGATGACCTTTAATAACTTTTTCTTTCACTACTTTGATCAACTTCATACTCATGTAGACCTCGCAACAGTCAACAGATCCACAGTACTATTGCACACTGTGTGAAAAAATCACCAACTCTTGGTTTCCTGGACGTGTCACTTAGAGTTTCCTGTAGAGGAAGAGGAAGCAGTTGCTTTCTGCTGACCTGCTCCTTGCTATGGCTTTACTGACTGCCATGGCACATGTCCTTGCCACTAGCTATAGCCTAGTTGTGTGACTGCACAGGTATTGTAAAGTCTCAGCACAGATAGCTGGGTTTGTGCACTGAAATGATGAGTATGTGTTTGGAAGACACATTGCCTGTTTCTACTGAGAATTTTAAACTTTCTTCCATTTATGATTTTCAGGAGCTTCTGAAGGAACATTATATATGGGAGGACTAGGAACAATGGATATAAATTAGAGGGGGATAGATTTAGACTAGACATAAGGAAGAAATTCTTTACAGTGAGGGTGGTGAAGCACTGGAACAGGTTGCCCAGGGAGGTTGTGGATGCCCCATCTCTGGAGGTGTTCAAGACTAGGCTGGACAGGGCACTGGGCAGCCTGGTCTAGTGGGAGGTGTCCCTGCCTATGGCAGGGGGGTTGGAGCTCGATGATCTTTGAGGTCCCTTCCAACCTAAACTATTCTATGATTCTATGATTCTATGATTAACTAACACAGGGAAACCTTGTGTTGTGGTACAAAGCTCAAAAATACTTCAAAATAACTAAGTGGTGCTTCCAAAAATATTCTTTCTTTGAGAAGAGAAATTATAAAGCTGGAGGTATAATTACAAGGAAGTGATGGACAGCTAGGCCCTTGCTGCATTTTTTATCCTTCTCCACATGGTGGCTTTGGAATATGTCAAGGGCAAGTGTTGCTTGTCATAACCCAAAAAAGTGTTTGCCAAGCGTCTTCCCCCAGGGATTATAATTTCAAATAAAACAGATTATTTTACTCTTAATCGCTGTTGCGGTTATCAAACCTTTATACTTTAAAGATGCAACAACTGGAATCATTCATAGGAAATTTGGATCTGGTTTCTCTAACCTATGTAAACCACAGAAATGTTTTATATCACCTGCTAACACTTCTCCGTAACCTCATTCTTTCCATAGCTGTGTCTTTCTTGTGAGTGAAAAGAAATCTCTTCCTCCACCCACACTACTACCACATATACCAGCCAACATTAGACAGCAGCTGTTTCTCGTTTCAGTGAGAAATATAATAAAAAATGTCTAATGTGGCATGCCAAAAATAAAAAAGTGTTGTTCCAAATTACCCAGAAATATGAATATTGTTAGAAGGAAAATGGCCTTTTCCAATCAGCTTTCCGCAAAACATTCATATTCCATCACTTTCTATTTATAAGCATTGTGCTAATCACTTCCTTGGTTGAGTAGAGAGAAAAGCTGCAACAGAGGAAAGTGAATGGACATGTGCCTGTCTACATGGTACTTAGTACTCTCAAGGAGCACATGAAAATCTAATGCTAACAAGAATATCCTCGATCTGACTGACTGCGCTATAAGTACAGAGAATTTTTAAAAAACATTACGAACAATTATAAGTGGATGAAAATCCAAACTCCTACAATTCACTCTGAGATTTTTTTAATTTTTTTTTTGTCCTAGATAAACTGACCTGCATTTTCAGTGAAGGGTAATTTTGGAAAGTTTGCTCTGCAAACATCTCCTTTTCGCACTTGTGTGTTTCAGTTTCTCTTTGAGATTTGCAGTTTCTTTGTGGAAAAACAATGTCAGGATTTAATTCTTTTAAATGCTCAACTGGTAGCTTTTAAGAATGAGTTTCATAAACTTTTTTTGTTCTTGCTGCATAGACATGGATGTTTGTGGAGGCCAGTGAATGCCAGTTCCTTCATTTTGTTCACATCCGCTTTTATAAGGAAGCAGGATCTCTTCCTTTGGATAATTCTAAATCAAAGCAGCTGCAATAACTTGCTAATTGGCTGGAGCATGCTATCTTTGCCAGGGTATTTATGACCCTGATCTTTGGTACTGAAGACATTTCAAGCTCCCCTCAAACACACGGGCACAAACCCCCACAAAATTAAATGTATTTAAATCTAAAGCATAAAGATATACAATTGCACAAGAGGAATGATTATGTGACTAGAGCCAGGTTTGCAGCCCCACCTCGTGTTTTAGTTTGTCAACTGAGAATCAAGGGATTGACTAATAATTGGACTTGTGTGAGCAAGACAAGGGTGGAGTGTAAAGTGTGCTAATCATTAATGTAAATACAGCTGAAAATTGAGTTTGTGCTCTTTTTTGGTACTTTATTTTGTATAAAGAAGCCTAGAAAACTTTGGCTAAATATTCATTTGAAATGTTTTTAATAACTTATGCCTCTGTGTTGGGATGTTTACGTGGAGGGTTGGAACAATGCAGGTCTGATGACTTGATTTCTCCAGGGTAATGGTAATTTCTTATACCTTAATATGAAGATAACATTAAGTAGTGACTTACTTTTACAGTTTTTTAAACAGTTTGAACAGGTACACTTTTCTACCTGTGTTTTATCTCATGAATGAAGAATTCTTTGCCCTAGGGAAATAACTTTATGACTTTCCTGGGCATAGTAGATATAAGAAACTTGTATCTGCTTTTTTATAATTAGTAGATGAAATAACAGGAAATTTAAAGAATTCATTATTATCTCAGTCAGAAACTAATAAATATGGACCATAGTTGAACATGTACAACATTCATTAAATACTAATGATAGTAACAATACTAGAAAAACAACTTGAAAAGGAACAGAAAATCTCTTGTGAAAGACAGTTCTTGCAGCAAATGGTGCAATTCCTTTGGTGGTCACATCAGTCTGGTCCTTTACAAATGCACATACTACATCACAGTTGCCTGTCTCCTCAGGAACGCCTTGGGAACAGGTTCAGAGGCTGAAGAGGTCAGGAGAGAGGTGTTTGGGCCCTGCTGCCTACAGAGAAATTTGTAAAACTCTTCCCTGATTTAGGGTACTTCTGTGAAATTGCCAGCTTCATCATGTCAAGAACACTTCTAAATCCCTACTGTAAAAACAAGTGAAAACTTTTCTTCTCCCTCTATTGCACAAAAAATTCTCCTAGCAATGTCTGAGGACAGAAAATACCATCTCATCAGTTGAACCAGCCTGGAGATCTGCAGCAGACTGCATTCAAGGCTCTCTCAAACAGCTTGCTGAACAACTTCCTCCCTTTCTGTTTTAATTTATAAACCAGTGTTACCAGTGGTTTTGTACAACTTCATACTTTTTATTCTGATCTTCAAGAGAAAAAAATGTCTAATCTATGCATGTAAACAGTAAGGGAAGGGAATCAGAGCATTACAGCTCTAGCTGGAATTTCTGTTGCCTGTGAAATTGCTTTTTACTGCATTGCCTAGTCCTGGAAAACTATGGAACATCTTATGTTGTACTTTTTTTTACAGTTCTTGGAACATTAACAACCGGATAAAGCATCATGACGGAAGAGAATATCAAGACACATCCTTACTCTCACACAAATTTTTGCAAATTTGCTATCATTGGCAAGACTATGCTGATTATTTGCACTCTAGGATGAGGTTCAGGACAAGAGATCACATGTGTACTCACAAAAAAGAATCCTAGAAATTCAAACTCAATGAATATCTTGCAGGAGGCAGATCTATGGCACCTGGCAATAACTACATTAATGATGAGAATTGTTCCTGGCTTTGGAACCCCATGGCCAGCATACCTCTCTGAGGTTTCAGCGGGAAGAAAAATGTCTCCAACTTATTAAAGTTGTTGGTGAATAAGGAGTTAGCACATCTTGTTACTATGCAATTAGCAGTGCTTGAGACTTTTAAGCAAACAAAAGTTACATCATATTCAACTGCTCTCCCTGGCTGGCTGCTCTCACCTGCCTACACCCTCACCTTCAACCTTTCTGTTTTCATACAGCTGCTTAAATGTTTTCATAACAAATATGGTGGTAGGAAAGGACAAGAGTGTTAAAAGGGTGTTATTATCAATCAAGAGCACAATTAAGATAACACTTTGCAAGATCTAGCAGTTGCAGGTAATTTCAAACCACTGGTGTCCCACTTTTCTCAGTAGTTCAACAGTACAGAGTAGGAACTCTTGATTTTGATCTGTAGCATGAGGTGGTGGTGGTGATGCTTGAAAGTGAATGAAACAAAAGGCTGTATTTTGCACTGTTTCACATATGTAGTTCCTCATAGACTACTGCAGAGGACAAGTTAGGAGATTCTTTCCAGCAGAAGCTGTGAGGTTAAAGGTGAAGGCTGTGTTTACTGACACTTGGAATTAGTCAAGATAGTTGAAGTAATTTCTGATACAACATGGATGAAACTTTCATTTAATTAAATTCCTGTCTTAAGAATAGCACATCCTGGGAGAGAAGAGTGAAGTAGGAGTTGTTTTAGCATCAGAAATGATTACTAGAAGTATTGTCTGGTATCCTACAGAGGCATTCAGTCTAAATTCTATCCATTCCTTATGTTATGTTTAGGAGCCACAGCATTTAATGAAAGCTGAGCAATTAGATCTTAAGCATGTATATATCTTAAGCAGTATATCAAGTTCCATTGTATCACTTTCTGCTGGCCTTGAGCTGAGTCTATTAACTTCTGTTTGGTGAAAGAAGCTCTTTAGAAAGATGGAAAGTTTGAAGCTGAAAGTATGAAGAGTCAAGAATTCCTTGGTGCCTTATTCCAGTTGCTAAAATCAGAGCAATTACAGCTTCTTTCTCAATTGTGCTTGGCTGATCTCAGTCATGAGGCATTGTTTTTCTGTCATCACTTTCTCTTCTATGTTATACTTTTGTACTTCATATTTTCTCCTTGTAAAGACGTTATACCTAGGGAAAACAAGGCACCTGTCAAGTTTCTTTGGCAAGGACAAATTTATGAAATGTTTCTCATCTTTCATTACAAATCACTTTTTCTATCCCACAACCTTTTTTGTGACTTTTATCTGAACTGCCTCTTCTCTGTACTGACCACGGTATCAATTCAATTGCTGTTCTTTAGATCTTTTTTTGAATTGTACTGTGACCAAGTCTTCTGGAAACTCCAGGTACCAGTTTTCTGCTCTTTTGAACTGCAAGTTAAGATGGGTTGTATTGGGAAGAAAACTCAATAAAATGCTAACTGGGGTTCAAAGCCCTAGACGTGAGAAAAATCCAAGTGCAAATCTGGATCTTTGCACTTACTCTTGAATTCAGCCTTGTGCATGGAAGTTGGTACTATCTGGCTAAGTGGCCTTGCTAATGTTCATCTTTCCTCAAGGCAGGGCAACAGACCATCTGAGGTCCTTTTCAGATGTGTTTTCTTCCTTTTTTTGTTTCTGGGATTGCTGTCACACTGTCTGACCATTCAGCACTCTTGCAATTCTGCTGAGATTGGCCACATATGCTGTGTGGAAGAAAGAAGGAGGGTTATAAATTTTAAAAGTGAGTCTTTTCTGAGTAAATTAAATAAAAGTAGTTACTATAGTGAGTTTATATTTTAATTCATTATTTATCTAGTTTCAGCAGCTTCCTGACTGGTTTTGCAAAAAGATACAGCCAAACTCAATAAAAACCCGCATTTTGATCAACATATGGTCTGGAGGCACTTTAAATTTTTTTTTTTAATGTGCCTTTATAAAAACAGTAAAATAACAGAAACATAAAAAAATCTGCTGCTCTCAGTTACTTATTCAAATTTTTTTAACACACTGGGCTGCTATGAGAGAATTCTTTGGGATAAGAGCTTTGCATTAGAAACCAAAGACTACCAACTCTTTACTTGATTTTGATTTCTATTGCAGTGTAGCCATGTCCTAATCCTTTTCCATGACTTAGGCAGAAGAACCCATGTAATTGAAACTGCGCAGATTTGCAAGTGCCATATCCTGGATAGATGAGAGGGGCTGATGCAGAGACTCCTGGCTGCCACTCTGCCTGCACCCACTTGAGCAATCTATACTTGTCTAAAGAGCAAGTAACTTTGTTACAGAAAAAAAAAAAAATCTTCTGACTCACATCAGTGCAACTGAGAACATAATTCAGCTCATTATCATCAAGTTGCCTTTAAATGTTACTTCTGACATAATTTTTGACAAATGTTCCAAATTATTCTTCCATAAATGAAGACTGCATGTATACTGCCAGCAACCTCTTTTCTTTCTGCCACTATAGTTTGCCAAAGGAACAGCAGGAGAGAGACATTCTCATGACAGCAAATATTTTTGAAATTTAGTATCTCCATAATGGTGTAGTCTACAGGAAAGAGGAAAGAAAATGTCCATAACCATACTTTAAGTACTGTGTCAACAACCTCCATCAGTGCCTAGTAAAGTAGGTATATGCCATTTTTCATTTGATATTTCAGAATTGTTCTTATTTTTAAAACATTACTAGCTCAAATTAATTGCTTCACAGCAATGTTTTTTTTCTTTTTATTCTCTTTTTGCATTCAGGTTTTCTGCTCTTTTGTTTTTAAGCTCAAGACATTTACAGGTGGATGTGTAATATATACTTGACAAATCTGCATGTCTTGAAGCTATAAAGTTATGTATACTATGGGTGAGTGAGGGAAATAAAAGCTATAAAGAAGATATGAAGCCAGCACAGCATGTACAATTAGCATAAAAAAACTGATTTTGCTGGGACAGATACTGAGAAATATGCAATCCCTTGCTTACATGTACATTAGCTACTGCACATATTTTCAAAGCAGCTGTTTATATATACAGAAGCACATTGTTTTGTCTATACCTGCCTGTGCATTAATATATCTATATCAAGTCTACATACAATTATTTTTGCATGAGTTTCAATTTAGGGTTTTTTTAACCAAGGAAGTTTTTTATCCTGGTTTTTTATTTTGTTAGTCATTATAAAATAAAATTATTTTAGGTACCGTAGAAGTCTGATGTTTATAAATGCAAACAGTCCCTGATACACATCTTTATAGTGTTAAGCAGTTGTATGATTAGGAATGTATCACATTCTTTTCTGAGTAACTTTTATTTGAACACTCTAAAGGATGCCAGTAACAGTAACTCTGTATAGCTTTATTAAAGGAACATAAAGAAAAGAAGTACTAGCTAAAAATAAATTGGACTTGCAATGCAGTCCAATGCTGAAAACTATCCATGCACTTCATGAAGTCACTGAAAGGAGAGTCCCTCAGAAGCTGAAGGCCTACTGGAAGTAGCCAGGGATTGCTTCTGTTAGGCATTATGTGGAAATTGCCTCATTTTCCTGCCAAACTTCCATGCATTTCTGCCTGAAGTATGAGGCCATGAGGCTGCTGCTACCTTTGTTTTTATCTTACACTGATCCAAGAATTATTCATTCTGTGCAGTGTGATAAATCATCTTTTTGTGTTTTCAGCTACAAAGCTGAGATGACTCAAAAATTCACTACCCCTTCATCTTCCCTCCATCACTCTGATTCTTTGAACTGTATTTTTATAAGCTGTATGGTTGTATTTCAATTTTTTCTAGGCTTTTTGACATGTTCCTACAGAAAATCAGTACCGGGTGCATTTTGTCCCTGCAAATGTCTGTTGAAACAGCAGTTCATGTGAGTGACTAAGAAGATATGCCGCCTCTGGAAAAATTAAATCAATGGTCTTACCTTACATTTGGAGAGAAAAATGTTTGTAGGGGAACTTCATTTCTGAGAAGAAATTACAGACTCTCTTGAGGCAGCCAAATTAAAGTAGTACAGAGACCCTGTTACTCTAACTAACAAGTCCCGCATGCTGAGAACTTCTGCTACTTGAACCAGATCCTCCATTGAACTTTGGATTCAAGCAGAATTCCTCTTGCTGGCCCATCACTTTCAAGGGACTTTTTAATTCCTTGTGATAACAGCTGATACCTACTTCTGCTCATCATTTATTAGCAGCTTCACTAGGCTCTTCTGGTTGAAACAGATTTAGGTTGCAAGACCTGTCAACACCCATCCTTCATGGTAAGTCTAAGTAACTGACTGTTCAAAAGACATCTGCTTCTAGGGTTAGTCAGTCTTTTTCAGTCTAAGATGCTTAAAGCTAAGTTGTAATACTTGTTTCGGAGGTACTGTAGCGTATTAAGTGGTCATTGAGTAGCATTAATATTATTAATATTATTAATATCACACATGGCTCTGGATCTGTGTATTAATATTCCTATACCACATGCATCTGCCATTCTTCCTATACACATTCATAATTTCAGTCTACAATTACCAATAAAGCAAAGGCATTGTCTTTTCATTGATGAGGAAAACTTTCAACACTTTCAGCCTCTACAAAGAAAAATAGCTTCCATCAAACTTGTAGCTATTTTTCAGTCAATTGCCCTACTAGCTGTACAACCTTTCATTCATTTCTATACCCAATTCCAGGAGCTGATGTTGGCCTATAAAAGCTACTCTTCACTGAATGTGCACCTCTTTCTTCTGGTATTGCTACATCTGAGTTTTTTCAAAAAAAATCAGAGGAACCTGAGAAGTCTCCAAAACAGATTCTTAGCTGTGAAATTCTTTTACCCATTGTTTTGACAGACCATGAATCAGAGAACCTTAAAGGAATGGTCTGTCATTTGTTGCACTGTTCTCTGAAAAGGAGAGTGGGTGGAACAGCATTTTTGGAAACCCAAAGCCTACAATTTATTATGTTTTGAAAAGTGTACATCTGTTAATGGCCCAACATCAAATGAGTTTCATTAATAAAGGAATATCTTCTAAAGTAAAACACTTTCTTCTACCCTGACTTCCATGTGTTTCTAGGACTCAGAATCTCTTGCTCACCTATTAATGCCACAAAATTCTTCCTCTATTTGAAGATAAATTTATTGAGATTAGAAAAAATTGCTTCCATAATTTACTTACTTCACATACATTCAAACATACCAAAATGCAACATGAACAGTTTCTTAACTTCCCCTGGGGATCCAGGAAGGGCTCTTCTGTTACTATTTTCAGTCACTTTGTTTCTTGATTTTCTACATAATTTATGCAAATGATGGAACATTTCATAGTATTAGTACATTTCATTGTACTAATACTATAAAGGAAAAACAATTAATATCCTTTTCGGAGATAATATATGCCCAAGATCCACTGGATATATTTAGCTGGTGACATTTATTGATCACAAGTTTGCTGAAAATTCATGAGCACTTTTAAATTCAACCTGTTGGAAAATCTGATTCTCCAGGAATTTTTCCCATGCAACTTAGCTAAGTGTCATTAAAAGCATCTTAAAAAAATTAAGACTAGGAAAGTCATCCATGAGGATGACTGAGCACTGGCACAGGTTTCTGAGACAGAGATTGTGGAGGTACCCTGGAGGTACAAAAAAAATGTCCAGATTTGTTACTGGGCAACTGGCACTAAATACCTCTGCTTGAGCAGTAAGAGTTGAGCAAGACAACCTGCAGAAGCTTCCTCTTCTATGACAGTGTTTGAATCTGCCCAGATGATACCTACTTTCTTCTGGAAAACTTCTAATTAATTAATTTGTGCAGCAATTTCACTCTAGTTTCACCAGAGTAAAATCATGTGAGACAATTAGGTTTACCAGCTGTACTCTTCAGCAGATTCAACCAGCAATAAAAAAATGCTAGCAGAGGCCATGTAGAGTTTTATATTTACGTTTTGTTTTGGTATTTAAGAACTAGCATATTCCAGGCAGCCCTGAAAACACCATATGGAATGTGTGGGGAGGAGGGAGTAGCCAGTCTTCTGAGATGAATCTTCATGAAATTACATTTCTTGGAAGACTATCAGGGAATGTTGCAAATAAAGCATAGCATATGTACAAAGATACTGTTGTCTAGACCACTAAAGATTAGGTGTTCCTTCTCATTTGCTCAAAGCAACACTGTCTTCTCTGCAAGACATTTCTCAGTCCCCGATATGTACTTAGTGGCTGTAAAGAAAACAGATTCCCATGGCATTTGTCAGTTGAGCCCTTTTTTTGAAAACAAAAGCAAACTAAGCATGTTATATTTTACCATCATGAGAGCTCATGCTCATTTTTGTGTGTTAGACTTCCCCTAGGTCTCATGTGCATATATCCTGACACCACTGATTTTCGGCTTGTCATTCTGTTAGCTAGCTAAAGGAATGTTTTCCCTTATATTCAGTAATTAACTGAAGCCTGGGGCAAAACAAAAAAATTCTAGAGGAATACCTTTTTCTTTGGAGTGATATAGGGAACATGCAGAATCCACAACTCTCTAGCTGACCCAAACACAGATCCAGCCAATTGAGTCACTGAGGCTCAGAGAGAGGATTCAGGTATTCTCAAAAGCATCACACAAAAAGGATTAGATTTTTTTTCACATCTCAACTGCTTAAGCACCTAGCTTTGAGTTCTTGACTTTTTTTTCCTCTTTCTTTCTTTCTTTTTTGCCTGGAAGAAAGTAAGTCTTAAGTTTTCTTTTTCCTTACAAGAATCAAAGTGCTTACTCCCATGAAAGCAACTAAGCTACCATTGCCTTGAATGGACATAACCCAGGTTAGTCACTATAGCCACCTTCTGACATTTTCCTGATTTTCTGCTCATGGGACTGCTCCAAATCACCAGTCTTTATCAGCAGTACCACACTAAGTTAAATAACTATTCATGAAAAAATCTACAAAACAAAACCTAGAAAAAAATACCAGGGACACTATAGCCTTTTTATGAAGGGACCATCTGAAACTTATCATCTGAATAGTTTTTCAAATGACAAATAAACTGTTTCTAAGCAAGCCTAGGAATTCTATGGAAAGAATTGTAAACACATTTGCAGCATTTCTTCCCACAGCCTCCAGCTTAGTATTTCTAGTAAAATTTCTTAATCCCTCTTTTTTTTCCTACCATTAACAAGGAAAGTTGGACCTTGGAATTCCTTCACCGCTCTGCTAGAACAACAGTTTGTTGAAGCAGGCATTATGGCAAACTCCAAATGGCAGAAAGTTAATATTGTTTCAAGTGAATCATTTAATTAAATGCTCAGAGTGGGATGCCCTGGATCCAGTGGATATAGGGTTAATTTTCAGAAGAAGCTCAGACATGCTGCAGCCAGAATGGCTGTCCCAGTCTAGTCAAAAGGGTACTCTGTACCATGAGGTTCTGTGCTGAGTGAACAATTTGGGTAACTGGCCAGGGGATAAGAATTTTTTTCTCAGGAGAGGACAGAGCTTTTTAGGATCTAGTTGGTGATAACTCTGCACTAATAATGTTTTTTTGTATTCTTTTATTGGTAATATAGTTGGTATTTTTCGCTTCTGTTAAACTTTCTTTATCCAAACCCACTAGTTTTGCATTTTTTCTTGTGATTCTCCTCCCAGTCCCACCAGGGTGGGGAGGTGTGAGTGAGTGGTCACATGGTTCTTTGTTGCCAGTTGGGATTAAATCACGCCATGGGGATTTTGAGATATGCTTTCTTGAGTTGGTGAAGCTTCTTAGAGCATTCCAGATAAAAACCAAAGGTTGCTCAAAGACTTGGTCTGACAGATTTAGCTTATGTGTGCAATGTGAACAAAATAATTGTTCAGAAGTAGAACAATCAATCTACACTTAATGAGGCAAATTCAGAACTACGCTCTATTTTCAAACTAAGCATGCACATAAAACTGCATGGACACCAAATTATATAAAATTCAGCATTTTAAGCAATAGAATAATGGGGAAAAGATAATAATAAAATGGATTTTGCAGCTGCAGGAAGCTGTGATTGTAAAAGAGATGATTCAGCCTGTAGAATTACACTAAAAATATTTGAATGAGGAGATTTCCTTTGTGCACAGATTGCAGTAGATATTAATTATTTTAGAGTTGATATCTAGATAAATCATTACATCATAAACCTGTGTAACATGCTGTTATTATTTTTTGTAAGTTTTTGTAAGGTGAGTGGAAGCAATCTGTTTGAAATTTTTAGTAGATGAATGACACTTTCAGTTTATGTGGACCCTTAACAACCTGATCTCCACTGGGACTTGGAACATGAAAGTAGAATTATTAATTTTGTTTTATAGTACTTGAAAGTTATTTACTCAATTTTCTTGTAGACTTAACACTTTAAAAATAGAAAACACTCAGTTCATTCTCAGAAAATGCAGAATGGCAAAATGACAAGATGCTTGAAGACTCTGGCTTCTATAATCTTCCTATGCCACTTTTTTACCCACTTTACGCTAGATGTATCTCAATTTTTTTCAAAGCATTCTTTCAAAGTGCTTATACGTTTTTAGCAGTGGCTTCACACAGCATGGTGCTGTAGATTATTCAGTAGCTGCACAATGCCTTTCATTTTTCCTCAGCTAAGACGATGTTCCTATTTGAAGATCTTTGTTGAGATTTTTTTTTACCTCATACTTTCTTTCAAAAAATTTTGTGACTTAATTCTTCCTAGAAATCAACTCCAAAAAATTCTGTAGTACATAATACATATTTAACTCCAAAATATATATTACATATTTAGCTCAAAAAGTAGTTGTACCACTTAGTTTTTATCCTTAGGTTTAGAATCTGTTCTTCAGTATCACACTTCATGAGTAAAAACTGTATAAATTTTTGCTAGATTCCCTCTAAATTATTAGTTATCCAAGAATAGTTGGTTTACATAGAAATTAAAAATTCAATATATGAAACATCTGTGACTTCCTTTAGTTTCAGTTTGGCTGCACATAAAAGATACACAAATGCATTTGAATATTTAATGTATGGATTAGAGGATGCTGCTTTTGGCAATATGATTATGGGGGTTTTTAATGTGAGAAATGTAGCAGGCAGTATATAAACAAGTGAGTCTGAGCATTAGAAAGAATATCATGCTGGTTGTCCTGGCATAAGTTTAATTTAGGCTTAAAATAGCTCAGGATGTGGACATCTCTCTTTAATGAGCAACACTTGAGGCTAGAAGACAGCTTCAAGATTTTAGCTATCTGCCACGCTGTAGCAGCTTTTTGAAAAATAATCCATTTTCGCCTCTAGCACACCAGAATGAAAGCTGACAAGTCAATTTAGTACATTTTTTTCCAATACCTTATTGAAGAGATAGTACTGAAGGAAGAAAGCAAAAATGTTTTACTTGCAGTGGTTTAGAAAATGAGGCCAAATACTGTAATTAACCTCTAAAGGCTTTGGAAGAGTTTGGCTGTTCATGTTTAATATTTGACTAAACATATGTTCTGAAATGTCCTCTAGCACAAGGCAGAGCTTAAATACAGCACTTCATGTTCATGATCTAAACATTGGCAGTGTGCTTACTGGATTCACAGTGCTTACTGTGCAGAAATGCAGGTGAGATGATGCATCATATATACTCTCCCACAGGCCACATAAGAGAAGATGGCTCTGTGAAGTGAAATTGTAAGAACATTGAAGAACATGTGAAATTTTTTTCCAGAATTATGGAAAATACCTTTTTGGAACATTGTGATATTTCTGTACATGATCAGTTGACATCTGTCAGAACACTTTGTACTAATTACTTCTGTTCAGTTAATAATTATATTTAACAACAGAACAGGAGTTTAATAGATTTGGAATGATCAGATTATCAACCAAAGTTAAGCTGTTTTAAGATTTTGATTATCGTTTTACTAGGAAAGTACTTCCAGGACAATGTATTTTCGAGTTTCTATTGAACACAGACCTGTGAGCTGGAATGCTTCATATAAAATCTATACCATTCTTGCTGTCTTTCAGATTTTAATCTACTAAACTCTACATAGTTCTTATAATAGAAGAATGTATGGAATGACAGAACTGTTATACGACTGAGGAGTCAGTCGTGCACTCTGTCCTTTCCCTCTTCCTCTTCTGTAGCTTATTCACAGCACTACAACACTGCTGGTTACTGGGGCATGCAGCCAGCTCATTGTTTTCCTTCATTCAGACTCCTTACTGGTTCCTTGTACCCAGGTTACGTCCAATCCATGCAGTTTCTTTCTGCTTATCTTTTCTTTTATAAGCTTTCCCAACCTTCTAATTAAAACTAGATTTCCCACGTAAATTAATACAATATCCATTTTTCACAACCTAGTCAAATAGAATCCATCCCTTTACTGGCTTCTGTTCCCACATTCTACCAAATGTAGCCTACATATCTTCCGTTTTCAGACCCCTCATTGCATATCTTCTTTCCCATTGTAACTTTATCTTCAATATTGAGAAGTTCTGTTCCTGCTTCTAATGAGAGCTGGCCTTATCCCCTGATAGGTTTATTGCAAACTGGTTGTTAATTCTTCCTTTTTTTCATTTTGGTTGTTTTCCATGGTAGGACTTGCCTAAAAGCTAAATAATTGTTTTCCATTAAGTGTCTCTTTGGGATTGTGAACTGATACTATCTGCAGAAACTTGACATGTCTTTAGCCAACAAGGTGATTAATATCATTCTGTTCTCATATGCTCTCCTACATCTACCTTTCATTGCAATATTAAACATTGTATATCTGGATCTGGCATAGGTTTTATTTTTTTGCTTGCTAACTGGCTATGATCAAGATTCTTTATCATTTCAGAACCAAACAGAAACAGGCTAGGAAGTTATAAAACATGAATGGACTACTCAAGCACATACATTCCCTTTTCTACATAGGAATTTCTCCATGCCTTACAAGTTCAGTTTTGAATGGGACCCAAGAAAATTTCAGCGCTGTAAATGTACCCAACAAAAAAAAACTTTGCAGATTTGAAATGGAAGATCTGTGAGACTATGATTTTGATGATTTGCATTTACAAGAGCAGATCATGACAGATCTTATAGGATAAAAGCAGGAGAAATGCAAAGAATGGAACAATAGTACTAAACAAGTATGAATAAACTCTCATGTTAACTGTGTGGTTTTCCCGTATTCCTTATCACTAAAGGAGATACATAAGTCACTGTTTTGGTTCTGTTAAATTATTTCTGGAACTCCAGTCATGCTTCATACCCATTTCCCCAAAGAGCATTTCTATGTGCAGGCAGATCAAATACAATGCCAAAGCACCCAAGTGCCACAACATTCATCTTCAGAGGCATAATATAGTCTGTGCTGTTGTAGCCAACAGCTTAATTAAAGACAAAGATACTAAATTATATATCAGCTGATACTCTTATGCCAGAATATATTCAGGAAAAATTCTTCGAAGCTAGACCAGTAATGCATTCATTATTTCTAACATGCCAGCTAAGTATTCATTCTGCATCACTGTACACGTTTAATGTAGATCCACATGCTATTAGGTCCCTTCCAGTTTTCAGTGGAAATCTTGTGATGTTACATTATGGTTTCATTAATTTTACTTACGTAATCTTCCTCTTTGAAACTGATCATCTGGATTAAGTGCAGTGGGAAAAAAAATCTAGATACACCAGAAGCAATCTATCTTTACAACAATAAAGTTAAACGTGAATTTTTTTCTGTTAACCCTATCGCAGTTTTTAAAATTCAGAAATGCATATTTCCACCTCAGTCTCCCCATCCTAACTGCATTCTCTGACCATGCTAGGCTTTGGGGTAGGGTTCCTTTCTGTTTTCTCTCCTTTTTGACCCTTTTGCTCAGAAGCTTTGACAGAAGATCTGGAAAGTGTCCTGTCAAACTTCTAAAGGGCTGCATGCCCAGTAATTCCCAGAGCAGCAGGAGATGTCAATGTGAATCCCTGGGGAGGAAACTTAGGTTGGCCATCCCCATATCTTGGAAATTCTCCTAACCAAAAGAATATGCGTCCTCTCCACTTCTAGACACCTTTTATAGTCAAAATGTCTGTGGCTACAACCCCATCTTCCATCTGTTTCTCTGGATTTAGTTCTGTTGTGCACTGGATGAGGTAGAGCACTTAGCCAGCGTGCTATAGTCTGTACAGTGGGTGAGCAGCCTTGACACTCAGCCCAAGCAGAGTGTAACCCTTCTGTAAAGGGAAAACAGTGGTGCTTGAGGTACTCAGGGAAGATCTGTGGAAAATAAAGTAGTCATTTATGGCCTTTAAGCTCAGGAAGCTAGGGCGGGTGTTTATTTATTTATCTTGGAGAAAAAGACATCAATAAAAATTTGTGTTCTTACTTACTTTTTTGATCTTATCTCTGAACACATTAAATAAGCCTGATACTTGTTTAATAATATTTTAAATTTTAGTTGCCAAACAATTTTCTGTTCCTCTGCTGAAGCTCATCACAAAAACATTTGTCTTGGCTGACAGCAAAATTTAGCAGTGTAGCTGACATCTGTCACAGATTAGTGGATTGAAAAGTTACAAGAAAAAAAATTTGGTTTTCTGTGACTGGCACTAGTTGAAAAGTCTTTTCACTTCTTTGTGACATTAACTGGCTTAAGTCTTTAGCTTTCTGTGTAGTTACTACCAAAGGCCTTCATATGTTTGAAATGTTTTAAAAAATTATAACCACCATAAGTCAAACATTCAAATCAAATCTATCAACTAGTTATTCCAGAGTGAAATGTCTTTCATTTCTAACTTAAAATTGTTTGTGAATGATACACTCATTATCTCATGATATGGCAGTCCTTGAAGATATCAGAGCAACTTGTGCTTGGCATTAATGAAAACACAGAAAAAAATCATCCATTCCACAGTCTGTGTTTGGATGCAGGAACATGAGGAGTTTTATTGACCTCAAGGAGGTTATGTAAATTTATAGAGATGTGAAAACTTTCACTGAGATCCAAATAAGACAAAACTTATGAACAAAGTTGAAGAAGCCTTGTAGCTCCTTTTCCTCTTGTATTGCTGAGAGAAGAACTGCATTTCAATTTGCTGCTTTGCAGCTCTTTATTCCTCTTTGGCTTCTCTTAATTTCTCATTTGTAATTGCTAGGGAAAAAAAAATCTTGAAGGACACCTTTCATACTGTCTTTTATAGCTGCTCCATGGATTGCTAATAGAAAATTGGTTCAGTACTCTTAAAGACCTATAAAATCTTTAAGTAATCTTTCCCAGAGTGAAAAAATGTATTTTTCAGTAAAGTAAGAAAATAAAATCTGTGACTCAGATAGAGATCTGAGAGCTTGGGTAAGGAGCTAGATTTAAGATCCTTGAAGAGAGTGAAAGCTGAAGATGGGGCAGAATATTCAACTATGATTCAATTAGAGGACAGCACAGAGAACAGAAGATAAGAAATGAGTGTGCTCAGATAAAGCAGGGGAAGTCAAGAGAAAAAAAGTTTGAGGAAAAAAAAATCAGAACATCACTGAAAACTTAAGGTGGCCTTTGAATGAGGTTACTTTGAAATCAACAAAAGACCTCTCCGGACTTGTGTTCTTTGAGCTTGGTTCATAGTGGGAGTCATGGAAGAGATAGCAAAAAAAAAGAGCTGTATTGGAAGTACTTAAATTACTTTGTGAAGCATTTTACTTCACTTTTGATAAAGAAAAGAGTTTTATGTACTAGAGAAATTGGAACATTATATAGATACTGTTTTTGCAGATACACTAGCATGACCCTAATCTGATGCCAAACAAAACTGACAGACATTCTGGATAGAACTAGTTGAATGTAACTTTAGCTATTTAAAAGTTAAACATCTAGCCCAAACTAATTATATTGGTTTTCCATACTCTCAGTGCAACAAACAAATAACTCCAGATTCAACCTGCTCCGAGTTTGATGTTGACAATGAGAACAGTTATCTGTTGGAGATTTCACTGTCTATTTTTTGCATATAAGGAGAGCTTCAGTATTGACTTTTTAGACAGTTAAGTCAGAAGATGAATTCTACATTAAAAGAATGTGTAACACTCATCTTCCCTAAAATGAAGGATTTGTGTGGTTCTCAGTATCTGTAAAGGCTTTGTTACAATTATAGAGACAATACAGTGCTTCTAATTTCTCTTTTTGAGGACAGTTTGGTAACAGCTACAAAAAGCAATGTTGGGAAATTACTCATCAAGCCGCAAACTTCATTAGAAAGAGTTTGCACAATATCTTCAGACAAGTTCAGCAGTCAGACTGAGAGTTCAGTTGAATGGTGTTTTTTAAAATTTATAATATATTCTCTGCAGGAATCTTTTTCTAAGGAAACCATTACCTCTCTCTGAACTCTAAAATCCAGCTCTCTGGTAGTTGATACATTTCTTCTGTCATGTTGGCATGCTCCATGAGAAAGGACATAAGGTTCCTTTGCTTATTTCTATCTGCTTTCTGCTATTTCATTTTATTGCTGAACTATTTTTAAATTTTTTTGTTAGTATCATTATTACTTACTTTTCCCACTGGAAAGGCACAGTATCACAGCATTTCTTATGAAGTTGAAAATATAAACTGTGGTATGAGCATTGACGTCAACCTTATTGTTCCATTTATCACTTATAATTGCTTCATTAATACTAATTATTCACTCTATGGAATTTTAATAGTTTGGGCAATGAAAATAGATGAAAACAGGCTCACTTTTATCTCTTGTATATCTGTCAGCATTTCATTACTTGACATCATCTCAAGAACAATTCAGTGTGGTATCCTCTCAGCTCTTGCTGTGAAACATTATGACAACTCAAGTGTAAAAGGTTGATTTCTATCCAGTCTTCAAGAGAGACTCTTATCCAAAAGTTAAATGACAAGATGTGACACTGATCTACAGTGGTGCCCAGAACCTCCTTTTAGTCCCTGAAGTGCTTTTTCCTCCTGTGCTGAAACCTGTTTGTCTATGTCATCAAATAATTGTCTTTTCAAAAACCTTAATAAACATTTCTTGAAATAAAATCAGCCCACAGGTCCTTTCACACTGATCAGCTCCCAATTCACTGAGGTGCAAAACTATGTCCCTTTTGCATGGTTTAGTTTTTTTTTGCTAAGACTCAGATCATTGGGGTAACAGCTTCTGAAGGAAAGGATGGGATGATACTAAGTACTGGTGGATTTGTCTCCCTTCCACAGCCCCTGGACTCCACCCCTAACACACGTACTATACTACTATCAGTGTTTAATATCCTTGTCATAAGATATCAATATGCAGTGGCAGAGATTAAAACAAAATCTTCTACATATCGTATTTTTTGCTTTTAGGTTTTTTTTGGTTGGTTGGTTGTGAGGTTTTGGTTTTGGTTTTAATACCCAGGGTATTATATAAATGTGATGAGTTTTAAAATAAAGTAGTAACTCATATTCTGTATTTTAATGAGAATTTTAGGTATGTGTGATGTGTGGTCTAGCAAACTAACAGATTTATACTTAAGGTTCTTAAGTTTTTTGAACAAAGAAACATCTACTTTTTTCATTCTGATTCCGAAGAGCCAGGCACTGAGGCATTCCAGTCCTCTTCCACACTTCCTAAGGGGCATCTGAACTCCCTAAGAAGTTTTAAAGTTAGGTTCTTGTATGTTGCCTGACTACACGGTTGGATAGCAGATGGAACAAGGCTTTTGGTATCACAGTTTTGAATTTATGTCCTAAGTCCACAAAGTAGCTGAGCAGCAGCAGAACTCAGAATGCTACAAAAAGAAACTCAGAAGCTGGTAAAACATGCAATCAGGACTCCCCACGAAGAGCAAACAGTAAAGAATATCACATTCTCAAAGTGAGTGAGGAGACCAATATCAATCTTGCAAAATAAATGGGAGAGTTACAGAAGCTTCTGCATTTATCTTCCCCAAACCATACAAAGAAGTTCCTTTATTATCAGCTCAAACCAGCTACCATACCACCCAAAACTCACCATAAAGCCTCAAACAGAGTTAATGCACACATGCCATGGTGCTTCTTCCCTGCTGCTACAGGAGTTCAAGACAGTTGACCTGAATCTGTAGCTGCATTTTTATCTAACAATAAATTATAAACACAAACATTGCCTGGAATAATTTGGAAGAATCTTAAGAGTACCACAAGTTACTCAAAAGCCTGCAATTCAAGTAATCTGAGGATGCTGAAAAAAGTTTCCAGAGATGTGTGGTTAATATTCACCCTTATGTGCATTTTTTCCAACATGACTAAAAAAGTTTTTAGGCCAGTTTTGCATTCCTGCTCACCTAATCCAAACGATGACACTGTGCAATCAGTCACAGTGAACAAAGTGTGCTTTTTAAGCAGTCAACACTTCTCATTTTCTGAGCCATGTCCAGGTCCACTCATCATTTATCTGCTGAGAAATATGACTATCCTCCTCCAGATTTCTGGTGTCTGTCTCTGTTTTGAAAAAGACATCTTGAAAATACTCTTTTATAAGTAAAGAATAATCTCTGTCACTGCCAAACATTTCACTTGTGATCATTTTCAAGTTTTTATTTCTTTCCTTAAAGATTTCTCTCTCTAAAGATGAGTAAATAATGCTATTGTTTCCTTTGGGATAGTCAGGCAAGCATGTGCTATGGTCTGACACATAACACATGCCAGTAAAAAAATGGTCTGAAAAATGGCCAGTAAGAGACTAGACAACAGCCAGAGCTGAGGGAGAAGCATAACTGAGTGAGAGAGGACAGTCAAGGCTCTGACAGGCCAAGGAGTGACAATGGCAACCAATGAGGGTCCAGCAGGTTTCAGCAGACAGGGTCCATCTCACCCCTCACCAGGAATAGGTCAGCCATGGGGGCATTAGGGGAGTCCCAGCCATGGGTATCAGGAATCTTCCTTGCAACAGGCTGAAGCTGGGCCAGGTCATTGGCCTGTGGGTGGCGATGTGTGGAGATTTGGGCCCAGTGAAGGGAACCAGGGTCAGATTTGGTTGCAGAAAGACCCAGTAAAGCCTCAGCTGAGGCAGCTCCCAAAGGAAAGGGGTACATCCCTGGCAAAAGCTGTCTTCCAGCTCTTTACTGGCAGCAGCTTCTGCCATCACCCAGCCAGCCCTGCATGATGCTGGCTAAACATCTGGTAAGGGTATGCTCAGGACAAGTCCCAACAAGGACTCCTCGAAAAACTAATAGCAATGTTTCTATCAACAGGAACATATATAGAATTTCTGTTTCTACAATGCCTTAGGTATGTGAGGCATTTTATTGGTAAAGAATGAGATTAATTTAGGCACAATGTGCAAAGCAGGCAGTTTCAGATAGCTGAGTGCCATGGGCAGGACCCCTCAGGCAGTACTCTGTGGCCAGGCTCTATCCATGGGGCACAGCCATAGCAGCCACCAAATAAACATGAAAAGGAAAAGGCATAGGGCCACTTAAGGTCAACACTCAAGAAGTTCCTGTCCTATTGACTCATCTGAATGTGATACTTATTTGCTGGCTTACTCTTAATACTGCCCTCCTGCTCTTAAGAACTAGTTGGAGAAAGAGTATATAGGCATGCAGGAAGACCTGGGAATATCTCATACTGATGGAGAGAGGAAGCTGAAGGTAACATCCACAATGAGCCTTTGAATTTTCTCCATGAGTGCTGGCCATGGCTTCTGGCCCCTGTACACTGCAGGACACCATTGCTACATCATCCTTGGCTTCCTACTCCAGCTATTGCTAACTGCCTTGCGGTATTAGCAACTGAGTTCAACAAGATTTCAGGTATTAAGGGGAAGATGCCAGTGTATGTGAAGCAGGATCTTCTACTCCAGCCTAATGTTTGTGAAATCTACCACATCAGAAACAAAAATCTGAGTTCCCCATTAGGTTACAGGAGTCTTCGATTTGGTCAGAAATCAGAAACAGCAATATAGCTATTTGGAAAAAATGCTTTTTCCCATGAGTAGTAGTGAGTACCAGTTTCTCGTACATTCATGCCCAAAGGCAGCTGTCATTGAAGAGCTTTTGCCTATCATTAGAACTTTATTTGTGACTGAGAAGAGCAGAAATTGATAGACTGGAAAACACACTTCTATGTGAAATCAGAAGAGCTCCAGGTGTCACTGTAATTATCATGTTATCTGACTCAAAGTAAAACATCCTTTCTTCCACTTATCAACAAAACCCACATTTGGTAAAAATAAGAATGTTCATGACATTAGCATCCTTTATTCTTGAAATAATTACAGTATGTTGATTCAACTGCATGCTTCGAAATGCAATATTGTGGTACACATGGAATTATTTACTGCATAAAATTAAGTAATTGATATTTTTTAGTCATAGGAAAATACTCTCCATTAGTAATCAGTTACACATGTATGAAGAGAAATGGCTCCTGAGCAACTCTTTTGGAGCTCTAGCAAGAAAAGGCATCCTAGGGAACTATCTTGCACCTTTTTGAGAAGCAGCTGCTTTCAGAGTATACTTTCCCGTTTCTCTTCTTCTTCTGATAAATGTGTATATTGAAGATATTTACTTATAAGCATGTAACTATTTAGTCTGTTTTATAAAAGTTGCTCAGAACTTAATCCAAAGCATTTGAGAGTCTGGAGTAAATACTGTTTACAACAATTTAGAAATCAATTCTTTTTGGGATATTTCCCTTCAACAATTTGAATTCATGCTACTATATCTTTGCTGTTCTTTGCTCACCATTGTACCCTAACATTTAAAAGAGAAATTAGTTAAACAAGACTGGAAATGGTAGTTCAGAGCTGTACTTTGTGTTGCAATATTCATCCTAAACCATGGTGAAAATGAGTGAGAGCTCATTTCTTACAAGTTTTCAAGAAACGTTATTGACTTCTAGTTCTTAGGCGGTAAGCAACCAGTGCTCCAAAACTCAACTGTTTTACTGCTTATTCCCTTCAGAGTTCACAAGCTTTCCTAACAGTGATAAACTGCCTCTAGTATTCCTAATTAACAAATGCTAAGACCACAAGTTGCAAAGTAATGATTTGTTATGGGTTCAATTTTCTGATTCAAATGAATCAAAAAAATTTCAGTCATCTAACTTTGTCTTTTAACGTATACTCTCATATCAGCTGTTGCCTAAATCATTCAAGTTTTATGCCAAAACAAATATCATCTGTCTCCCACAGCTGGCACACTGTTAGTTTAAAAACATAAAGCTGGCATGCAGACTATATCCTGTGTCCTGAGTACTCGGGCTGAAATACAACTGTGTGTCCAGGACTGATTTTTCATTGAATATGTATATCTCAGTGACCTGGCAGTACACAAATCTGACATGAGTGTCTTGAAAGCCACAGATAATTCTGATCTCTGACCAACTTTGTTTTTTATTTTCTTTCACATTTTTTTCCAGAGAATCATAATTTCATGTTTGAAGTTTAAGCTGCAGTTTAATTTATGGATTTAGATTAACCATATATGAAGTTTCTCATTGACTGAATGGGTTCACTTTCTCCTACACAAACAAACCTAGTGATTAGTGCTAGCTCTGTGATTCTGCTTGAACTCGAAGAAACATCTGTTCTTTCACAGTTTCCTGATAGAAGGCAGGCATTTTTGCCTTTGTATATGGTAACATAACATGTTATTGTAATTACTTAATTACCCAGAAAGCAAAGGGATGGACCAACACAAAAGCCATAAAATATTTGTAGTCTATTTGGTAAAAAATATGTCTGGGGAAAAGATCAGACAAGAGTTCGTTTTCCCTTTCTGTCTTCTCTTGAAAATGCTTGTGGTAAATACGATTCAGAAGACCTTACAGCATGAGAAACTTTAATCTGCTATTTCAATTACTAACTATATGACAAGAGAATGGCATGAGATAATGATCTCATCAACTGAAACAGAAGAATATAGCAGAACTTTTTTGCAATATTTATATTAAAGCACAAGTGAAATTATGAATTATATAATTTCTATTAGCTTGCAAAATATAAGAATTAAGGTTCAGGTAGTGTAAATGACCAGTGCAGTGAAGTATAAATTAACACATTGAACTTGAGTTTTGATAAAGCTCAATATGGAAAGAAAACAACAAAAATATTCAGTCAGATACCTTCAATCCTTTTTTTGGTTTTGACAATTCTCTTTTCTAGTACTAGAAAAGCTTAAAAGCACTGAAGAACCCACGAAGTGGCCTATGTCTTCTAAATAGTAACAGCAGAATAGGACTATCAAATTTAGAAATTATTTTGCATTCATATTATAAATATTTCTTGCATTGCTAGCTGTACTGAAATGCATGGCAGTTTGGCTGTTGTTTCTGTTTTCATTAATTTTAGGTGCATCTAGCCATTCTGCAGGAGTAGAAATCAAAGACACCCTGATGCAAAAACAATCCCCATGATTATGGTTGTGCATGTGCACAAGGCAGGAGCATGGCTTTGCAAGATTTTGTACCCCAGTTCCACCACTTGGCATATACTAGCCCCATTCACCAAGACTGTGGGACAAGATAAATAGTAAACTCTGGGTGGCTGGGCTGAGAGGGTCACACTTCCTCCCATAATGGGACCACTATGTCTCTGTGGGGACACCTGCCAAGCAGTATGTGCCAATGAGAGCTCTGAATTTGGCACCTGACCTGCGGGGAAGCATAATTCTTAACCTCTTACTCTCCAATCTTGTTTGTCCCATAAGCATATGGTGGGGGTGTGGGTTAGGAAGTTAAGAAATTAGCTTTGGCATCTGTGTGCCGATGACTTAGGTTATGTGCAAAACCTGAACTCTTACAGATACAAGAGAAATGGGCAGTTTTCAGTCATCACTGAGAAACTTCTCTGTTATGTACCTTTGTGTTTCTTGCCTGTCCATGTCCTTGGCTTAGATGGCAAGAAAAGCAGCTAAGTGCCAGAGAAAAATTTTATCATAGCACTGTTTACCCCACCAGTCTCACCAGTGCTGTTCCACTTCCAGAGTTATATCCCTTCTGAAAACTCACAGTGGGGGGATGAGGGAGTTCCTCAATGCAATTTTACAGTGCAGCAAAAAACCCCACAACCAAACCAAATACAAAAATCAACTTGGTTTTTAAAGCAATTCCACTACTTAGACATATGTGATTTAGGAAATCAGTTTGCCCTCTGGAAATTCTCGGAGATTAGGTTTCTATTCGAAACCTAGTGTTGACTGCAGGGCAGTTTGCAGAGAAGACACATTCCTGCTCTAGGAAAACTCAGTTGCTTTAATATGCAGCCAGAGCTGGACAAAGCAAAAGCAGGTGCTCTGCACTGGAGGAACAAGGTGGGGGGAGATGAAGATTAATGTTTAGAAAGGTTAAATGTTTGGGTTTTTTTTCCAGACTTAGGAATGTTCTTTTTTTTATTATTATCTTTAGTAAAAGGTTTCTGAAAGGAAAAAAATGTGTGGTTTCAAGAGGATTTTTTTCCCCAAGACATATTACAGTTGTGCAAGAAATCTTTATTTTGTCTTTCCAGAATTTACTTCTTAAAACTGGAGACGCTTTTTATTTCTCACTTTATTATAACATTCATGCTCCCCCTGCTTCTTGGTAGACACATGGGAAAAGCCACAGATGCGGTACTGCTGACTTGAGCATTCTAGCAACATGTAATGGCCCTAATCTACATGGGGTTTTGAACTATCTAGCTATTGCTGTGAAAAGCTCAATTTAATTACTTTTTCTCTTCTGGCATAAGGACTTTATTTTATTTTTTTTAAACAATAACAAATTCCACAAGCAGGTCTCAATTTATTTGTATTTATTTTATCTTTTATTATATATACATGCATAGATACAGAAAACACCCCTCTGTCCCACTCTGCCATATTTTTGGGAAGGCTAATGTTTTTAAGAAATTTATTTTATAAAAGACCCCTTTATAATGACATACATGACTGCATAACTGTCACTAAGTATCATTAGCATAGTCAGGAGTGCCCTGCATCCCTTTTAAGTGCTTTTTTTATTCAATTGAGTTGTCTTGTTTATCAGTTCACATAAAGCATAAAAATGTTTTCAGAAACAGTGCCTGCCCCTTGCTTCCCACTGAAGTAGCTATTTTCTATTCTCTCATGAAGAGCTGAAGAAAAGAAACAGTAGAAAAAGAAGAAACAAGACTCAATTATCTCTTCTCCAAACAAACAAGATCTCTTAATACAGCAGATTAAAAACTAAATCTAGTCAGTTAATCACAACTGTGGGAAAATATAACTTGATATAGAATGACTGTCTCTTTTGTGTGAAAGACTCTTCTGGTTCTAGAGGTATTTCCAATTATGACAGTAAAGACTGTCTGTGTGACCATCATACCTAGAAGAGACAGACCTCTGGAAGTCCACCTGCCTACATTTAAGTGGAAAAATAGATCCGTGTTTTTCCTCTGTCCTTTCCACCAAAACTTTTAATAATTTTTGCCACCATGTAATTACTAAAATACTACACTAAGATCTTTACATGGGAGAAAGTATCTTGCGTAGCATAATAATGTCCCTAGTACCAGGATGAGAATCTCTTTGCTGATAATTTGTCAAATAGGACATTGTTAGTTGTTCCATTGTCTTCCAGAGAATCCTCTTTATTTTCTCACTGTTTAGTGCCTATTCATTATTTGAAGTCCATGGTCAACAGCATGTCAAATGGCCCATGAGGAGATGGCTTCTGTTGAGATAGAGGTCTGTGAAATGACACAATTTCTGAGTGATTTTCTGTCCGAGCCAGCAAGAGACAGGGAGCCTTAATCCATTTAACAAAAATCTGAATGGAAAGAATGACTTCCTTTCCAAGTCTCCAAGTCACTTCCTTGCATGGCATTTCTCAAACTATGGAGTTACAGTACATACCGGCTTGAGTCAGGTAGAACATCACTGCCATCCAAAAATTACACTGCTTTTCCAGTAGGCCAGAGAAATACATTTCTTGAGTAATGCATGGCAAAGAAATCTCTTTATAGCACTCATTTTAAGAATGTTTTTTTTCCATTTCTAGTGGCTTACTTTTTCTCTCCTCTCTGCATTTTCCTCTCTCCAGTTCTTAAAACTGTCCTTTTTGGCTGTTCTTGTTTTGATTTCTGGTTCAGATCATCACTTTAAGGAAACATCATGCTCATTTTGCTGAATCCAATCCTGTGCTTTTATGCTGCAAAATTAAATAAAGAGGGATGTTGGTATGAAGAGAGATATTGGTATAACCCACCTTCCTTTTCTGTCACCATCACCATAATAGAGAAACCCAAATCCTAGACTTTCTGGCTGCCTGGGAAGGAAACTCCAAGGTCACAGCAAGATGAATCTTATGACTGCAGGAGCCACAACAGCTTGTTCAACAAAGTGATATGTAAAATTCTGTGACCAGTGAAGAAAAACTTTGTCTCAATTTTGTCACTTTGTCAATTGAGACAATATATTGTCTCAATTTTGAAAACAGTTATGCTTTCACCCCTGAACATTTCTTCCCAGTATAGCCCTCTTGGTACTTTGATGCTTCCTTCTCCCCTTCTCTTCCTTTGCAAGTGTCTGAAAATTTTTCCGATTTTGCTCCTCTCATAAACCCATAATGTTTTCCTTTTGTATGTTTGGAAAAGACATAATTTGGGTGTAAATCACAGCAAAACAATGTGCTAACTACAGAGAGAATAGCCAAGAGCAGATGAAGAAGTAAAAAGGGAGGAAAGTCTTTTTACTAATGCAATGGCACAGGAAGTACTTAAGAAGATGCCGCTTTCTTAATGTACTTTCCATAGCTTTATATATGCTATAAAAATATTCTATGCATAAAATTTCAGCAGAGTAAACAGCTAGAAATACAGCAGTTACTTTATCCAGTATATGAGAAGGCTACTGGAGTTACTCTAGGCCATGCACCTATAGCATGCTAGTTCATAAATCAGTGACTATTGGTTCCTTTCTGTCCCATAGGGATCTCAGTATTCACAATGAAAGTGCATAGCAAAATCATGACCTCAATCTAATTTCAGTATCTGACCCCAAAGGAGAGTAAAAAGAGTGCTAGACATATTTAAAACTTCAGCCTTTTCAAAAATGGGGAACCTTTTCTTAAGTGACCAAACTACCTTTACATCCGAAAAGTTCAAGTGGAGAAAATTTGCCCTCTGAAGACCATGCTTGTGGGCTAATATTGAAATGGGCACTAAGGGATGATGAAATATTGAGATGCAATTGTGCTATAACTGAAACTGTGTACTGCTTTGTAGGAAACTGATCTATACTTTTTGCTGAAATACTTATCAGGTATATACCTCAGTTGCAGGAAACCAGCAGTCACTAGAGAAAAGTCTAATAATGTTATACTGAAGACCTGGATGAGGAGGAGTCACCTTCTACTAGCTGTTTGCAAGTTCAACTTGAACAAAATCATCTCAATGTATTTACTGTAATTTTACAGCTAAATGTAGCACTTAAATGTGCAAATGCCCCATTTGACATGTGCTCTAGACAGTTTGATCTGAGTTAATCCTGAGCACAAATTGTGCTTTTTCTGTCTACTCTACAGGTCATCTAGTAGATAGCAGTCACATATATTTCATTTCATAGAATCATAGCATCATAGAATTCATAGAATAGTTTGGGTTGGAAGGGACCTTAAAGATCATAGAGTTCCAACCCCTGCCATAGGCAGGGACACCTCCCACTAGACCAGGCTGCTCAGTGCCCTGTCCAGCCTAGTCTTGAACACCTCCAGAGAGAGGGCATCCACAACCTCCCTGGGCAACCTGCTCCAGTATTTCACCACCCTCACTGTAAAGAATTTCTTTCTTATATCTAGTCTAAATCTATCCCCCTCTAAATTATATCCATTGTTTCTAGTCCTCCCATCCGATATTATGTTAAAAATTCCTTCCCCTGCCTTTCTGTAGGACCCCCTCAGGTACTGATAAGTTACTATGAGGTCCCCTCTGAGCCTTCTCTTCTCCAGGCTGAACAACCCCAACTCCTTCAGCCTGTCCTCATAGGGCAGTTGCTCCAACCCTTTGATCATCTCTGTGGCCCTCCTCTGGACCCTCTCCAAAAGCTCAATATCCTTCCTGTGTTGAGGGCTCCAGAACTGGACGCAATACTCCAGGTGGGGTCTCACCAGTGCCGAGTAGAGGGGTAAAATCACCTCTCTTGACCTGCTGGTCACACTCCTCTTGATGCAACCCAGGATTTGGTTGGCCTTCTTGGCTGCGAGTGCACACTGTTGGCTCATGTTGAGTTTGTCATCAACTGACACACCCAAGTCTTTCTCTACGGAGCTGCACTCAAGCCACTCTCCACCCAGTCTGTATCTGTGCTTGGGATTGCTTCAACCCAGGTGCAGGACCTTGCACTTGGCCTTGTTGAACTTCATGAGGTTGGCTTGGGCCCACGAGCACAGTTTTGGGGGTTTTTTTATGAACTATTTTGTTCTTTCTTGGAAAGTGTATCCAGGGTTTAGATATAATCAGTCACTCCTTAATTGATTTAAAATACACTTCAACCACTACAGATTTTCTTTATATCCCTATACTTTGTTGTCTCCAAGGCTGTGGGATGCAGAACCAATATGATACTGGTCTCCTGGCATAGTGGTGTGCACTGAAATGAAACACATTGTGTGGGTCATGTAAAACGGAAACTTTTATTTCCTTTGTAGACAGTGACATCTGAAAACCCTGCCTCTCACTTTACTATGAGAAGGATCTCATGTGGGGGGAGCTGTGAAGCTGCAAGTGTCATTGCTGCATATCATATTTTTCCCAGCAGGGCAATCCTCTCAAAGTCAAACAACTTACTTTACAGACTCTGACATAATGAATAGGAATTAAAACAAATGTTGTGTTGTAGATGTCCATGTCCAAAAGGATTACTTTCTATCATGTCAGGCACACCCCTCTCATCCTGAACATTTAAATAGATCTACAACCACTGCATGGTGAAGTGGGAAAAGAAATGGAATGAGGAGCAATCTGAAAAATATAACAGGTAAGGGAAGAGGGCAGAGAAATAACACAGCCTATGAGTATTCCGTGTTCCTCTGGAAATCATGGAATCAGCCTCAGATAATTGTCTTTACTAGGTTTGAGCAGTAGAGGAGAAGGTTTTCTATTGACAAATCAGGAGCAAAGAAACCTTGGCAGCTGCAAGTAGCAATTCAAGGAGTGAACAAAAAAACAAAGACTGAGTTATTACAATCATCACACATGCAGAGAGAGATGAGAAAGTGAAAGGAGTTTTATTGCCATCATGTACAGAATCAATCACTGCATGTCAATAAAGACTGTTCTTGTGCCAAATCCAAAACGCTGGCCAATGAAAAAATCTGCTTGCACTATGCACCCTCTTTTTCATCTGCCAAAGACAGTAGTAGAACTCCTATATGCTACGGAGACAGATTAAAATCTTTAATTCTTTCACCAGTCTATTTTTTCATGTATGCATGAGCGTTTTTTGCAAAGCTATCAAGATTTTGTCCAAGAAACATGACACAACCCAACCAATATTTGACTAGCTGAACCTATTTCTCATTCAACTTATTCTCTACCACATTCTTGGACTGGAGTAATAGCTCTGATGGAATATGGTAAAAAGTAGTTTCATATTTCGTGTTTAAAATATTCCAGAAGGCTTTTTACAAACCATCACAGAGAAAGGAAATAGTTGATGGAGATACTTTTCTCAGTTGGCTAACCACAATATATAAACATATAGTTATGATAAATATCAATATAATTTCTCTTAATTAAAATATGCATTACATAACACCAGGGGATTGTTGTATTCTGATTTTTTGCAGACTTTTAGTTTTCCATTGTTTTTAATTTTAAAATAAGCTGGACTTGAAAAAGCCATGGGAGTGTGAATATTAATTTTCTTTGGTTACTGTGTGACTGGTTAGAATTCAGAGATGAAATACATGCTTTTTTGTAGTGTTAGACTTTCTCCAAGAGATTTCTAAAAAACTCTGGAAGAGAGTCTTAAATTTTCATGATGTTAACTACATTCTAATTAAATTTTTTTGTTCTTTGTTAATACAGAGCTTAGGAGAACACAAAAGGTATTACACAGTTTAATGCAAAATACACCTTCTGAAATCAAGGAAATGCAATTAAACTACCCCTGTTTTCTTCTGCCTCTGGAGCAACCTTTTACCCTGTGAACCTCTTCTGTCCCTGCTCCTATGCTCTCCTTACACTGATGTCCTCCATACATTCACCTGACCCAAGAAACCATAAGAGAAGCATCTGGAAGCTTTAAGAAAAGCTTATTTCAAAGGATCAGTATGAGGGACCCCTTATCCACACAACCTGGTGACTTGCTGTGCTTTGTTATACCCAGCTCTGTAGGTCAGGAAGTACGCCAGTATAATACTAGCTACTGCATCAGCATTAATTTCCTTGGAATGAATTACCAAAATACAACTGGAATCTTTATATGGACTTTCAAGGACTTTGAAGTACCCTTTGCATGCAAAAATACATGTGTCTGGGGTTATAGCCACACTTGCACACTTGCATGCTGCAAGTTTTCAGATCCAAGTGCATATATCGTGAGGAAACAGACATACACACTTTCTGTGCAGTTGTACATGCCCACATGAAACTTGTCAGTGGAACAAGTGCCTTTAGGCAAGAGGCAGGAATAGCATAGGTTCTCCAGAGACCTTAAACATGAAGTTTAGCTTACTGTCACTGGGAGCAACATGTGTCTCTGAGCCTTACAGTCATTGAGTCAGAGCATGTGTGGAGCTCCTTTGCTCCTCAGCAGACAATAAACCTCAACATTCACCTGATGCTTCTTTCAGCTCATTTTCCTGGATGGCTTTGAGCTTCTAACTTAAATTTTGAGATATTTTATATGTGAACCTATTACCATTGCCTGTTTATCTGAAAGGCCATGACTGTTATGTGCTTGAGACATACCCAAAAGGTCTTGGTTCATTCTGGGAAAGTTTGAGACAAGGTTTGAGACTCAGTCGTATTTATAAAATGAAGGAATAAGAGGTTTTACTTCATGGGTATGGGAGGGGAGCACTCTGGAATTGATTACTAAAATATCTTTGAACCTGGGACACCAACCCTGCCTTCCACTCTTGAGAGACCAACCTTTTTCCAAACAGACAATGTTATATGTGAATTTTGGAATACTTCAAATTGCCATCTTTGAAAGAGTAAACCATTCCAATCCCACCTATAACTCATTCTTTATTCTAGTGCTGTTTCCATTTAATTCTGTGACATTTTTGAGCAAAAAATGATTAAAAACTGAACATGGACATTAGAATTTGTTCCATCTACTGTAATGTTGAGACACTGCGTGCTGCCATGTCAACTCCAGAAATGCATGTTTTTCTGGAAAGACTTCCCAGTTTAATGTATAGCTTAGTGACATCTTCACACTCCCTTCCAAGTGTAACTCTAATGAGGAGTTACTTATGCCCATCTGTTCAAGTTGAGGTGTTCTTCTCATGCCTGTGTCTAGGATACAGTTTAACTTCTGCCATTTGAAAGAACTCAAGTTTGATGGGTGAAACTTGCTACTTGTGGTGCAAGAAGAAGCACACATTTGTCCTGTCAGATTTTACTCTTAACCCAATACTCTTACATAAATTAGATACATAGTACTGACATGCAAAATTTTCCTGAAAAATACTAAGGATTAGCTACACTTTGTGAGAAGTATTTTTCATTTGCATGCCTCTTCTCTGAAAGAAATCTTCCACAAGACTTCTTCCTATACCCAGAAGTTTATACAATAGCATCACATCACATTTTATCTTTCTCTTGCCTTCTTGAAACATTAATTTTATATTTACTGAGATATGTCTTTCATGTTTTAAGCTTGATGCTATACTGATGCTATTTCAGTTTCTAACTGTCCATAAAGTAAGTCCAAATTAATTTTTTAATCAGTAAAGAAATACAAGATTTTATATTTTTTTTGTTTAATAATACTCAACTTCAACCCTTGGGACTACTCGGAGTTTTAGAGAGAAATTTCTTATCAGAATAATTAGTCAAATGATCATGGTCTAACTAGGAAAAATTCCTTAATCTTCTCATCCTAAGAACATGAGAGGGTCAACTTCTGTTTCCTACTGACATAAATCTCGTTTGCTTAATATTTTTGTAGTGCAGTTAATCTGATACTTGTGAATTGTCTCAAGGCATCCAGTAACAACATGGTAGGAATGTTATAGGCACTGCAGATATCACCATCTCTTTATTAAGACTATCTGATTATCTTTTTATTAGTTTCCAAGATTTTCCCACACTAATACTCTAAACTAAAATTTTCTGCTTTTGAGGATGTCTCAGAACTCATTTTTTAAGAAGCTTCAGAAAAATTAGGAAGACTCTTTCTGAGGCTGGAATGAGTTCAACTTACATCTGATATCCCCACTCCACACATAAAAGTCATTTAGAGGGAATTGTGCCCTATTTCTTGGAATAAAATTTCAAAATTCAAACAAAAGAGGAGTAGCCTAACTTGGAAATGTCAAGAATGCAGTTTGGGAATTATTTTGAAGAGGAATCAGGGATCAGGAGTGCAGGAAAGTAGTGCTGGTCAGCAAATAGCAGCAAGAAAGCAGATCTGGGGACTAGGCAAGAGAGATGAGGGCAGAAGGGATATCTCGTGATTTGTATTAGATAAGGAAAGAGGTTTAAACAGAAGACAGGAATATAGTAGCAAGAGAAAAAGAAATCATAGAATCAAAAAATTATTTGGGTTGGAAGGCACCTCAAAATCATCTAGTTTCAACTCCTTTCCCATGGATGGACCTTACACTTGACCAGGCTACTCAAAATTACATCCAAACTGACTGCAAACACCGCCAGGAATGGGGATCCACAGCTTCCCCAGGCAATCTGTTCCAGTGTCTCACCACTCTGAGAGTAAAGATTTTCCTCCTATTGTCTAATCTGAGAGAATAGCTCTCTTGATGGACAATACCTATAGACAGTTTGACACCATCAATGCAGAACGGAACTTCTGTCTGAGGTGTGAAAGCTGTAGCAAAGTACTGGACCATCCGTGTCCAAAGCCTGTGTCTTTACTCAACCACTGTTTTTCCCACTGTCTCTGCAATGTCTGGCAGAAACCTGTTCCAGTGCTCCAGCCTGTGGGTAAATGCGGTTTCATATGAAGGAATTTCAATAGGTCTTATGTCACTTTGTAAACCTCTAAATAATGAGGTGTGGTAAAAAAGCTGGAATAATTTGTTCTTTTTGCCCTACCAGCTTGACTGTCTCACAAGTCTGCCTCACTGTTATGGAGCTTGGAAGGTCAGTAAAAAATTAACTCTCTTTCAGAATCTGTTTCTTATGAGTACAGTACAGTATTGGCTTAAACATCCAGTTCAGTGTGTGAATTTTGCACATTCTACCTTCCTCTGTTTATGTGTGATGAGGGCACTGGAAGGGTTAAGTAGATGATAATACGTAAGGAAAAAAATCTGTTCAGGCTTATCAGAACAAAATGTGAACCCTGACAGTAATTTACTGTCACACTAACCTTTTGCTCATTTTTGGTCTTTGGTAAGAGCCTCTAGATCTTGTTCATTTTTAGACTTGTTTTTAGTAGAGGAAGACATTCTCTGGAAATGCCTATGTCTCTGTGTTGACCACAGAAAAAGTCAGTTTAAGACTATCTAAGACTCATATAACCAGCTTCTGGGTTAAGAGAGAAAAATACATATTTGTATTGCTGGCTCTCAACCCATCACAATGGGAGTCCAAAAATCTCAATTTTCTACTTGACATTTTTAGTTCCTTAGCAAACACAATCCCATTAGTTTTAACATTCTCCTGATGGATCTTTCCATTTTCCTTGTTGAAATAAGAAAAAAACCAAAACACCAAGCAACACTTTTTAAAAATTTACCTGAAAGAGGATGTTATTCAAACTCTTCGTAAGTCATTACAAAGGTACAGAATTTACCTAAACAGGGAATGTCCATAAGATGACACTGTTCCATGACTTACCTATTACTTTACAGTACAGAACCATATACCAAATCTGCTTTCTATCATAAATACTGATGACTAAAGACTAAAAATAGTTGTGAAATAGGTTGCAATCCTGGAAAGATCAAAGAAGGTCTTGAGTTAGATTTATGTTCTGAAAGCTCTTAAACACATTCCTTTTGACTGCAAGTTCAACCTTAAACAGACTTCCCTGATGCAGAAGTCTGATGATGTTTTAATTATATCTGGGACTGAATTTCTAAGAAAATCAGCATTCTAACCAGGCCAAACCCCAGAAAAAAGTTTTCATTCTTTTTTCCAGTAGTAATCTGAGATAATTTTCTTTTGCAGCACCATAGCCACTCTTAAATAGATCTGAATTTTGGAGACCATATGTCTAAGGCTGTTGAAAGCTACTGATTTTCCTGGCAGAATTAATCACTACAAATTTATACTATAAGGTCAGACTGTGTCCTGCCAGGAGCAGAAGTCACCATTGTATGTTAAAAACAAAGATGATAGACACCCTCATAACTGAGATAGTACCAATGGTCACTGAACTATTTTTTTACATGGTAACAACATGACATTAATGCCAGATGTCTTTCAACTTATTTGAGCTACAGCCCATGTAAGCTTGATTGTTACTCTTTCTCTGTAATATGCTAAAGTTATCAATGTGCTGATCATTTCATAGGAGACACACAACAACAGAGACACATGACCCAAATTAACATCCTGGGCTGATGCAGACCTTGGAGGAAAAAACAGGGTGAAAATGCATGCTTACACTTCAGCATCAAAAAGCAATTCTGTAAGAGCCATTTAGGCCACATGGTGCAAGCAACTTCATCCTCTTGACATGTTCCACTCATCATCTCCCTTCAGAATGCAGCTTAAGAGAGTGGATGCAGTATTTTGCTGAATGTTTTAACTCCATAGTTAATATATCCTTGCAAAGAACCCCAAGTTGCCTAAAAAGATACCACCATTTCCATTTACATAGTGAATTTCTCTTTTATAGATGGTGTCCAGCTTTACTTTACAATACAAGAGGCTGAAATGGTAATTCTAAACAAAGTTCAGGCAGTTAGGTTCTTACTGATCACTAAAAACATTGATTTCCAATAAAAAGAAAAATTTTCCTAATTTTGACACACAAAATATAGGCACAGTAATTAAAATATTCCAGTAATTTACATATACTGAAAATGAATCTGTGAAAATCATAACAAGTGAACATTGAGGAATTTAATAAAAGACACAGTTCAGGATTTAATTATCTGTGATGGTGCAAAAAATAAACAACTTGTAAATATCTAATAGTCTTCCACTGAATTTGAAAACACAAACATTTTTTTCATATAGAGAAAATGCGTCTTATTGCACACAAGAATGTGGCCTCAAGGGGACTCACATAGTTATAATTTACCAAAAGTTATAGCTACAGCTCTGTCAAAGAGATTGATGCAAGGAATTTGCCTTACTACCTACTTTTTGGCTGAAGAGATATGTATTACAGCTGATCAAGGACGTTCCTTCAAGATCAACCCTGAACAGGGCTAGAGACTATCTACTAACTATATCACTTTAATATTAGGCGAGCCACGTATAAAAGCAAAATTTTAATCCAATTCTAAAAGCCCTTAATAGGACCTTCTACAAACAATGGTCTTATATTTCACTCAGTATCCAAAATTCATTTGCCAACTTCCATAAAGAAATTGAAATATAAATCCATATAGAAGCCTTTTTCTCACAGATTATAGAATTACATCTCCATAGATTTATTCTTCTGGGACATGTTATTCTGAAGGAATGTTGATTTGATTGAAAAACAGAGGCCTAATTGGTAGCTGCTTCTCAATGTTAGAGCAAACAACATTTTAGTATGATTTTGGATGTTTGAAATAATTAATAAAGATATATAGCCAGCTTTATGTAAAATGGTCTTCAACTCTGCTGGGATACACAGGGAGACAGCTAGGTACCTCCCTCTGCCATCCTTAAGTACATCAGTTTGCTACAGCAATTCTGTGGCCCAAAGGAAGCAGCTGAACAACAGCTAATCTAAAAAAAGGATTTCTACAATTCATCAAAAGTATCCATCAAAATGACTCGATTTACTTGGAAAGAAAAATATGATTGAGCTTTTCTATCTCAGTACTGAGAGTGCTTAATAAGAAATCTAGCACGTAAGCTAGTACAAAAATAAATTACTTTTTACATGGGCAATTCTTATTGAAGCCTATAGCCTTGCTTATACAGAAAGTTCCATTTCAATAAGAGACAAGAATATCTATACAGTACACAGACCTATTGACAGTTCCTCTTGATAAATGTACCTGCATAATTAGTGTAACTGAATAATTAAAATAATTTATATTTTCACAGCATCTTTCACATCAAAATATAAAAGCATCCTCAGGCATGACTGATCTATGAAACAGGTAGTTCCATGAGGGAAGTAAGAAATATTACAGCAAGGAATAAAAGCAAGATGTATTTATGGAAGGAAGGTCACGGTGCCTTTTATTCTCAGATAGGCCTTGTAGAGAAGGAAAATGCTAAATATCTAATTCTCAAGTTATTAGAAAAACATTAAGCTTTGTGGAAAATGGAGAATTATTAGTTAACCTGCAGGAAACGAAGAGTGTTATGAGAGCTGGACTTCTGAATGAAGGGCCATCTGGATCAGTAGACAGTTAACAAGCTGCCTTGGATATGATGTTGTCTGAATGTCATTACTGACCTAGTTTCTAGATATTCTCTGAATGGACTTTGAAAATTATGCAAGAGTTTACACCTTTAAGTGGAGATCTAAATTTGAAACTAGATTTTCTATATTTTTTTAGCTGTTCTTAATTGAGGATTTGGGGGAAGAGAAGATATAACAGTAAGAACAATTCAAATTAATTTAAGAATTTAAGAATTGCTTGTTTGATTTTTTTTAGTTTTGAGAACAATGTACCAAACCCAAATCAAAGGCATTCTGCTGTTTTTGAACAAAAGGTGATTGATGACAGGATTAACATATATAACTAAACTAATTACATTTTTACCCAGGCTGGGTCTAAACTTTGGTGTCTCTAAACAAGCCTAACACAGGCAGCTTCCAAGGACATTGTAGTGAGGGTTGCATCTTTGAACAGTTGCACACTTGTTCTTACAGAAACGCATTAATTAAACACTGCAAACTTCAGCAAACTTGTAGACAACTCACCCACTGTCAGTGACATGAACACAGACCCATCCTCACCTCTGCAAAAAATACAGCAAATTACAAAAATGCCTCAACCATCTACTTTACTTATTTCTTTCTTAATACTGTGAAACATACAAATTACCATGCAAATTCAAGATGCTTCATGTGATTAGCTGAGAGAATAAGTGAGTCAATTTCTGGTCAGCAGAACTTTCCTTGAAGCAGGACCAGCTTTGTTCTTAGTTAGTTTCCTAGAAATTAATCTTCTCAAAACAAAACAAACTTCCTAAATAAATGCAAGACAAGAATAAATATCAGTTCCTCTCTTCATTTGATGTATACCAGTCCACTACTCTGCATCCATTTCCAGCATATCATTGTGTGTATTCATGGAAAGGAAAATGAATAAATATTGCAAAATATATCTAAGGAGGAATGCAGTTAATTGCTGTAAGCAAATTATCATGACTATTAATATCAATAAACCATGTGTAGGCTGAATAATATCACTGTTGACTAACTTATAACTTTTATTGCCAGAAAACTTGGATTGAAATAGCAAGAGTATGTTTTGTAGTCTTTTGACTGATGTGAAGTCAATGAGTTCTGAATGGAGTGGAACATAAAATGAATCACAAAGAAATAAAAAGGTAAATAAATAACTGAATGGAAGGCAAATAACTTGCAAGAACTAGCAAGTATGTAACGTGTGTGGGAAATACATTGCTTTGTTTCGGGTGTATGCTTTAATAGATATTTTTCTTGTTGCCCTAGTTTCCCCAACATTTCTTTATATGGCAATATCAAATTCACTTGTCTATGGTTACCAGCAGAGAAAATGTCTTCTTATTCACTTTTCAAGACCGCCAGAGACAGCCTTCATGAAACAAGGACATAACAGCAAATCTGATTATAAAGACAAGTATTATAAGAGATCCCACTTTTAATACTTGTTTGGGAAGTGACTGGGGAGCTGAAATGCTGCCATGTGGCTCCTATGACCATGCCAACTAAGCAAGATGATTTTGATTTTTCGTGCTTATTATTGATGCAACCAATGGCTCTATGAGTGTATTCAAGTATTTAATGTGCTAGGGGAAGCTGTGGTCTGTGTGTGGATGTTCTTTTGTGGAGAACGAGAAAAAACGCACATTAGAGTGAAAAAAATTATATGGGAATGATTTGTTCAGCTTTAATCATCATAACCATTATCAGGCCACAACTGAATTATGTTCTTTCTCACAGTTAAAGATCCACAGCCAGCTGTACTAGTTTAATAAATTGCTCACTTTCATCTGTTCACTTCATCCTGTGGAACCTATGACTCCATCTGTGGGAGTTTTGAACATACGGAGAGATATCAAACTGTACTCTGTAGCTTTTCAAATTTCTTGCAATCAATTTCAATTCTTCGAGTATGTGGGTTTGTGTTCTGTTAGGGCTTTCATTCATTCCAGTCTCTTCAGACTCTGTGAATCCACTTTTTCAAGAATGCCCTGTACCTGGTGAGACCATAGTTTGCTGTTGACCAGCACCCTGCTGTACCAAATGGCAAAATGGAGAACAAAAGGAAGGCTACAGATGCTCTAGCCCTTGCCAGGAAGAGTGGGACAGTGTGACAGAGGCAGTGCCCTCAGGCATGTAGTTGCAGGTCTGACCAGGAGAGGAGCTCCTAATCTCTATTTCCACACAAGGTCCCTGCAGCATGTGTCCCCACAGGCACCAACACACACAGCAGTGGGAATGACTCATGTTCCATGAGGTGGTTGTGCAGGTAAAGCAAGAACCTAGCGCAGTTCTGGTGAAACACAACCATGGGTCTCATTACAATAAAAAAATCCTTTTCAGATTGAGATCATTCAAAACTTTGGTATAATTATTAAGCTCTTGGTAAGCATTTGATATTTTATTTCACCCTAATAAGTGAAAAGAAGCTAGGTGGAATCCTTTAAAATAATTAGGAGGTCACCTCCTATGGAAGTGAATGGTGTCAGATCCCCTAAACAACTCTTATCAACTGTCAGAACCACTGAAGTTTAGTTGTATTCACTTGTTCCTCAGCTGAAACTGCTAACAACTTGAGATGTTTCATTTCTAGACAAGGATTGAATCCAAATCCCCTAAAACCTTTGAGATTTGGACTATCCTTGAACATATGTAAATATGACAGACCAAAATCTATTTTATGTAGCAGAAAGAAGAGTACTGCAAATACAATAAAATTCTAATATCACAGCCTGGACAATAAGGATAGTTTTAGCTGTTTAAAAGTCAGTGCTGCAGTGATGCATTCTTTCTTCGCCATAACTGAAGATATCAATATCTTTGTGATACAACATGAAACTAAGTTAAAAAGTTGTAATAAAAGCAAGTCTTTGGGTAATAAATCTGTTCTGAATCTAGTAAAAGAGACTTAGAGCAGCAACATGAGATTTACTGGGAGTTTTCAGCACTCATTTGCATTGCACTTGGTAGGGGAATATTCCCTTCTAGAGTCTGAAAATATTTGGCAGCCTTAACATGTTCAGCAGTTCACATATGGGGGAAGAACACAAAAATTCCATAAAACAGTTAAGAACACATTTAACTGTATGTAGATGGATATTTGTTTTGCCATATTGTCCTGGTTTGAGGACAGACATGTACTGTAAGAACAGGGGAAATACCGTTCCCAGATTGAGAAGATGAAGGCTCCACTTATAGATCTTTCCATAAGTTACTGTGTGACACTAGCTGAATCACAGAGTAACCAATACAGCAGAACACTTAAATATGTGCTTAATTTTAAACTCAACTTCCTCCTGCTGATGCCACTGACAAGCTTTATTGAGTAAAGACAAAGTTTGTAAATGGTAGCAAGATCCGATAAGATGACTTTAGAAGTGTACCCTTTGTACTCATGCAGCCCTTGGCCATTTGCTCTGATGCAAAGTGTTAGCACTTGTATCTGGGTACATTTTATACCTAGAAATTATTTAAGAAAGGATATAAAACATTCCCCCAGAACCAAAGAATGGAAAAGTAAGCACCAAGTTATTTATTCACCAAAACTTAAACTATAGCATAAACAAAGCTTAGTTAAAAATAACGTCCTTCCTCATCATAGATGAATTCACTGTCCCTTGTATAATCAATTCCAGTATGTATTCAAAATCTGAATTTAGCTGGAGTACTTGCAGAATGATGTCTGAAGAAACACTCAGATCTTTCTTCATATCTCTACAGTCTCATTCAGAAAACTAAATGACTGAGTCATACGCTAATTGGAATTCATCAGCTTCAATTTCGAAACCCAGATAAAGAGAACTATGGAAATCAAACCTCACCACAGAAAGGAAAAACATCATTGCTGTATCTCACATATTTGTTTGGAATTAAAACAAAAAAAAATATCATCCCCATTTTATCACTGAGTTTCATTGGTCGAAATGTGGAATATAAATCCATAGATGTTCCAGGAAACTTCAAGATATACAGATTTTAAGTCTTTTAAGTACTGTTAAAACTTAAAAATTCAGTGTAACCTACATAACTGAAGCTTGGAGTCTTACCCCACTGCTTTTGCACTGTTACTAGTAACTAGATGTTCAAAAAAGGTCAGCAAACTTGTGAAATTCGCTATATTTATGAGACCAATTTTACTGAAATTACATGGGAAATCAAAACATTATGCTGCAGTTATCAGTACTTTTTTAAACCTGGAGTATAGCATGAAGTTGGTGTTTGCTATACAAGCTAGTAAATGAGATGCACAGTCAACAGTGAAGAACTACTGTTCACCAATCTCTATCTGCTCATGATACTGTCTTCTCATTTTGTTACGTCTATATAGAAGTGACAGAAGATTATTTACAGTATAAATCAATGGCCAAACAGCTACTATTCTCAGTGTATAACAAATGCAATAATAAGTGATTTCTCCTAAGGTAGTGATTATAGACATTTAAAGGGTCTTTGCAATTACCTTTGTGGGAACATTAGTGCTCTTATGTGGTGACTTCATAGGCTCATGAAACACATCTGATATTCACTGATTCTTCTAAGTGTAAAACCCAGCAGGATACTGCATCAAGGAATAAAAGACTAGACATGGACACAAAAACTGAGTCATAGATCTAAGTTTATAATTACTTTGATATGTAAGCCCTGTGAATTTTTTTTCTCTATTCCTCTGACCAGAATAAATATGTACAACAGATGAAAAAGGCATTAGAAGAGCTGATCTTTGCCATTGCTAATGACAATGATTCATTTTTGCCTATTCCTATGAAGTTTGGTAATACCTACAAATCAAGTAGCATGATTAAAGTAAAGTAAGCATAAACATCTAATTTCAGGGTTTCTCATGAAAAGTGCAACCCAAAGCTAATGCTTTCAGACACTGAAAATGGGAATTATTCATCTAAGTCTTTGCTCACACACATGAAAATCGCAGCATAGTGTACAGTATTTTATGAATGCATAGTCTTTGGTAAAAATAAACTGCATATACAATCTATGGCATAATTAAAAGGCCTTGTGGCATGCACAAAACTAAACTTTCTCTTCAGTCTTCATACTGTGCTGAAATTGCTCTAAAAAATTCTTCATGCCTGTAGGACAGCATTTCAGAAAGAATGTTGATCAGCATTAGGAGAGATTCCTGGATTGCAGGGTTATCACCCGGAGGACTCTTCATCATATTTGTGCAGCAAGATGATTTCAATTAGCAGGGATGCTTTTGCGGGAAAAGAAATAAAAAGTTGATCAGGATTTCACCCAGCAAAACTCATGGAATTCGTCCCCTGGCATCACGCCTCAGTACCTTGAATTTTATCAAAACAGCAGACCAAAAAAAAAAATCTACTATGTGTAGCCTATTCTGCTTATTTGGTGGGTTTTCTCCTAATTTTGGGGAGTTCAAGCCTCAGCCCACTGTCCTGGTTTGAGGTAAAATAGGGTAAATTTTCTAGTTTGTAACTTCACTTTTCAGCTAGGCCTCTTCTGTCTGACTAAACTCTGAAATTAACTGCACATTGTTCAGACACTGTTCGTTCCCAGACTGATAAGACCTAATTATACCAGGGAATGGTATGCAAGAAGCTCTTATTTTAATTGCTCACTATGGTGATCAAGGTCAAAAAGTTCGTCATACACCCTACCGGGGGTCTGGAAGTGGAAAGACGTAGAGAAGTCCCACCTGCAAGGAGGAGTGGATAGGGCAGGTGACCCAAAATTGACCAACAGGAGTATTCCATCTCATCTGCCCCATGCTCAATATAAAAGCTGAGGGATTGAAGGTTCAGGTCTCTTTTCCTCTGCTTTGTTCTTTCTTTGATGGTTGACATCTAGGAAAAGACTCTGCCTTTGACCCCGATCCGAGCACTCCTGAATCCAGATCCGGCATTCAGCTCCTGACTGAACTGGCCCCAGCCTGGGACTCTCCCTGCATCTGCTGGGGACATGATCATCATCCCGGGAGCTTGATATGGTTTTGTAAACATTGTATACCTTTTTATCTTTTCCTTTTAATTTTATCTATTATTTCATTATCTATTAAAGTAGTTCGGAATTCTTCTAAACTCACAAATCTCCTCATTCCTTCCTCTCCTCTCTTCTGAGAGGAGAGGGGGCCATCTGTCATTTGGGGGGTCCTTTTGGGCCTAAACCAGGACACCCACACTTTCATCAGTGATAAATTCTTAGGCAAAACCAGTGATATTTTTCATGAAGATCCAGCAAATCACAGTTCTTTCTGAGACTGTGTCATACCAGAATCCTGCCATTCCCCTGTGACTGCAAGTTACTGCACACAGTGCTCACTTGATCCAGAATGAAAGTCCCCTAGGATTGGTGCAGAAGGGAAAAAAGGCAAAACCCCTAATGCTGGACTGAAAAAGCAAAAGGGAGGCAGCCCAAAGAAATGAGAAGTTAAGAACCTGCACTCATGCCTGATGTGCCAGTCTGAAGCAAAATGCAATGAAAAGTAAAATGCTACAGAAAACCATGAGAACTACTTTTTCCTCACTTGTGTTCCTAAATGCTAGTAAGTCTGACTTTATTATCTCTTTACTTACCATTATGTGAACACAATTCCCATGGTTATATGTGTACATCAGCTAGTTGGGGAATGCAGGGTGCATGTTTGTTCCTGAGAGCCTTTCCATCAGGAATCAGAAAGGAGAGGATGTTTCCCTCTTCCACCTTGGGGAAAATGAGCAGCAAGCATTTTCATAGTCCTATATATCAATCACTCCTCTTGAATCAATATGCTAAAAATCCTTGCCATCCTTCTGTCATGTCCACAGAAGTGGAAAGAAGATTTTGTTATGAGGTTTTTGGTTAAAAGCAATAGTGATAAAATTTATCACTTTGCTTTGCTCTGTCTTTTTACTTACTTAGGAATGCCCACTCTAAATAGTGTTTGTCTATGAATGAACCACTAGTGAATTGCACTGCATCAAAGATATCTTCTGGGTGTCTTAAATACTTTGTTGCTCTTTCTTCTCCACCTTCAAGCCCTTCCTAATGTGAGTTGCGCCAAAGATACTCAAAGAATGTGGAAAACACACCATACAGCTACATATATAGATATAAAGACTAAGTCTTAATGTATTGGGGAGAATGAGTAAACTCAGTAGAATTTGAGGTTTTGCAAACTTCATCAGCTGTTTTTTAAAATTCTTGAGGTTTCGCAAAACTGAAAACCAAATGTCTTAGGAAGACAAAAAAGACCTCTACGTCCTAGCTTGGCTGAGTCCCCTGGACCCTGTTAAGAAAGGGGAAGGCTCCTTGGCTCCTGCTAACCTGCAAGGCCAAGGCCAACCAAGTTGGAAGGAACTCCCATGGCAAAAGGAAAGGCAGCAGTGCTTGCATTGGCATTTTCTGCTCAAGCGATTGAGCCTTTTGAAAGTCTTCAGAGTATAGAAATGTCAACACCATTTTCTATCAGAATTTCAAATTGTGATGAGCAAAGTTGATGACTTCCTGTTCTGTTTTTTCTTTAGTATTTGTGGCATTTAACAATTTTTCCTTTTTTTTAAATAAGTAAACATTTGTGATGTTTACCCACTGATACAGCTGACAGGGCTGCAATCCTGAGATTCTGCAGGTAGCTCACCCAAATGCATGCCTTTCCATCATCTCCAGGACTCATTCATAGACACTCTGTAGTTCAGGGTGTAGCAGTGAGGATTCTGGTCTTCTAGTTAGACTTCTGAAACATCTTGGTATATCAGAGCAGGTTCTGTGGACCTGGGTTTCCAGCTCTCCCATTTCACATGGAACTTGGTGCCTTTAGCCAAGCTGGGTGCTTTGCAGCAGGGTGAACCAGTAGTCCATGTGCTGGGACTGGACCTCTTGCTTCTGAGGATACTTTCCAGATATCTCAAGAAGATCATCAGCAGCAAGAGATCTCTTATGTGCCTCTTTCATCATCCCGAGGCAAGGCCCCATCCCAGGAGGGAGCAAGACCTCTGTGCCTTCACTGAGGGGAAAAGGGATGGTGCTCCATCCCACAGCAGAAGGAGGGACGGGGGTGCTGGGACTCACTGGAGAAGCAGTTCCAATAAGCTTTTCAGAAGCAGAGGGAGGGCAAGGTGACTGCGGCATGTCTCCTTTTCGTTTTTTGGTTCTTTTTTGGTTTTTTGTTGTTGTTTTGTTTTGGGTTCTTTTTAAAACAAACAAGCAAAAAAACCAATACGCGTAACACCGTAAGAATGAGAGGATTCGATCCTCCGGAAGGCTGAGTTTTGGCGCAGTGGCTGCAGGAGCATGCAGCTTGCTCTCTCTAAGACGGACAGGCTTCGCGAAGCGTCCGGTCGGGCTGGAGGGAGCGGCGCCTCTCTCCATGTACACAGGGACAAGGCTCGGGAGTCCCCGACTGCGGTCGCAGTCCCGCTACCGGGTCCTGGAGTCGCCTCAGACCGTACGCCCTCGTTCCCCCCGCGAAATCCCTGGCGAAACGGGGCACGACAGCTACCCGCCGCTGCCTCCTCCTGCCCCTCCGAGCCGCTCCGCTCTCCGAGGGGTGGCCCCAGATTACCGCTCCACTTTCCGTCCCTCCCGCGGAGGGCGATAGGGCGGTGCAGGGGAGGGCCCGGGGCCGGGATGGCCTGGCAGGTAGGCGAACGCGGGCCGCCCGCTGGGGAAGGGGCGGTAGGGAGGGGGAGGTAAGAGGAGGGTGGTTGTGTCGTGTCACCGCCGCGGAGGAGCTGATTGACAGCGGGGGCCCGGCCCGCAGCCCATAAAGGCAGCGGCGCCGTGCGCGGGGGCGCGGAGGGACTTGCGACAGCGGCAGGGAACCGCTCTCCGCTTCCCACCAGTACCGCTACCATCTCGGCACAGCCCCAGCGCGCCGTCGGCTCCCCACAAGCCAGGTGAGGCGCAAGGCGGGGAGGCGCCGTGCCCCACCGCAGGGTCCCGGACGGGGCCGAGGAAGGCGATAGGGGCCGAAGCTCGGTGTCGGGCAACCCCGCGGTGCAGTCCGGAACTCGGGGTGAAGGATGAAGGGACCTGCCCCGGGGATGGCTCGGAGGATAAGGGTGTGCGACACCTGCGCGCCGCCCCAGCAGGGTCCCACCGGGAAGACGCCGGGTCTGGGGGATGAGAAAGGCTTCCCCGAGTCCTCTGGTGACGGTACCTCGGGGTGAGACTGGAGATAAGGGAACAAGGCAGTATTGGCAGTAGAAGGTGACATCCCTTGGAAAAATGCGTGGAGTTGGCACGTTGGAGTTGAAGGGATGTGGCTGTATCCAATGAAATGAATGTCCACGCGTTCCGCTGGACGCCGTCTGCGCTATTCATTGCGGGTGCGGACGCATATGGAGATGCAATTAGGTGGCTTGGGGCTGCCGAGTGCTGCAGGGCAAAAATAGCATCACGGTTAAAGTCGCTTTTTCCGTCTGTGGGGTTAGCTCTTGGGTACAGCGGATTGTAAGAATGGGTAAATTATACACGGACAGGAAACAGTACGATGACACTGAAAAGTAGCCCTGGTACTCAGAGCCAGAATCTGCCATCTGCCTACAGTGAATTTCAACTGAATGTTTTACTTCAAAGTCGGGATGTCACTACTAATACTCTGCATCTCCTGCAATGTCATGTGTTCTCTTTGCCAGCTGCTGAAAAATCGTGGAGCAAATAATATAATGTACTTTCTGTATGTCTTTCCTTGATATAATTTATGACATTTGCATAAAAAGGTTTTATTGTCAAGAATTCCTATTTCCTTCATTTGGTGTCATGTTTTGTTTCTGGTATCAAGAGAAACTGAAGAACTGGCATTACAAGAATCAGACAAGATGGAAATTGTGATTTTATATGAATAGTTGTTTATAATACCAGTTCTATTTATGGCATTTACTGAGGTAATTAAAATATTGTCACAAGTAAAATATTGTTTCCCTAATGCTTACTAGTTTTTAATGTATTCATAGGAGTTATGCTTCAGAGGAGTGGAGTGTTGTGTCTTGCTGTGTTAATAACCCTGTGGGTTTCCTCAAATGCTCAGGGTAAGTTCTGACGCTTCTTAACTAGATATAGCGTAACACCCAGGGCTAAAAGTCAGTGTAAAACTTTGGTTCACAGGAGCTACGGTGGGCAAAGTAATCATGTGATTTTTTTCACAAGTAACTGAAATGGTAGTTGCTGATGTTTTTATTCAGTAGATATGTCAAACCACTGTTAAATGAATATACCCCAATAAATATATTTTTAAAATGCTTTCTTTAGACATTGTTGATCAAAATTTATATAATGTCAGAAATAATCGGTATTATACTTTCTTCTGCAGTGGTAGAAGTTGACATAAACAGAGTCATTGAGTGTGGTGAGCAGATGAAATATAAGTAGGATGTAAATCGATACTCTGCAACTCTGACTTTTTGGCCTGAATTTTTATAAAGCAACTCTTTTGTTTATGTTTGTTATGTGGCCACGTGGCTTCTCATAATTTGACTTTTATTAGCTAGCAGTCAAAATACACATATTGGCTCAACTTCCTCATCCATTTATATATATAAGATTATTTAATGATTACCCTGCTACATGTATCCATGCATAGCCATATACATGAACATACAGGATGCATGTATATGCAAGTATATATTACATAGCTCTATAAAATATGTTGTCATATGTTTAGTTATAGAATCAAATATATTTTTGCCTATACATAGAAAAGAAGTTAGTTGTCACGTAAACGAAAGTGACGGTTGGAAAATATGATTCTTTTGCATGCAAGTAGGAACAGTTCTGTTTATGGAAGTAAGGATGTCCTGGGTTCACTCTGCTGATCTTCATGTCTGTCATGTAATTGCAGTTACTAAGTACAGTCTGCAGAGTTGTGTTTCTTGCTGCACTTTTTGTAGACACATTGTCACAGTTTGTTAACTTTTTCAGATGGTGACAAGGAAGAGGAGACTACTTTTGATTTACTTCAAATCAGTAACATAAATCGAAAGACAATTGGAGCAAAATTGTTTCGGGGTCCTGACCCTGCATTCCCAGCATATCGTTTCATTCGATATGACCACATACCTCCATGTAAACCTGAGAAATTGACAAAGATTGTCAGACTCATACGACAAAATGAGGGCTTTATCCTTTCAGCCACCCTGAGGCAGGACAGGCAATCTAGAGGCACTCTCCTTGCTTTAGAGGGTCCTGGCATCGGTGAGAGGCAGTTTGAGATAATTTCCAATGGCCGGGCCAACACCCTGGACCTTATCTATTGGGTGGATGGCTTCCAAAATGTGATTTCCCTGGAAGACGTGGACCTCGCCGACTCACAGTGGAAGAACCTCACCGTACAAATAACAGGAGAGAATTACAACCTCTATGTTGGCTGTGACCTTATTGACAGCTTCATCTTGGAGGAGCCTTTCTATGAGCATCTGAAAGCAGAGAACAGCAGAATGTATGTGGTGAAAGGGGCCATTCGGGAGAATCATTTCAGGGTAGGTAACTTGTAGGAGCTCGGGTCACTGGTGAGGTAAGAGTTTTGCTGCAACTAGTTCTCCCAACACTTTTTGTATTTGATGGGGTCATAGCTGTAGCCAAGCAGAATTTCTGCAAAATGTTACTGGTTTTTGGAGGCTCTTGAAAATGAAGAATTGGTGAAGTAAAGTCAAAGGCCAGAAAACATACACAGAACCAGTTTATAGTCTTTACTTTGTGACTATCCACTTTTTCTTCCAGATTTAGGACTTCTCATCATGCTGTATTTTTGTGGTGATTTGTAGAATTCATTTCAAATTTATCAAAGACATATTTTTATGTTGAAATGTATCTGTTCAATTCATTGTAACCTCTGGATATTTGTTGCATTTTATTTGAAAAAGAAAGATGGAGGAAAGAAAGACTTTTTAATGGAGCTGAAGTGTATGGCTCATTGCCTAATATAATATCCTGATTTGTCATTCTGAATAAACTTTTTTTCCAATTAAAAAACCAAAAAAATGAACAAAACAGTTTTTGATCAGTAAATCAGTAAATGAGATTTGGGTTGTTGTTTAGCTTTGCAGTTAAGCAATCAGAAACTTTCTGGTTTATGTATAAAACGAAAGTTTCTTCCTACTTCATACAGTAATGTGATCTACCCCAAGAGCTTTAACTGTGGTTTCTTTCCACTCTCAGATGAAATCGAACTTGAACATGTTTTTAAAAATTTGAACTTTCTTTCGAATCCTTTTGTGCCATCTAGTTGTCAGCCAGAGCATGACATGCTGGGTGATCTATTTTGTCAAGAAAGCCAGAAGCTCTTGCCAGCAGCCTTTCATTCCTACCCGTCTTCCTAGCCCATCAGTTGTGCTCATAGAACTAGTTTTGGAGCTGCACTATTAATATAGTGGCTGAAGTAATTTATTTCTTATTTTAGGGGTTTTTTTTGGAGTTTGGGTTTGGTTTTTTTTTTTGTTAAAGTGAAACAGATGCTTGTCTGGCCTTTGAGTGTTGTGTCTGGATAGCGCCAGCACAGTTGAAGTATGGTGCATGAGAATGACTGAATAAGAGTGAAAGTGCAGTGGGTTAGGAACCTCAAAAGTTGAATTCGGCCTCATGACAAATGCATCATAAAAGCACAATCTAAAATGAACTTGATGGAAATGGAGATTTGAGCTCCATTATGACCTATTTCAGAATGTACCTGATTTTGTTGCTTATAGGAGTGAATTTTTATGTAACAAAACTATAAACAGGTTTTTTTTTTTCATTTTTACTTATGCCTAAATCCAGTCAGTAGCATGGATTTGAGATAATCATTTATAGGTTTTTCCCAAGTAGGTGTAACTGGTTTTAATTCTTCTAATTATTATTATTGCAGGGTTTTTTGCAAAATATTCAACTAATATTTGATACTTCAATTGAGGATGTTCTACGTAAAAAAGGATGCCAGAGGAGCCAGTCAAGTAAGGCCTTTTAATCTCATTAATAATATTCAATTGATTCTGAAGATGAGAAATGTCAGTGTGACTTATTATCCTAAAGCCATTCAAAAGATCTTTCTGACATGGTAGAGGGATCTTATTTAAACATGAAAAAGAAAAATCTGTTGCTTTTAAGTGGTAATAGGAATATATTTGTGAGCTATATTGAGTCACTGTTTCTACAGTCTAGGCTACTATTTTAGTTCTTATTGCTTAGATCTGTAACTCTGAACCTCTGTTTTTAAGTTGATAAAAAAGATGTTAAGCAAGTAATTAATAGAAATGGTAAGAAAAATGCATATGCACTGAAATATATACATTTTTCCAAGAGTTGTCCATGATTTTTTGAACACTTGCTTCTGACTCTCAATGGGCCCATGAACAGATCTTCGAAACTTAATGACACCAAATTCCTCAGCAATAAGTTTTTTGACTGAAAGAAGCTTTGGATTTGCATCCCAAAAAGTTGTTAATCTAAACAACCTAAGGAATTTTTTTTTAAAATACAAGAGAGGTATGGTGGGCATATGTGTCACAATCTGCCATGTGTCCATCCAGTTCATGTTGACCTCACCATGAGGTAAGCCCTCTGTGTGTGGGAGTTTATTTGATTCATCATGAAAATGTTAAGAAAATTTGTCAAGTATGCACTAGGGTTTTATACTTCAGCTTACAGGAGGTGCTGGATATTTTACTTTCCAGTGTTTGTAACTGTCAAGAGTTGAGTCAAGAATCAGAGACAGCTAATTGTACTAGAGGAACATGGTAGGTACACAAGGGAGACAGGAATTTCAAGGTTTAATTTGTATTGAGAAATCATAGAGCAAATAAATTTTGTGAACTTTGCCTTATTTATGCAAAACTTTTTTAAGCATCCGCTCAACTGGACTTGCTAGTCTGTTTTTTAATCTCAATGAAAGATATTGGTTGTTTTTTTGTTTTTGTTTTTGTTTTTGTTTTGTTTTGTTTTGTTTTGTTTTTTTTTTCCTACGTGTTCCAGAGGTGTTCCTGGTTTGCAGGACCTCAGACACAAGTGTAATGATGTGTTAGAAATAAGGGCTAAAATGGCAGTGGCCCTAGACAGCACACAAGATGATTTGTGCTCATTTGCTGGTTCTCGTGTATCCCAGTCAAGTCGTTTTCTGTACAAATGAACTACTCAGAACTACATATTTCTGGTTTTCAGTTTTGTTAGTGGAAGGAAATGCTTGAGGAGCATTACTGCTGTGGGAAAATAGAACATGTATTTAGGTATAATTGTAATCTGAACATAAGAGTAGGATGGTTTCAGGAATGATTCAGTTCAGCTGTCTTACTTTACTTAACAGTGTAAACAAATTATCCAGAAGGTGAAGTAGAACCTTGGGGGGCACATTCAAAATCAGTGACAGAACAGTCTCATTCAAGTGGATGCGGTACCTATGTGTAAATAGATTGAACCAGCAAAACAACAAAAGAGGTTGTTTTACATTATTATTAGTTGATCACCACAAAAGAAAATAATTTGGCCAAATGTTTAGAAATATCATGAAATAAAAATGGGAAGTTACTGTCTTCTACACTGAAGAGGAAGTCAATGGGAACCTAAAGGGATAATTGAGTTCTTGATGCTGCTATGTACCTTAAGAGGCATTCTTATACCCTTCAGCTGTTGCAGCTATTAAACAACAGATAATATTTTTTAATGTACTCATTATTATATCTGTCAACTACTAAATTTTCTGATCTAATAAGTTATACATGTTTTGATTTTTTGTTTTATCCTTCTTGGTCGCTATTAGTGAAAAGATCAGTTCACAGTATTTTCCCTTTTACTTTGCAACAACAAGAATACACGATAAGATGGAACCAAGATGCAACAACTGTGGCTTGAGGCCATCAGAACAACTTGATAGGCTTGAATGCATGGCTGATTTTCTAGTATTGTGTACTATCAAACTTAATTGCCACAGCTGAAAAGCCATGGGTGATATGCTGCTGACCATAAGCTACATATGTATTTTGCCATTTTGAGCTAGGCTACAGACCACCAAATTTGCATGTTCTAGTGGGAGGTGTCCCTGCCTATAGAAGGGAGGTTGGAACTAGATAATCTTTAAGGTCCCTTCCAACCCAAACCCATTCTATGGTTCTTAGTGATTTTTCCACATGGTAGATGTTACCACTAAGTGCCCTCAGCTTTGAGCATACAAAAAGCTTTTTTGGAGACAGGACTGTGTTTTGCTACTGTTTTTTTAATCCTAGTATGAGAATGTGAGGTATGGTGAAATGGTAGCTTGAGATTGCTGTCGGTTTGAGGGTAGGGATGTATCTCCATAGTGTAGTGGTTGCAAATACTTTCATCAGGACTTACACCCAATGCAGGATAGGAGAGATGATGAAAACATGCCTAAATAGGCACATCAGTAAAATCTCTTCTTCAGCTAGATCAGCAGAATAGTATTTGCATATGTGAAGGGATGCACATTCTGCTCTTCTGGTTTCACATTTTAAAGATAATCATGTGGTCCTTAGGAAATTAGCAGGAAGCCAGCAGCAGAGAACTGATTTCCCAATGATCCCCAGGCATCTTCTTTCAATCACTGCCAAATATCAGTAGGAAGTGTGGATTTAATTCTTCTAACATAGTTTTGGTTTATGTTTCCTGATGAGATTGCAGCTTTATTAATGTCCTCAGAATGTTCCGGTCAAGGCACACTCCATGTTGGTTTGAAAAATGTGAAATTAATGACCTGAGAAGTGCTATGGGGGAATCTGAGAAATCTGGTCTTTCAATGTGGTAGGAAAATTGCATTCTTTCCAAGGAAGCAAAAAGGAACTGAAATAAAAAGTTATGACACTGAGTTCTGATCTGCTATGTGGTATATCAGTTTTCTCCCATCCTGTAACTGAAGCTGGATAATTATTTCAGCTCTTGAACACCATGAATAATTTATTGTAGACCTTGGCTAATAGCAGATACTTCATACATAGCTAATTGAAAAGCACATCAGACAAATCACTAACTATGGTTTGCCTTCTAAACAAATGAAGAATACTTCTGCTCCTATTTTCATTGCTTGGGCATTTAAATATAACACTTTACACTGGACAATCAAACATCAAATCAAGCCCTCAAAATTTTGATCACATTGCTGCCTTTGGTCACTTGTCACCACTGCATGATATAGGGATGTGTTGAAGCATATCTTTTATTGCTCACATTCTTGTGCCAATTTCTTCAATTTAAATTGCTATATTCTTTGATTCTCTTTTTTGCTTGGTAACCTGAAGTTACTACAATGTTACTAAGTCTGGTTAATGAGTAGTAAGAACTGAAGCAGCATGGATAGATAAAGTTCAGCTGATAACAGAGTCGAGTGTACCATCTAATCCTTAGAGAAAGTTTCCATGGAATCTGTAAGTTATTTATTTGATGGGAGTTTAAATGCTTAACAAAGTGCAGACTGTTTTATTTATTATCTGTGTTCTTTTTTGTTAATTTCTGTCAATATTTGCCCTTATATTCCTTCTCAAAAATTTGCTATAAACAGAGTGGTCTTTTAATTGATAGTACACATCCAGTTCTCCCTGTATCATGCATGCAAAGTTCTGGTTTAATTATAATCTGCCTGATGGAGAGGTGTTTGGAGTGTTGTATCAGGTACTCAACTTAATCTTAGCTTGACCTCCATTTCAATTCAGAATTCAGCTATCATTCTAACATCTCTGAGTTTAACACCTGGCAGCTCAACACAGAGTAGCCCAGAGTCTGGTATAAATTGCATAATGGCCCAAATTTGAGCCAGGTAACCATGGAATTTATGGTCAGAACAAGGAGCATAACTTTCTTCAGTGAAAGTCTTTCTCTCATCTTCTTCTCATCATCAAGAAAATGTGATAGGTCATGAAAAAATATGAACCCTTTCATGGTTCTGAGTGGATAAAATTACTTTGATTTTTTGATACCATGTCCTTTTGTTATGCTTTTTGCATAAATTAGTATGTTGCAGTGCCAACAGTGTTTTAAAGTGAGGGTTGTGTGAGATACAGCTTGGATCATAATTTTGAAAAGGGAAATAATTGGAACCAGCTGACACCTAACCCCACTCTTTTATTCATGAGTATAATCTAACATGAAGCTGTGCCAACATAGATGTGCTGAAAGCCTTCCCATTGGTGCCAGTCTGTGATTTCAGGAAAAAATCCATAATCTATGGAATAACTTTGTATATGTAGCTCTTCTTTTTTCTTCTTTTGCTACCAGCTGAAGTGAATACCATCAATGAGAGCACTGAAATCCTTCACTTGAGCCCTGCTGTCACAACTGAGTATGTGGGTTCGAAGCCAGAGAAGAAGGCTGAGTTCTGTGACCGCTCCTGTGAAGAGCTGGGAACAATGTTCACGGAACTCACAGGCCTTCGCATCGTGGTGAACAACTTAGCTGATAACCTCCAGAAAGTGGTAGGTAACTACAATTCTGAAGAACTGTTTTACAGTACTCTCTTGTCTTATACCTTAGGGAGTAAACTGAGGTTTCTGCATGCGTATATGCATACATAATGTTGGTTTATATACATAATGTAGTGACAACCTGAATTTTCAGAGTGACTAGTTAGTTAGTTGTTGAGTATGGCACTTCAATAAAAGCTTGGCTTTCCCAAGCTAAGTTTCAAAGTATACACACTTGCACTACTGCCAAGAAGAAACAATCTTCTCAAAGGACTGTGAAATGTACACTGTTGAGGTGCTATTACCATGTTTATAACGTTTAGGAATAGATCAGCAAGTGGCTGGACAGGATGTGTAGACTATAAATATATGGGATCTTCATAGTTGAAGAGAGAGGGTGACACATTACTGAAGTCTGTCCCTCTTGTTCTGAATTAGTTACTCCTTTCTGAAGAAAGTTTATTACTATGCCATATGACTCAGGACTAAACTTCCCATCTAAAGTTGAGTTGCATTGTACTGCTGAGAATAGAGTTCTCTTAGTCTTTTGTGAATGCATTTGTACTATTACCTGAAGAACTGCTATGCAGTACCTGAGACCTACTTTGTGTGCATAAATATGTAAAAATTACACTTTTTCTTAGGAATAATTAAATCCATTAGTTAAATTAAATCCATTCAGTTTTATCTTATTTTAAATGATTTGGTTACAAAGTACTTTTTTCCCCTTTGTTTCATATTCTAGTCAGAAGAAAACCAAATTATGTGGGAATTGATAGGTCCTAACAAAACATTGAAGAACCAGTCAGTTTGCTGGCAGGATGGCCGTGTCTTTGCAGATAATGAAAGCTGGATTGTAGATAGCTGCACCAAATGCACCTGCCAGGTAATGTTTTGGAAGCATACTTATTCTCTGCAAAAATGGATAGAGTGTTTGCTCCAGATCTGGTCTACCTTGGCCTAGACTTAAAGTGGTATTTGTAGAAAGTAGATATGATATATTGAACAAATAAAAGAATTTTCATACATGAAACTTTCTCTAGACACCCACCATAATTTTCCTCTGTGTGTGAACATAAGTCATTAAGTTGATTTCTTTGCCTTTAGGATTCTAAAATTGTGTGCCATCAAATCACCTGCCCAGCAGTCTCCTGTGCCGATCCATCTTTTGTTGAAGGTGAATGCTGTCCAGTCTGCTCTCACTGTGAGTACTAGCCAGAGAGAAAGACACTCTTTGGCTATTTTTAGAATCACTACTACTATGCTGGAGAGGTCAAAATAAGTACGAAGTTGAGACAACTAAGATGCAATAAAAGCCTTCTTTGTATGCAAGGATAAGAAGAAGTGACTTGGCTGCTTGAAGTTACTGGAGGAGTTGGTCTCTCTTAAGTAATTATATTGATTGCTTACAAGCTTAGAAGCAATATATTGGTTGTTAACTTGCCTAGCTAAGGGTAACAGTGAAAGTTAGATGCATACTCCCATAGGGCTGGAGATTCTGATTTTTTGTTGGTTTGCAATAGCTATTACTTCATTTAAACAGACTTATGTAGGCTAGGATGTCCTTTTTGACTCTTTATGGAGGATGATAAAGTTCCAGATAAAAAGCTTCATGTGGTTTGGTGCAATATTTATTAAGAATGAAGTTTATTCTTCCTCTATGTTATTCTCATGCCCTTAGTCTGTTTTGCTTCTTCTCTGTTATATATGTACTCTTCTGTTTTGCTTTACTTATGTAGAACATGTTGTCAAGGATCATTTAAGATAACATTGCAGGCTGTGGGCTAGATTTTGGAATTAAAGAAGAAAACAGATATTCTGAATAAAATTGCATTGGAATGTACTCATTTTTTTGCCTGTTCAAGTACAGAGCATAATATTTAAACGTGCTCTTGGTCATGTTCACCACTATGCTGTGGGGCCACAGCTCATAATACTGACCTATATTCTGATGTCAAAAGCAGTTGGAATTCAAGTTTTTGACTCAATCTTTTCTGGAGGTAGGATAATCTTCTTCCTTCTATGGCCATTGCCTTGAGAAAATCTACTATGCACAAGTTCATGGTGACATAAGTTCACCTGGGCTGTGATTTGCACTAGGGGAAATGGATACAAGTTGAAATAGAGAAGATTTAGGTTGGATATTAGGGGGAAGTTCTTTACTAGGAGAGTGGTTAGGTCCTGGAACAGGCTGCTGAGGGAGGTTGTGGATGCCCCATCCTTGGAGGTGTTCAAGACCAGGCTGGACGAGGCCCTGGGCAACCTCATCTAGTAGATGTGTTTGTTAGGTGGCCCTGCTAGACAGGGGGGGTAGGAGTTACATGATCCTTGGGGTCCCTTCCAACCCGGGTCATTCTGTGATTCTGTGACCTGGGATTCTTATTTGTGTTAACCTCTCATTACAACTGTGATTCCATAGTTTTAGTGGTGGCTTGGGAAAGCAAACTTAGAAAAAGAAAGGTCAAGTGTCATGTTCCACAGTCAGAGAAGAGAAAATCTACTGTGTAGGATAGTAGAGCTACATTCAGTGCTAAGTACGTTTTGGTACCTTTTGCTCTGCAGCTGATGACAGTGAGGAAGGCTGGTCACCATGGTCAGACTGGACAAAGTGCTCAGTTACCTGTGGCTCTGGGACTCAGATGCGAGGAAGGTCTTGTGATGTCACCAGGAGTGCTTGTACAGGCCCACACATCCAGACAAGAATGTGCAGCTTTAAGAAATGTGATCATCGCAGTAAGTAATAAAATTTCTTCCTTTCTTTTTAAATCATGTTTGGACTTCTCTAACCAAAAATGAACTTAGACTGGTATGAATAGTATGTATTTGAACAGTCATATAAGCATAATTAAAGTAGCTATCATTAGATTCTTTATCTTCCCCCCCTCTTTCAGGTATTTATCCTGTTCCTGACCACTTAATAGGAATGTGAATTCTGGGCTCAGCATGGTTAAACAAAAAGATAGTGAGTGATCTTCTCATTAACACTATGATATAGAGTCACTAGTTTGAAGTAAGTTTGGAGGTCATACACAATTCATAATCATAATACATGGGCCCATGGGTCTGCAATTCATTCATATTTATTGGCCCATTTTATTAGTTTAGTAGTTTTTAGGATGCAGTAATTATGAAAGTCTTGCGAAGTATCAAACTTAGATTCTCAAGAAAGCTTTACTTGAATGACCAGACATGCTGGGCTTTGTAAGTGACAGTAGTAGGAAAGAGATGGGACATCAAATGTGATGAGAATCTTATTAGAAGCTGAACTTCATAAGTGAGTTTGTATTACTGTTGCAGGTCGGCTGTTTCTCTGATTTTTGCTCCTTTCTTTGGCAGTACGTCAAGATGGTGGCTGGAGTCACTGGTCTCCCTGGTCTTCTTGTTCAGTTACATGTGGAGTAGGAAATATCACCCGCATCCGCCTCTGCAATTCTCCTATCCCCCAGATGGGTGGGAAAAACTGTGTGGGAAATGGACGGGAAACAGAGAAGTGTGAGAAGGTTCCATGTCCGGGTATGCCTGCAATCTTGAATCCAGCTGGATTTCTTCACTTTATTAAGCTAATTCACAATTAAAGGGAATTTCTGTGATGGAAGAGTGCTCTTAAAGAGAAGACAGCAAAGCAATTGGAGGCTTTGGAAACCTCCCAAGTTGTGACTTGGCTTTAAACATTGGGCTTTTGAGAAATTTTAATTTTGTAACAGAGAAGGTGATACTCTGCATGTTAGGAAGAGACATACGGTACCCCAACAAAGCAAAAATAATAGCTGTAACCTTACTGTGCATTTTGTTGCCATAAAAAAGCCAGAGTGCTCAGATTTGGCTCAGCAGAAATATGAATCCTGTGGTCACACCTTGTGTTCTATCCAAAATGAAAGCTTAGTAGGGAGCTTTGAAGGCGCCGTACTTGTTCTGATCAACTTAGATGGAAATACATCATGCCCATAGGCACAGCATGCTATTTTAATTATTGGCCAGAAAATTCCAATAAAACAGCTGGGTTTTTTTTTTTTCTTGTTTATTTCTGAAATGCTGCTATCTAATGCTAGCCTAGTGTAAGGCTGTGCCAGCATCTTTTCTCTCATGTGCGTCATGAGAAACTGTCTCTAGCCAGGGATCTGAAGAAAGGGTTGTTGTCATTGGCACCATTTGTTATCCCTAGAATGATGCCTGTGATGCTCTTCTCTCTTCTGCATGTCCTAGTGAATGGCCAGTGGGGTCCTTGGTCTCCATGGTCTGCCTGCACCGTAACCTGTGGAGGAGGAATTCGGGAGAGATCTCGTCTCTGTAACAGTCCAGAGCCACAGTATGGGGGAAAGCCATGCGTGGGAGATACCAAGCAACATGATATGTGCAATAAGAAGGATTGCCCAATTGGTTGGTATTTAGTCATTCAAGTATTCAGTCTGAATAATTGCTTTTGCTGCTATTTCTTTAATGTATAATTATGAATTGACACTACAGAAATCTACTAATTATACCTCTGTTTATGAAATTATTCTGGGTGCTCTTTGGATTAGTGGAATTTCATATATATTCTTAATACTGATTTATCCCGAACAAGGATGCATTTCTTAAACATGGCTTTTGTATGTTGTGATACATTCAGTTGGATGTAGCAAAATGCAATACTTTCACATTAAATCAATAGTATATTATCAATTGTATTTCATAACAACAGTTCTAAAGGGTTTTGTAAGATTTTGTTGAGATTTAGTCTAATTAACAGAGAATACCTTCTTAAATCAAGTATTAAATTCCTTTATGCTCCTAACTTAATATACACTTTTATTTGTCTTTACCAGATGGGTGTTTGTCAAATCCTTGCTTTCCTGGAGCGGAATGCAACAGTTACCCAGATGGGTCTTGGTCCTGTGGGCCATGCCCAGCAGGTTACCTTGGCAATGGTACTGTCTGTGAAGATCTTGATGAGGTATTGACTTTGTTTTCATTAAGAACAGAAGGTCACTGTGAAATTTTAATTACTGGGGAACTGCAGAGGGTTCTAATTTGCTTATTCTTTCTCTTATTTTCTGTAGTGTATAGCTGTGTCAGATGTTTGCTTTAAGGTGAATCAGGTCCATCGCTGTGTGAACACAAATCCAGGTTTCCACTGCTTGCCATGTCCTCCACGCTATAAAGGAAGTCAGCCCTATGGTGTAGGGCTGGAAGTTGCCAAGACAGAGAAGCAAGTAAGTGATGTCAAAGGGATGCTGATGGTTTTGAAACTTAGTAACTCTCATAATTTATCTTCTGAATGTGATAAACTTTGACACCAAAGATAACTGCCTTTCCAGGGTATTTTTGTTTCAATTGACAAAAGGCTGAATTAGAGGTTATTTTTTAAAGGATTTTATTTTCTCAGTTGCATCGAGTGTAAAAAGCTAAGAGCACGCATTCTCCTGCTTTGCACTCCTTTCTCTCAAGTGCTCATATCTAGTTTGGGAATTGGAAACTGAAGAATCTGGATTGTCACTCCATAAATACAATGCTATTAATGTGAATGTCATCAGACATATGTCTGAAGTTCTTATTCCCAAGGTTCCATTGGGCCAATATTTGTCAGTGGTGAAGGACAGGAGAAAAGGGAAATTATATTAAAGGCTACTCTTTGATAGAGAAGACAAAAATAAGATGTATTCTCTTTGTTGCTGTTGAATCAATCTGTGGCAACTTCAACATGTGAAGTTTATATGTTAAAATCTGTGTAAGATTCTCAGATATTTGCAATGAAATTAAGCGAAATGATAAGAAAATGGTGACAAAACATCACCTTCTCATGGGTAATATGAGAATTTATTAAGCTCTCTTTTATTTAAGAAAATAAGATAGTCCTTGCATATGGACAGGAAGAACACTAGAGGACCGAGTGCTGTTTACTTTCTGTTGCAGTTAATTTCTGGAGATGAACAGCATCTGGAAGAAAATAGATGGAGTTCTGAAAATGTTAATCACTTCAATTGCATTTTGAATAATGTCCAGTTTTTCCTGTGGCTTGTTTTAATTATTTTCATTGTACATATTTTCCAGAGCTGTGAACTGACAGAAAAGTATGACTTACTAACCACAATTAAAACAAAGATCCTGTCTTTAGGCATCTAAGTAGCTGGTCTGACTTTGACAAAGTAGAGGCACATGCAGCTGACTGAAGATCATACTCACTGAAACCTGATGGTGTGTCTGTTACAGGTCTGTGAACCTGAGAATCCATGCAAGGACAAGACACACAGCTGCCATAAGTCTGCAGAGTGCATTTATCTGGGCCATTTCAGTGATCCCATGTACAAATGTGAGTGTCGGACAGGCTATGCTGGAGATGGACGCATCTGTGGTGAGGATTCGGATTTGGATGGTTGGCCCAATAATAACCTGGTCTGTGCTGCTAATGCAACATACCATTGCGTGAAGGTAAATAAAAAGATGTTGATAAAAATGCCCCACCATAGACAAGTTTTCTCTTTCTCCTCAGCATTAAGTTGCAGATTGCTTTGACTGATACAGCATGCTCATTTTCTAGGAGATGCCATGAAATTTGCATTCACTTAACCTTCTAGATTCAGTAAGGGATTCTCAAGATGAAGTCCAGAGACCTCTGCTTTGAATTTCTTCCTAGTCAGAGTACACAGAAGGTTGGGATGCTTGTGAATAGAGTTAGCTCACTAAGCAGAAACTGCCTATTGAATGGGTATCGAACACATAGTGAGAGCTGAATGTAAGTCACTGGGTGCAGATGAGTACCTGCGAGGTTTGTAACAAGACACTGGCAGCCTTGTCAGGTCTACAGTTCTAAATCCTTTGTTGAGCTAACACTTCCATTAAAAGAGTTAAGCAGATCATGTCCTCTATGAAAACCATACTAAGATCTCAATAATCTTTTGCCAATAGGCACCTAAGAGAGGAATGGTTGAGTAATTAGACAAGAGAGTTCTCCTTGTTACGGAAGGTTGGTGAGGATAGGAGATATAGCCTTTCTTATCCTTCAGAGATGTGGAGTTCCAGCTCCTCGCCCCATTGAAGGAAATTACCTTCCTGACAGCATTGTCTTTCAGTGGCGTATTTGCTCATTTATTGATGAATCAGTCATGGCTATAAGGTCAATGCTTTCTCTCCTGAGGTTTTTTTTTTCTCCCATATCTGGAATGTTTTACTTTCTCCTCATATGTATATATAAAAGCGATCTACCTCTACCTCTAAACTCATGAAATTCTAGCACAATAACCTCAGTGACATGATAATGAAAAAAAAAAAAGAGAATGAGTGCTGGACCACTACAGTAATTAATAAAAAACTAGATATGAATCAAGAGACTAGGAATGTCTGAAATCAGTCTGTTTGAAAGAATCAAAAGTCACTGGGGTATAATCCAGTTTAAGCTGCGATTTTGGCCTTTATCGGCAGAAGAGTTTCAGATTTTTAAGGAAATTTGAGCCTCAGACATTGAACTTCCTTGCTGTAGCTGATGTCTGTTTATTGTAGGTCCAGCCAACTCAGCAATTGTGGTTCATATATTCGTTTTCAGTTCCTGTCATCAGAATCTGCAACATGTTGATTCAAGATGTAATGCAAATGATTAGTTTTCATTAAAAATGCAACATGCTGAACCCATTCAGGAAAAAACTATTTTGAAAATTTGATTCTTAGTTTCTGTAATGCATGTGTTGATCAAACAGAAACAAATCTTTCAAGGTGGAAAGAACCACAAAATCCCTTAAAAACAGTGGATATTATCAGATACTTCACAAAACATCCTACTTGAGTAATCTGATTTTTTAAAAAGCAAACCAAAGCTTATTTCCTTGATATGACAGTGGCTGAAAATTAACTTAATGTCTAAGCAAAGCTGTATAGATAAAGCAAGAAATTGTAAATAATAAGAATGAAATCTTAGCAATGTCTGTTGGTGTAGTTTTCTTTTTTCATCACATAGGAGGAATACTTTTTTTTTCCAGAAGAATTAGAATACCAAAACATGATTTTATCAATAGGTGAGCCAAAGGTGAATAGCTTCCAGTTGCCTTATGCCTCAAGGTTGAGTTACCAGTTAGAAGATGTGATGCATTTTAAGTCCTCTTCCCATTGTCTAAGAGTGTTACCAGAGTGCACCTGTACCTACATGGCTACCTCTTTTTTGAGATTTTGTAGGAAGTTGCTGCCCAAGAGGTCTCCACCTTGAAATTTCATTAGAGTCAGATCTATAGAGAATGTTGACAACAGGTGAACATACAGATACAAACATACAAAGTGACAAATTAGCAAGCATTTACTAATTTCTTTCATTGTTTCGAAGCACTTTTTTATGTTGCTAGTAGCCAGTGTTTAGTTGGACAGTCAAGATCATTCTTAAGTATTTGGTAAAAAAGTGCCATAAAAGCTTGGATTTGCATCATGGTTTTGAAATTTATCATGAATTTTCTAGTTCTGTTTCTCTTAAATTATCTTTATTATTAAACTCACTGAGATATGAAACAGGGCAAGGAATCTTACTAGATCTTAATTTTCTTAGGATACGTGTTACAAAAAAGATCTTTCAACACTGTATTGCCAGATCAATTTTTGTCCTGAGGTAGGCATGAAATGTGAGATAAAAGTGGGTTTTTATAGATAACACTTAGCCAGTGGTAAAACTATAATCCATTTTTAGCTGATTTTATTATTCTAAAAAGGAATACATGTTAGAAGCTTGGCAAACTATTACACTTATTTTTTTAGTGTAACTTAAAACCTGCTCATTTAAAATAATTATTCTTCAACAAAGCTGTGATTCAAAATAAAGACCTACATGTATTTGCCTTCCATTATTAAAGCCATAGGAGCATGGGAGTGAAAAGGTACTGTTTTGCAGAACTATATAAGGGCATGCTTTTTGGAACCCTTTATTACAATGTTTGCCTTCATTGCAATGCACTACTTTGTTTCAGGATGAGCAGTTACCATATGAACAACTATTTCTGAAGATCATCTCCTAGCTTGTGTCTCTGTTTTACTGGCAACTAAATCTGGTCATTTTATTTGTAATTTTCAAACATATGTTACGAGTTGTCTACAAAAAGTTGATGTAAGAGTGCATGTGATTTGTTTGTTCTCTGCTAGATGCTTTCATCTAAACCTTAGTGGAGACATCCCTCGAACAGGAGGAGAACTGGGAAATACAATGATTTGCAGATGCATTCCAATATAGCAAATGAGCTACTATCTTTGGCAGCAAACAACCAAGCATTTTAAAAAGTACTTGTGATGATTGTTCTTGTTTTATAGCCTCTGTTGTGTTAGGCAAGTAATTCTGACATAATGTATTTATTACTTTATTTTGGCCAGGATAACTGCCCTCTTCTGCCCAACTCTGGCCAAGAAGACTTTGATAAAGATGGCAAAGGGGATGCCTGTGACGAAGATGATGACAATGATGGGGTTGAAGATGACAAAGTAAGATGCATTTTCAGTACACTTGACCTAAACATCTGGTTTTAAGGAGTGCCATTGCAGTAGATGAGAGCTTTATTGTTCAGATTTTCAGGTTAGTTGTTCTGCCCTGACTTCCCTCAATGATTATTGGTGCAGAGTTAAGCCACACTGGATCAAAGGAGAGTAGCACTGTGCAGAGCAAAGCAACCTGGGGAACACAAAGATTAATTGTTTTCTGTATTAGTTCTGGGTTCAGCTGTGTGCTTTAAACAGTTTAATCAAAAGTGGCGGTAGATTTTTATATTGCAGTGGAAGAATGATAGGTCCATTGCATTTGAAAAGCTGTATCTGAGCTGTGTTGAAACAAGTTATGATGATATAAACACAAACAACATCAAGGAGCAATAACTAGTGGTATATAGCCTGACTCATTCTTTCCTTCTTCAGATTTGTCTGTAAGACTGAAATTCATTTACCAGGACAGCCTAAATGATAGACAGTCCAAACTTATTGTCCCTGTATATATTCAGCAAAAGGCCAGGGGCACTTCCAGAGTGGGATCCCTTGTGCCTTTTCTGAATATATTTAGGATGAGTGAATTTTATAAATCTGTTGCTGCTTTTTGTTCCTTTCAGAGGAAACCTAGATGCTTGGGATCTTCAAATGGATAAAGCTTGGTTAGAACTGTGTTCAGTAAAATATTTCAAACACCCAAGAATCATTTGATAAAATTATATGATTTTGTACAGTAGTTTGAAAAATTGTAGCCATATTCGAGTTCATGAGCAGTGTAAAATTTTTACTTGCCTCTTTTTTGTCCTTGAGTATACAATATGCATTTCTGAGAAATTAAAAATTTTGAACTAAAAAATTAATTTCCTAGTAAATCCTGAAGCAGAGAAAAAGTAGTTTAAAAGTCTTTTTCTAAATTACCTCCCTTTAGACTATGTGATGCTGATGCAGCCTTCACTCCCACTACTTCTGTTCTGTTGTTCTTTGCTTTCCACACTGAGCACTTCCTCATACCTGTAATTGAGATGTGTGAAACATAAGAATTCTTTTTCTGATAGTCTTTCAAATTAATGATTAAACTGAAGTGAAATTCTCAAACTAACACTAAAAGCAATGTTTTCAGTGAAAAAAAATTTTGTCAATTAAAGGATTCCATTCTATCCTTACTTAAATTGAAAAGTTAAAATATGTGTTTTAAGAGAATACTGAGAGTATAGATACTGTTTTGTTCTGAAAAACTCAGAGTAACAATTCTAGTTTGTTCCAAAAAATATAATATGCAACCAATGTTGGCCTGATTTTAAAAAAAACCAAACAATGCACATACCTGTAATATGCCTTCATCAGAGGACCGATCCAATTTAAAATGCCTGTTGCTCTCCTGGTGAGATACATAGCTCTCCTGGTGAGATACATTTCACACATCTTGTACAGAAACAGGCAGTAAACAGGGTGTTAGATGCTCTCTCTTTACCTTCAAGATCTTCAGTGTAGGTACAGCTTGTCCATTGAAAATATAGTGGATATTTTGATTTTATGGCTCTAATCAAGATGAACAGAAAGAGTTACTGCTTTGTAGTATGCTCTCACGAGTTGTGCTTTATGTTCTTAAATCTTTTCTTTCTTCTTACTAGGACAATTGCCCTCTTCTATTCAACCCTCGTCAGTTTGATTATGACAAGGATGAAGTTGGTGACCGCTGTGATAATTGTCCCTATGTGCACAACCCTGCTCAGATTGACACGGATAATAATGGGGAGGGTGATGCATGTGCTGTGGATATTGATGGAGATGGTATGCTTTCAGTTTTGCAAATTAGCTCCACAGCTATATTTTGCTATATGGCCAGTAAGATGGGCTACTGACTTATATACATGGAATGAAATTGAGTCTAGCTATTCAGTAATGCAGGACAAGGCAGGTTCATCTGTCCTATGTAGTATAGTTGTCCATGAAGCTGCTGAATGACTACAATGCATATTATGGAAGAATAAATTGCAGCAAGTCTCTTATCAGTGTAATCTTAAAAAGAATTTTTCCCTTCATCCATGTTCCAAAATAATCAGGGTCTAAGGAAACACTTCTGATTACTTATTTTCCATTTCAGGGAGGGAAAAGAGTATCAGAACATCTGTGCGGTTAAGACAATATCTGTAGGAAATTAATCTGCAAAGCCCATAGTAATCCAAACACACATCTTTTTATGTATCCTAAGATATTATTAAAGGTGTTAATTTCATGTGCTAGTAGTACATTCCTATGTGATATAGATCAGAATTAAGGAGGAGAGAAAGCACTTTAAAGTCTTTCCCCACAGCATTTCCAGATTTTGAGAATCCAGAAATACTAGAACTTGAAGAAATACAGGCTTTGGATTTTCCACATTAATATTTTAAAATTTTGGACTCTTACGTGACTCGAACTTATAAACATTTTGAAGTCTTCTCATACTTCTGATCAGTGGGTTCTTTTTAGTAGTACTCATCTCATATTTGAAGAAAAATGTCGTTGTATGTATTAGCTGAAAGATAATGCAAATATCTAGCGACTTTATAATGTAGGGGATTTTACTTGTATCCTTTCCAGACAGCTATACCAGCATATCTTATTTTTGTTTCTTTTCAATGTATTATAATTTTGAAGGAGATTATCAGTTGTATAATAAAGTATTCCCCCTTGGAAAACTTTATTTTGAAAATTTGGCATACTATAAAATGAATGACACACGTGTTCCAGTAAAATAAAATTATTTATTATTAAGGTAGCTGAACTTTAATGCAGTTGTTCTTATACAAAACTTCAGAGATTTTACCACATTATAGTAATGTATTCTGTGTCATTCCTTTAAATGAAAATCCAAATTATGTTATTTAAAAAGAAAACCACTCCACTTCTTTATCAGTTCTTTTAATGAAAAGGGGCTGAATTCTTAAGGCATAATCAGCCCTTTTATTAGCAAAATCCCTTAGTAAAATAAATGTATGTCTATTCTAGCAAGAAAAATAGAATCGATACCATTTTTTTTCTAATATTAGTCCTGTCACTATTTCATGTTGTTGCAATCATAAANTAAAAAGAAAACCACTCCACTTCTTTTCCACTCCACTCAGTTCTTTTATGAAAAGGGGCTGAATTCTTAAGGCATAATCAGCCCTTTTATTAGCAAAATCCCTTAGTAAAATAAATGTATATCTATTCTAGCAAGAAAAATAGAATCGATACCATGTTTTTTCTAATATTAGTCCTGTCACTATTTCATGTTGTTGCAATCATAAAGCCTATGATCCCCTTAAAAGACTTGCTTCTTTACTGGGGGCTTCTGCAGTTCGTAGTTCTTTGGTGGTTGCTGTATCATTCTGACTTCTTCAGTCTTTTTTGTTGGTTCTTTTTTTTTTTTTGTTTCCTTGTAGATATTTTTAATGAACGAGATAATTGTCCTTACGTCTATAACACAGACCAGAGTGATACAGATGGTGATGGAGTTGGTGATCAGTGTGATAATTGTCCATTGATGCATAATCCAGACCAGGTAAATGTTAGACATGGTTTCCTTAGTGGAAATGTCATGTTGACCAGATCTTATGCACCGAGGAACAATATGAGTTTGAAGTAACATTTCTGCTTGAAGCATAGGTCGCAGACAGAGGGTGGTGGTCAATGGCTCTATGTCCAGCTGGAGGCCGGTAACGAGCGGTGTCTCTCAAGGGTCTGTCTTGGGACCGGTGCTCTTTAACATCTTCATTAATGACATCAATGAGGGAATTGAGTGCACCCTCAGCAAGTTTGCTGATGACACCAAGCTGAGTGGTGCGGTCAATACGGTGGAAGGAAGGGATGCCATTCAGAGGGACCTCGACAGGCTGGAAAGCTGGGCTCAGGTGAACCTAATGAGGTTCAACGCAGCAAAGTGCAAGGTTATGCACTTGGGCCGGAAGAACCCCAGGCACCTGTACAGGCTGGGAGGAGTGGTCCTTGAGAGCAGTTTGGCAGAGAAGGACCTGGGTGTCCTGATGGATAAGAGACTTAACATGAGCCAGCAGTGCTCTCTCGCATCTCGGAAAGCAAATGGGATCCTGGGCTCCATCAGGCGAGGGAGGGGTGGTCAGCAGGGATAGGGAGGTGATTGTCCCACTCTACCTGGCTCTTGTGAGGCCCCATCTGGAGTACTGTGTTCAGGTGTGGAGCCCTCAGTACAAAAAAGACATAGAGATTTTGGAAAGGGTCCAGAGGAGGGCCACGAAGATGATCAGGGGGCTGGAGCACCTCCCCTATGAGGACAGGCTGAGGGAGTTAGGCTTGTTCAGCCTGGAGAAGAGAAGGCTGCGGGGTGACCTCATTGCAGCCTTTCAATACCTGAAGGGAACCTACACCCAGGAAGGGAGTAAACTCTTTGAAAGGGCTGACAATAGCAGGACTAGGGGAAATGGATCCAAGTTGAAGGAGGGAAGATTTAGGTTGGATGTTAGGGGGAAGTTCTTTACTAGGAGAGTGGTTAGGTCCTGGAACAGGCTGGCGAGGGAGGTTGTGGATGCCTTGTCCTTGGAGGTGTTCAAGGCCAGGTTGGACAGGGCCCTGGGCAACCTGATCTTGTAAATGTGTTTGTTTGGTGGCCCTGCTAGGCAGGGGGGTTGGAGCTACATGATCCTTGAGGTCCCTTCCAACCCGGGTCATTCTGTGTGGTTCTGTGTGTGTGATTCTTTTCATGATGTTACTTGTCTCCAGAGAAATCCTTGAGGAAAATGGGAAATGCTGAGAAGTCAAGTTACAAGCTATCCATGCTATTCATGTGTAGTAACAACAATATTAAATATACTTATTTTCTGTCCTTTTTTTCTTTTTTGGTAGACTGATGCAGATAATGACCTTGTTGGTGACCAGTGTGACAACAATGAGGACATAGATGAAGATGGGCACCAGAACAATCAAGATAACTGTCCTTACATCCCCAATGCTAATCAGGCTGACCATGATAAAGATGGTAAAGGAGATGCCTGTGATCCTGATGATGACAATGATGGTGTGCCAGATGACAGGGACAATTGTCGCCTCAGATACAACCCTGAGCAGGAGGACTCAGATGGTAAGAATGATGTCATTTGAGTTTCATTTTGTTCTTAGTACCAAATTCTGATGTTTGGGAATTAGTATTTCATTAAGAGAAAGACTTTAGAATTTTTTAACACTTGAGACAATATGGACTTCAGTGGAACCTCACTGGCCAGTCTGGTTTGGAGTTAGACTATTAGGAAACCACTTAGGGGCTCACTTGCTCACATTATTATTTCTAGGAGAACACCTTTAAGAAACTAAAAAAAAAAATTGAAATGCACTTTTCTGATGTATTTATGATTTTCACTTTGAATTAGAAAATTCTGTAAGATATTTCAAATAGCTTGAATTGGATGTCTTAAAAAATTTAAAATGAGCTCTTTTGCTTTCAAAGCAAGTGTTTTCTGAAAACTTAAATTAAAAAATATGATGTAATTTTATTCTATTTTCATAGAATCATAGA
>VZTY01029606.1:8063-25176 GCA_013400935.1 Turnix velox
GATGTGGGGCGCGGGAGCAGCGGCGCTGCAGCTTCTTTCCCGAGCCGTGAAGCAGGCGGCGGCGCAGGGGGCCCGCCAGGACCTGGGCCGCTGGCTGTCCCGAGCCGCCGGGGCGGTGGTAGGAGGCGGTGGCGGGGACCCCGGCGGCTTCGTCTCGGCAGAGGCGGTGGGAGCTAGCGGACTGCTGCTAGGGCCCTACGCGGAGCAGGGTGGGCTGCCCCCGGCAGAGCTGTTGCTCTGCCAGCTGCCCGAGGCGGGCGGCGGCGGGCCCGGGCTGGCGGAGACCCGGGGCTGGCGCTGCTCCTGCTGCCTTCTGGGCACCTGCTGGTGCAAGAGCTGCCTCAGCGTGTGTGTCCTGGCCGCCCTCTGCTTCGTCTCGCTGGCTCTGGTGCGCCAGTACCTGCGGGACCTGCTGCTGTGGGCCGAGAGCCTGGACAGCCTGGCCGGCGTGCTGCTCTTCACCGTGGGCTTCATCGTCGTCTCCTTCCCTTGCGGCTGGGGCTACATCCTGCTCAACGTGGCCGCCGGCTACCTCTACGGCTTCGTGCAGGGTATGGGGCTGATGGTGCTAGGCGTCCTCGTCGGCACCTTCGTTGCCCACGTGGCCTGCAAGCGGCTGCTGGCCCGCTGGGCGAGAGCGCGGATCCAGGGCAGCGACACGCTCAGCGCTGTCGTCCGTGTGGTGGAGGGCGGTAGCGGCCTCAAGGTAGTGGCACTGGCGCGGCTGACCCCCATTCCCTTCGGGCTGCAGAACGCCGTCTTCGCGGTGAGTCCCAGCGTCGTCCGTCCTGGGGCCGAGGAAGAAGCTTGGGCTGGAAGGATGGCTTGCAGCATAGTGGATGGTGGAAGTTGCCTCATTTCCCAGGAAGAAATCTCGGTTTCTTCCTTGGTGGAGATTTCCTCCTTTGTCGGGAAGAACCCTTGGTTTCTTTCTCCTTAAGTGACAGTAAACAACTCCCTTGCTTGCTGCTGCTTGTGGCTTTTCTCCAGTACCAGATGGACACCAGATAGTTCTTAGAGCCACCTTGTTCAGTGACACCGCGTTAGAGTTGCTCTCTATTCATTACTATGTTCTGGAGTTGAGGCACCAAGGTGCTGTGTAGCAAATTTAGCTGAGGATTCGACTGTTCTAAAGTGCCTGTATTTTTCAGGTGATCTGAATGTGAGGAGCGGTTTGTGGGTTTTATGCAGTCTTGTTAGAACTCCCTGAAATAATTAATATATATAATCATCTTGGAAAGAAAATGGACAGATTAAAATTTTTGATAAATTTGGTTGATGTTCGTACCATAATTTTGACTAATCCATGCAGGGTGTTAAGTCCATACACCCAAGAGAGGTCATGTATTTTGTGCTGAGTAGGGAGATGCAGGCTTGGGGCTGAAAAGGGACTGAACACCTGAGTGGTAATGCAAAATTAGTTTTAACTTGAGTTTAGAAAAAGTGCTGCTTTTTCTACTTCTGGATGAAGTTGTGTGCATTCCTTAAGAATAATATACGAGTATTACTCTCCCTGAGTATCTTAAAGGAGAAAGTAAAGAATAACATGGAGGGTACCCTTTTTGAATGCCATCATACTGATAATGGCAATTTTAGATCCTCAGCTCTTCCGGAGTGCTTTATCTGAAAGATCTAGTTTTGGCTCTGTGTTGCACCGCAGTTGCATTGCGGTGAAATCAAAACAGAGCAAACCAGATTGTGAAATATTTGAAACATTTAACACCTAACTTCTTAATGTTCTTTAATGGAAGAGACCCTCTAAACAAGTGATTTGGTCTGCTACTTTCTTATAGCATACTTTCCTTCCCCTGTATGCAGTCTCAATCCCGTAACCTTCTGAAACACTTTCTTAATTTTAATGCAGTTGTCTGTTGAAATACATAGGCCACTGAATACTGGAATTGGTATTTAAGAATAAATGAATCCACACGATTTTTTAGGAGTTGACAACCCCATCAAATAGCAACAATTGCTCCGTTTAGAACTTTGTGTGCTTGGGCATTGGTCTCAAGAGCTGCAGTCTTCAGAAAAGCTCTGGCAACTTATAGTTTCTTTTTAGGCAGATCCTTTAATTTCTTATTTATAATGAATTAGGAGAACCTCAACTGTTTTAATTATTTGTGTATATTATTACAAGTCCACGGAAGCTTAGATGTATGCAGCAGGGAGCAAAATCTCCTTGGGGCCCCAGGTGCCAGAGCAGTAGATCAGTCCTCTGCTACTGTGTGACCGTTCTAAACTGGAGAGAGGTGTTCTGCTTTTGTAGTTGATGGCTCCTGGGAGTCACTTGAAGTGGTCAGCAAATGCTGTAGGGTAGTATTGGATCTGAAGAACAGTCCAAAGAATTACCAAATTAAAATTACTTTCTGGCAAAACTGTTGGAAACATGAGTATTCAGGCCAGTACAATATTAAAATTATGCTGTAAATCACTATTTTCTTCAAGTACTGCAAGTCCAGTTATTTGGTTTCCAAGTGGAAGGTCTCAGTGTTAAAATAACAGATAGGAAGTGAGATGAAACCAGATTCATGAGTATGCCAGATAACTTGGATGTTGCCTGCTAAAATTAGTTTGAGTTGCATTTGTTGCCCTGGATTTATTATTTTGCAGTACAGTTAAATAAAGCACTATGTGCTAAACTTTTTACTATGAATGACTGGATTAATGAAAAATAAAAAAGCTGCAGTATTTGAAACAGTTTCCCACTCTGAATCGAGTTTAGATTACACACGGAGTGCAAGAGTCTAACTAGATAGACTGAGCTGTCATTTCTTTGAAATCTGACTTACTTGAAAACTTCATGCTCTACTTAAATTTTAAATACAAGGGTATTTGGGGTCTGCCCCCCCCATTTATCCTTTTCACCATGCTGGCAACTTCAGCAGTGAATTTGAAAAGGATTGCTCTTAGTAGTAGAGGAAACAACAGTATGCTTAAGGAAGCCAACACATCTTTAATTTTCCATCAGTCTGGTTTCTGTGTGGTTTCTGTGTGCCTATTTATAAGTAAAGTGAAGATACCGAGAAGACTTAAATTAGAGGAGAGAGGAAGTGATACATGAGGTCCAGGGCAAGATGTAACCTTGAGGTGAAAGGGGGTCATCTGGAGGGCTGGGATTAATGGGCTACTGCAAGTACTTGTTCAGTGGCATGTACCACCTGCTAAGGGTTTTGGGCACCTTGAGTTGCAGGAGGAATGTACAGAAGGAAGGAAGAGCTTTGTAGAGTTTGAATAGTGATGGGTTCATATTATCTGAAAGGACACAAGGAGAAAATAATTGCCGATTCCTGAAGTTTCTCACCAGCCAGACATGAATGCTGTGCGTAGAAGGTCATGCTGCTGTTTTCTGTGAAAGCACTGATAGTGGGAGCAGTGGGGTAATGCATTTACTTGCCTTTCTGAAAGGCTGAGAAACTTGTTAGCTGTGAAAGTATGTTTGTGTTTCTCTTTGAGTGGGTTTTGCTTAGTTGTCTCCTGCGATGCATAGGGTGGCATAGGCTGATAGCTCTTAATGAGGTGTTGGCCTATGCTCAGTCCTCTTTCCTTGGCAGCTCCGAGGGTTCGGAAGGCAGGTCTGTAAGGAAGCCTGGTATGCAGTTTATCACCACCTTTCCATTGCTGACTTCCTGGAGCAAGATTTGTGCAAACTAATTACTTGTAGTTCTAGAACAAATGGCACATGATTAGAATTCATATTTCTCCTCCCCACCCCCTCGCCTCTCTTATAGAGGAATATTCATACATAAGAAATTAGTCCAAGCGTGCATCTCTGGTTCTAGAGATTTACTCAGTGAAATCGGAGTACAAAAAATGGTCCCTGCTTTGTACGCACGTGGAGGCTGTTTACTCTGCTTGTTGGAGAGTTGGTAGCTGGTTTTGATTTTTTTAATTTGGTACCCTTTTTTTCTGACAAAATGAAGATAATCAGATTTGTCCTTTTCTGTTGCTAAGTTTATATGGTCTGAAACATGGGGATTTTTGAACTTCTAGGGATAGAAATTTGCTACACTTTGGCCCCCATTAAAGTCCTGCCACAAGGATTTATGCTTTGACAGTCCTAAACCAAAGGTGTCAGCTGCAAAGGATATATGAATGTTCTGCCAGAAAAAGCCCGTCCAAGGCTTAATGGGAGACTTTCTGGCTCACTCTCTTGCTACCGCAGCAATTAAGTAGTTCCTAATTTTATTTAAATACATCTGTGTTCTGTAGTACAGTTGCATCACCCCTGATTTGCCTTGGGGTTTCACTGTTAATTTTTCTGACTTGAGTTTTCCCTAGAAACAAATTTCTGGCAGCCTCTAGCAGCTTGTCCACACAGACCCCCGTCTGGCAGGTTTATAGAATAGGTAAAGTTTATGTAAAGAAAAATAAGAAAAGCTGTAAGTTTGATTGAAAATTGCTCACATTTGTTAGGTTGGGATGCTGTTGACTTTTTGTGCCTCCTGTGTCAAGGGATGCCAGCATAGGTGGAAACCTTGCAAACCAGGAGTTAAAAGGGCACTTGGAAAATTCCCACCTCCTTGATTTTGCTGTTAGTGGGCAGCACCAGTTGCAGTCCAGCATACCCATTGGCAACCTCCTCTTCATTTGCAAGGTTTTTCTCATGGCTCAGGAGGTCTGATAGCTTCAGGACAGATCCAGATGTGTTGATGTGTTTCTGTGCAGCTGAAGTGACAGTAGGAACAAAAGGGAACCAGTGACTGGTGTGTTGAAACAGTCTTTGGGAGGTTTCCCAGTTCCATTAGATCTAGTGATAATGTCCTACTTAGCAAATCTTTCCTCAGTGCTGATATTTCAGAGACTTTTAATAGCAGCTCCTTCATTCCCTTGGCAATATGCGAAGTTTCAGTTGTGTGTGGCCTAGATTACTATAATTTTTTTTTTTTTTTAAAGTCTTTTTGAAGCATTGGTCAAATGTGAAGTTCTGTCTGACATGATTGTATAGTGCTTTTTCATTATAAATTTAAATTAATCTTGTATAGAGAAGGAGATGTTTGCGCTGCTGGTTTATTTTAGTCTGTGGGAAGTATAATTTACAGTGTGAAGTATGGAATTGGCTTATTGGATCTTGTTCTAGTGAATTCTTGATCTTTATGCTTCATTGCTTTCTCCTCCTCTGTTGCCCTTCTTCCTCCCAGAAACTTTCCACTCAGGGTGCTTAGAGCTCTGAGAATTCAGGACTGTGACTTTCATAGTAACAAAAATTTATTTTAAGAATAGTGTGATGAAATGAGTAGCTTCACTGCTCTCTTGTCTTTGACATTGAGCAAAACTGTCAAGGTCGGTAATTTCCATGTGTGTTCCTGGTATTAGGGGCTGTTCTTTATAAGAACTTGTTTTATTACTATCTGATCAATGTAATTGTTTGGGAAATTCCTTAGGCTGCTGCTTTCAAAATCTCCCTTTTCATACTGTTTTTTAACCCATAGTTTCCTCCTGCTTTCATTATTGTTGTGTAAATACCTTTTGGCTTCTTGGCACTTGCGTTTAATGTTTTTCCAGTGGCTGCTGATACTAATTTAGCTGGTATTGTGTTCTCATATAAACTGTCCACATACTGACTCAGAACAGAAGTTTCACAGCAAAGAGAGGAAATTACCTTAGAAATATTATTTTTTTTCCAGAGTTACAGCTGTGTATGCTGTTTTGTTTATTACTGAAATGTGATGTGAAATACCTTGGTAGACTGATATCCATGTGTATCACTGTAGATACAGATATCCCTGGTAAGAGATCACTAATGGATAACATGTATTGCAATTAGCAATATAACTTGCAAAAGCAAATTATGCTATTTACCTAGATCATATTTAATATAGTGACATTTTGAACAATTAGCTTTTTTATTATTTGCTGTACATTTGAAATGGAAAACAAATTTTTTCTTTGGACCTTCATAACTGATGAAGTAATTTCTTCCTCCAGACAAATTTTTACAAATTGTGGGGCACTGTTTACATGAAGAGATAAAACATCTTCAGTGAACAGTGCGATTGCATCCTTAGTTAATGACTTTTGCACAGAGATGTTGTGTAATGTAAGATGAAATGAAATCTACTAACTTTAAAAGGGCCAGATGAAAACTAGCCGTATGATTTTAGCTTTACAGTTGTATGCAAAGTGGAAAGTTTCTGTGAAGGAATGTAAGAGTTCTTGTATTATTTTGCAGTGATGGTTGTGAGAGCAACAGTGTGTGCATGCAGATTGTATTTGAGCTGTGCTTGATTTCTTATGCTATTTTTTATTCAGATAACAGATTTGTCACTACCCAACTATTTGATGGCTTCTTCACTTGGACTCCTTCCCACTCAGCTCATGAACTCATACTTGGGCACTACCTTGCGCACCATGGAGGATGTGATTGCAGAACAGAGTGTTAGTGGCTATTTTATATTCAGTTTACAGGTAAGCTAAGTTCATAGACTGTGGAATCACTTTCAGTCTCTCTTTAACTACTTGGATAAACAGTTACTCTTGGAAAGGTGATGTTGTGTTTATTTCTTTACCTCTCTAGTTTAATGCTCATCTGTTGTGCCAGCAGGATTCCAGACAGAATTTTTCTTCTGCAGTACACAAGTTGCCTTCCTGTAGCTTTGTCTTTTCAAGTCACTGAAGCTTTTCTTTGAAAATGGTGTGCCCACGGGAGTGCATGTGAGACAGAATCAGTATGGCTGCTTTGCCTTCAGGTGTAGCCTCCAGTGCAAAGAGGTGGCTGTGGGAGGTTTGGGGGAATGTATATCTTGGGAGTTAAGAGCTGCTCTCTGGTGGCATGACAGCTTCTTCGGCTAAGCCACTTACAGAGCCAAGAGAGTGTGGAATGTGATACTGAACTGTAGCAGTTTTTAAAAAGTGTTTATAGTGCTGTTATTGGCATTTTCAGTAGATACTGTGTAAAACTGAGCTGACGTTTCTTTTTCACAGTGTGTTGTTTTACTTTGCTTTTGTTTTCTTATGTTAGAAAAGTTTAATTCTCTCATACCTCATATAACAAAAAGCAGAACTTAGTGTTTGTTTTCCTTTCTGCCCCAGTTTTGTCAAGTTTTCTTCTCTTGCCCTGCTGATTTTTAGACTTGTCAAACCACCCCTACACAAAAGTCCATGTGCCACCATCTGTGCACTCTGGGTTTATAGACCCAGCATCTGTGCAGTGTTCACAGTTAGCATTCTCCATTTTGTATAGGTATTCAGGATGAAAAGTGCTGTAGAGTTACCTTTTTGTTAATGCTGAGATGGAATATCTTAGTCTTGCAAATAAGTTCATGAGAAGCATACAGTACCTTTAGATCAGCTTAGCTGATAATTTATCACTATATCTTGTGGGTGAGACTTAAGTGTGCTACTGTTACAAGCATAGAGGTGGTGAGGGTTTGAAAATCAGACACTTCAGGCTGTGTTTGACCAGCAGTTGCCGTGGTTTGTAGATTTACAATTGGTACTGTAGCCATTTATTTTCCTTGGTTGTTGCAATCATAAAGCTGATGTTCAGCGATGTTAAGATTTAAAGCTAAGTCTATGACCATTCTAAACTTCTGACCCTCTGCAACTTGTGTGCTTTTGAATGGGACATGCAATTTACAGGCTTCATAGAACAGGGGTGGGAGTATTAAATAATATTGATAAGTCAGAAGGAAATAAATGGTTAGTAGAGGAACTTTTATTTTAGCGATGAAGTGTTTGACTCTTCCTAGGTTATGTAACCTGTAACACAAGCGTCACTCAGGTAAGCACTAGCTGGAGCCACTGAATTTTTGAATAGGAGTGTTCCCTCCTTGAGAGTAATCCTTGGCACCTGTCTAAGTGAAGGGGAGCCTGGTAGTGGAGGAATTAGTTTGTTCCACTTTATCTTAGGCACCTCCCTGATCCTTTGTCTGGTTGAGTTTTGATGGGAATTTTTTTTGGTAAATAGCTCTAAGAATCCTTCACATCGCATACTTGTTTGTGTGTACATTTAATTTATCTACGGAGCTAGTAGTAATATTTCTGGTAGTAATATTTCTGAAACCAGTAAAATTTAAGTGTTTGGGTAAGCTTTAAGAGTAGGATTTTCCCCATATATTCAGAACCTGCTGTACATAGACACTTATTGATTCTTATGTTGACCAGCTCTTGAAATGTATAATGTGAATTACTGAGGAATATCTTCACCATAAGGATAGTCAAACAGTGGTGCAGGCTGCCTGGAGAGGTGGTGAAATCTTGGAAATTTTTGGGATCTGGCTGGCTCTGAGCAGCAGGTTGGGCTACAGACCACCAGAGTGCCTTCTAGCTGCAATTAGCCTTTGACTGTACTTGTCAATCACTTTACTTTGTGATATTCTAGCATTTCTTATGCCATGCTGACAGTAGTGGACAATATTAAAGAAAGTATTTAATAATGAAGTTCAGATTTCAAACTCAAACCTTCAGGTTCTGTTGCAAGCAATAGAACCTTTCTGGTTTTCTGGAAAGAAGTTGCAGATTCCAGCTGGTTCCATGAGACATTCTTAAAAAAGGCAGAGGAACTTACTTGTATCAAAGCAACTTTCACTTTGAGATGGCTTGATTTCTATTTTAAGATTTTAACTTTTTTTTAAGGAGTATCTCAGCTAAAAACTTAATGTTGCTTTATTGAAACCAGAGGCCGCCTTTGGAAAGTGCAATGCTTGCCAATGTCGGAGTATTTTCTAAGCAAAAGTTGTCCAGGTTTGTGCCTGATAATTTTTGTGCTGAAATTTTAAACATTCTTAGTAATGAAATTCGGACCAAAATTCTGAATTAGTCGTAGTTACTTAAAATAAACAAATAAAAAACACACTGCCAACATCCTGTCCCAACCTTGAGCCATCTTCCAGAAACTCAAGTTCTTCCCATACAGAATGCAGTAAGTACATTGGGAATTCCGATTATGTCCCCTTTAATTCTGATATCCAAGAAATCTGGTGACAGGGGCAAGGACAAAGTTTTATTTAGTTTGGTTTGCATCATCCCCCTGTCTCTGCTGTTTTGCCCAGTACAAATTTGCAAATGCCCAGTACTAACATAATCTGTTACTCCCTTGGTCCATAGAGAACAGCTGCTGTTTTGACTTTTGGAAATACATCACCTTGTTTCTCTGTGGAAGTATTTTTGCTAAGTGAGGAAGTGAAATGCTTGTTTTCTAACAAGCACGTGGCTGCCAGTGGAAAGAAAGAAATGTCTTTTAAATTCATATTGGTATTTGGATTCTACATGAGGTCTGTGCCTTAAAGTCATAGTTCTTAGAATATGTAAACTTAGAGCAACTCATTGGTTAAATTCATCTCCCTTCTAAGGTTGTGTCTGGGAAGCATTGGGTCAGCAGATGCCTCCATGAATCTTTGCATTGATGATCTTTTGTTCTGAATAGTTTGTACTCATACTCATGGTTTATATAGCCTACAACATATGTTTGTTTGTTTTGTTTGCAGATTTTCATAAGCATAGGACTTATGTTTTATGTTGTTCACCGAGCCCAAGTGGAACTGAATGCAGCTATTGTGGCGTGTGAGATGGAAATGAAGACATCACTTGCTAAAGACAGTCAACCCAGCATCAGTGGTTCAACCACATATTGCAACAAAAGGACAGTGGCATTCTCTGGAGGAGGTGTCAATATTGTGTGATTTCAAGTATTAATAAAGTAAGGCTTTGTAAACCTAAGCTATTGCGTAGAAATATCTATGGACAATTCAACTAATTTTAAATAAAAATTTAGGAGTGGTTACAGGTTGTACTGTGGCACAAACCAGCCGACCAGCTCTTCAGTTGCACAAAAGGAGTGACTTCTAGTGAGACAAAGATGGTGAAGTAACTTAAGATGTAACTGCAATTTTGGCTGCACCTTTGGTCATTTATTATGCCTGTCATGGCCTGTAGTCTGCACTTTAGATTTTTTTTCCTTTGCTCCTATAAACTGAGAAATGCTTCTATAAAGTGAGAAAAGTAGCACAGAGGTAAATATTTTTCTGCTTAGCATTATTTATAAGGCTGAATAATTATACGCAGTAGAATTTTATTACCAATAAAGATGAATGAGGAAGTATGCAATTCAATGTATGTTATTCTTGAATGTGCTTTTGGTTTGGAATTGCTTCCAGAACTTGGAGTGTATTATTTAGCTAATGATGGGACCATTTAGCTTTTCCTTTATTTTTGATTTTAAAATAAGAGAACCCTATATAAAATTTTGGTTGAATGTATTTTTGTAAGTCATTAAAGATGTTGCAGAGCCATGCCTATGTACTCACTCACACAAGCTTAAATCCTACATTGTGGGACTGAAGTGCTCTTAAATAACATTTTAAGTTACACTGTGTAATATGCAAATAAAAGGGAAAATAGAGAAGTTGTAATAGATTGCAGTGGCGATTTGAAGGATACTTCATGGCTTAACTCTTTATTGGTTTGGCCACCTTGGTGATGTAACGAAGGGCTGTTCCACATTAGTCCTATTTATAGTATTTTTAATCGTTAAAAGGATGGAGTTGTTTCAACTCACATGACTGCACGTATTAAGCAGGGAGCTAATTCTCTCCTTAAAACAGAATGACAAGATACTGGCAGTACTAATTTTACACAAAGGTGGCCTTTGTTTTGTAATTGAATCCCCTTTCCCTTTGAAAAGCTTTAAAAATTCACTTTGGTTAGCATGTTTTGTTTTTTTTTTTCTTAAGCATTACTTTTTTTTAAGATGCAATCTATTAGAAATTTCATCAGAGTGAAGAATTGAAAACTAGAGGTCCTCCTTGGACAAATAAATGATCCAGTAATGGAGTTAGGATGGTAATGTCTGAGACTCAGGAATTCAGATTCCATTTTTGCAAGACAACACTGTACTCGATAATGCTCCTTTTATGTGTGTTACGGACTGTTTTTTCACTGCATTGGAGTAGATTGGATAACCCAGTAGTTGTTACCTCTGTGTGTTTGTAAAAGGAAAACTACAATAATGCCTGAACACAATGTCCTGTATGTGTGAGTTTCACCTAGATGCACGTGCCAGTGTTCAGTAGCTCAAACACACAAGTTGTACAATACAAAAGTAATGTATTGCTTATTTTGTAAGTTTTTAAAGATGCTTTCAGTCTTCAATACTTTGTGTTACTTTCTAACAGTATGACCATACCTCCTTTCTGTAAAGCTCTTTGTAGGGTTGCCTAGTTGAGAATAGTAGGTCCTCAAGGTCGTTGGGAAGCAGTGATTTGATGGCCTCTGACAGCCTTGTTGGGAGGGTGTATGCTCCTCGCATAACTCGACATCCACACATTCCTTGGTAGTGGAAATTCAGTTTTGTTCTTCAAATATGTATCTTGTGTAGACTGCTGTTCTTGGGTTCTATGATCTAAGGAACAGAACTAGTTAAATGAAACAGCAAAGTTCAGATTGTCTCCTTTTTATTGTTTTGGAGTTTGTTTTGTTGTGGGTTTTTTAGGTGGTTTTGGGTTTTTTTGTTTTTTTTTTTACTGTTTGGGATTTTTTTTGCAAAGGCAATCTGTATATACCTGGAAGTATTCATTGACGCTTCTCTGCCTCTGATGGCTCCTGAAAAAACGAGAGCCAGATAACTTTTTGATGGCGTTATTTGTCATCATAGTATAATCAAGACCTTTCTTAACTAACGGTTGGATTTTCTTTTTTTGTTTCTTGGAAAGATCAATCCTTCGATAAATGAACTGATCTGAACTTAGCTCCATATTGCCAAATCAATAATAGTGTTTTGAAGAGGGTATCTCTTTGTCTGCATTTTTTTTAACTGACTTAAGGTTGTGTTGATTATTCAAGAACATTTCCCAAATATGTATTTTGAAGTGCTTTTTATTTCCATGACATTTTGTAACCAGAGTAACTTCACTATGTGAATACTTTTGTAGTATGGAATTAGTTCTTAAGACTTTTGCATTTTGCTTGATACTTGTAATATTTGTGTACAAGTTAATGGGAAACGTGCATTAAAAGGAACTTTTCTGTACCATTGCAATCATAATTTTATACAATAAATTCACTCAAATTTCTTTAAAGGCATATGTATTAAATGTTCAGATTGCTATGAAGTAGTTGGAAAGTAGGTGCAGAGGTGTGTAATTTTTATGTGTGTGTGCAAAGTGGTGTAATTTGAATTTTAACTGGTCAAGATTATGGGAATCCTCAGTGGCCTTGCAAAAAAATCTAGGGTATGACTCTTAAGGCAGAATATAAATGTGTTCCCCCCCCATTTGCTCTGTGGCCACTCTTAATGGCAGAAGCAAATACATCAAGTCGCTCTGTGAGAAGCTTCCATAGTGTAATAAATTCAAAGTACCAGCTCCATCAATGTAAGAAGATGATGATTTGGGCATGAGGGAATAGGAAATTGAGTGCAGAGGGGAAGCTGATGCAAATTCTGTTTCTCTTGGGGAAAGCAGCTTGTCCCTGTCCTCTTCTGTCCTGCAATACTGCTGGTGTGTCTGCCTGGCAGCACAGGCAGGATGGGTCTGACATCTTGTGACATCATCTGTCTCACACTATCCTGCTGTATTGGTTTATAATTTATATTAATTTATTAGTGATAAGTAGCAAGAAATAACTGAGCCTGTAATTTCAGTCCTGTCCCTTTTCCACTTCTGACTTTTGTATCACTCGACTTCTGAAGTCCTCTTGATTATTTTGTCCCAGTAACAAGGAAGAAGCTGAGGTGCAAACACGTACCTACAAAGTAGGGTTTGTATATGTGCAGTCAAAGAAGGAACTTGTGCAGTCCAACATGCATGAGCTTGATTTGCTGAGTGAGGGGTCTCTCCCTCTGTTCCCAGTGGGCAGGTGGGAAGGAAGGAGGGGAGGAGGAGGAAGTTGCTGGGCTATTCTAATAAAAAATTTTCAGTCTCTGTCTTAAGAACTTGATTGCTCAGGATCAAAAATACTCCCATACTCCCCATTTAATGTGAGGAGTGGTAGGTGGTGAGGGAATAGACTAATGAATTCTCAAACTGCGATTTTTGTGAGGGAGTAGCAGTTTGCTTCAGTACATGATGAAGCACCCAGATGATAGAGGAGTGAGATTTTTCTTGGCTTTTTGTGACTGGGGAGAGGTGGGGGTGGGTTTACTGGAAGGAAGTAATGCTGAAATGGCAATGATACGAAGCTAACTGCCAATTTTACTGAACCTGGACTAACCGTGGCTGTTTCAGATGTGTCTTACAGCTGTGGGCAATAGTGCCTCACTAGCAGCTAGAGTAAGAGCATCTCAGTTTCTGGAGGGCTGATGACTCTACCTCTGCATCAGGGCCTGCTTTTATAACCTGGGCTAGTAAAGTTCATACCAGGAGCAGTGGATAGTTGTCATCAGAAGAGGAATGTATGTTGCTGCCCTTTTGATAACTTTTACAGAAGAATTAGATGGCAGATTGTCTGCCTGAAAGACTTCCTTTTTTATCCAGGTCTCCTTTGCCAGATCAGGTGGTGACTGGGTGAGGAAGAGCTGTGCACTCCTGTTTTTGCTTTTACACCAGCTGGTGAGGCAGTGATTGCAGAGTTAAAACCAGAGGTTGCTCTGTATCTTCCATTCTTTTCCTATGCTTTAAAAAAGCAAAACAACAAAAACTTCCACCCTAATGCCACATAAGAAACCCTCTAGGACTGGCAAATTTCATACTAGTGAACAAGTATCTTTAATTATTTTTCTGTGGATGTAAACTGAGGTACAAGATAGTGTTTTGTGTTGAGCTTTTTCTGTGCTCAGTAGCTTCTGTGTGAAAAGAAGTTCTCCAGGCACTGTGCTTGCTGGACTGCAGTACTATGGCAGCCATTGAAAGGATTTTCTCACAGCTTGTGCTGTATTAAATCACTGATTTCTACTTGTCTTAACATTCCAGTGGATTTTAGCATTTTACAACTGCAGAAATCCTGTCATGTGTGTGTGCAGCTCCAGCTTCACATGAAATGGTACTTTACTGCATTTTGTGGGCAGGCTGGTCTGGTGGTAGCATGATGTTTGTCTTGTTCAGATTTTGGTAAGGGTATAGTTATTTGGGGTTTTGGTGCAGTGTATTTTATGCCTCTTCCTACCTCCACATCAATTACAGTGGTCTACTAGAAGTTATATGGCTATAGTTTAATTTGCAGTCAAACAGACGACTTCACTATGCCTACGTGCAGATCCAGCATTGGCCAAGTATTTTCTGTGGACATCTCCTTTCACCTGAGGCATCTTTTTTTTTTCCTGCTGCATCAGTCAATCTAATTTAATACATTTGCTCTTGCTAAAATGATGCTTCCTTAGACTAAGTTGGATATAACAGTGTTTTTGCCAACCAGCTTTGAGGTGGGAAAAATGATAGGGTCTGGAGGAGGAACGCTGGTCTCCCCAGAACCCATGGTATTTGCACTGGGGCACTTGTGGTAATGAGTTTTGAAAATGTTCCCACAAAAGCAAACTGAGACTGGAATGGAAAACTAAGAGGAGGAGGGAAGTTGCAATTAGTGTAAGAATATTAGTACCCTTACCAGGAGGTAAAAATCCAGGCAGCTGTAATTAGGCAAGGTTATTCTCCCCCTTTCAATGAGTCATTGCTTAGAGAATGGATTAAATGTTGGCTTTTTTTTTAAAATACTTTTCACTTGTTAAAGCCTGAGTAGAAAAAAACCAGAGGGTGTCACAGAGGAATGTATTAACAATATAACAATGTAGAAAATGCAGACTTGCCAGGATTTCTTCCTCCCCTGAAGATTTATGTTCAGTAATTAGCTTTTACAAGTGGCAGGTATGTTGGTACAAATCTGCTTTTCTTCATTATATCCGCTCTGATAAGCAGTAAAGGGAAGGTAGCCATGTAGTGAAGCATTGATATATTTGTAGTGTGTGGATTATGTTTTTCTGGGGAAAGTTCCTTGGGGATTCATTTTTTGGGGGTTGTGTGAAGTGCAGAAATACCTGATGTCCTTCCCCTGCACTCTGTGTTGCCTGTATGAGCCACTTCTGTGTCTCAGAACTGTCCAAATGCATACTCGCCATAACTGGGCATGAGCCTGAAGAAATGATCCCTGCCTCTTACTAGACCCACTTAGCAGCTTTGAACTTGAATGAAATTGGAAGATGTGCCTGTATTAATTGAAAATTAATATTGTTATCCTTAATGATATTTACAGTGTTTCAGGAATCTTTGATAGAAGCCCAGAACTGGTGTGCTATGTGACTGTATTTGCCTAAGAGGTAAGTTTTGCCCTAAAAACCTATTTCACCAAACACTTTTCATTGTATCCAAGTTGGTCAGTTCCATTTCAGACAAGTGAGATCATATTGATCAACTGAAGCTCCTGAGAAACAATTTCTCTCCAATTTGTAGCACTGTAGAGTAATGAAGATTGGAAGGGCTATCATCCAGTCCAGCCCCTGTTCATATCACATCCAGTTAGATCAGGCTTCCCCATGGCTATGCCTAGTTTACCCAGTTTAGTCTGAATATCTTGAAGGTTGGAAGATCCATAGGTCAAGGAGATCTAGTCCAGTCTTTGACTACCAGCATGGTGAAAGGATTTTTTTCTGATACTTGAACAGAATTTCTTGTGTGGCTGTTTGTGTCCATTGCCTTTGCTCCCATCACTGAGAACCTCAGAGAAGAATTTGTCTCCATCTTCCCTTGCTTGCTCATTTGGTAGTCAAAGACTAGAGCTGAATGGGAGCTGGGAGCCATGGTTTCCTTAGAGCAACTTCTGCTAGTCTGCTTCTACCTTGCCCTGTAAGAGTCCAGCTGGAATGAGCAAATGATGCTAGAGTGAGAACAGGTGCTGGGCAGGATGGTACCACAAAGGGGAAACTGGACTGGGTAGACAGCAGAAGTGAAAAAGTCATGTTCATACACACAGCCCTGTGGGTCAAAGAAATGCATCACAGTTCCTTGGATTTATTGTCGGTCTGCAGTTGTAATGAAATGTACATGCTTTGCATATTCATATTGCAAAGTAGTTATTTGTGTAGGATCATCATGGATGAGGAGAAAGGCATCTCCAGATGCTAACCTGGCTGAGTTACAGCTAGAGAACAAAGAGAAATATGAAATCCCAAGTGACATGTCAGATTAATTTTGGGTTTATCATGCTGCTGAATATGCATTTTTTAATGTTTTATGAAGTAACTTCTTACACATATGCCAAACTTTGTTCTGTTTAATTGCTTAAGTATGTAGCCACATCACATCTTATTTCATTCCTAAAATTTTGTGTAAAAGCCATTGAAATAATTGAAATATTTTTTAAATGTGTCAGCTTAAAGAAATATCAGGTAAAGATAATACCAGCGTATCACCTATTCAGTCCAGTGTTTTTCTTCTTAGAGATAGATGTCTGCAATAATGATGATTAATGCAAATGTCTGAACACCTGCAAATATGTTTTAAGTGCTTTGAAATCACTGTGAGGGATTCACAGGGTCTGTGTAGTCCCAGCAACTGCTTTAGCTCTTCTATTATCTAAGGCTATTGGGTATTTAACAGTAGGAGGACAATGGCAATGCTGCCAAGACAGAAGAAAATAATTTGTTTGAGCTTGTCAAAGAACACTATGTACTGCACCTGATCACTCGGTCTTGCCCAGCACTCAGTGAGGCTCAAGAGGATCAGAAGGGGAGTGCTCTGATGTCTTCTGCAAAGCAAGTTTCACTATCCTGATTCCTGCTGATTTTTGAGCTTGGCAGCTCTCAGGAATCTTCACTGATTATGTACCAAGGTACTGTGATGCAGTCGTCACACCTCTTGGAGTTAGATCATCTTGCTGAGTTGCCTTAGGCTTGTTTACCTCTACTTAGAAACAAAATAATTAAAATCTGATAAACTTTTCTTGAAATCTTGTCAAATCCTAGCCTACCTAGATGTCTTCATTTAAATGCTAGTTGAAGAACAAACTCAGAAATGCACTGAATTTAGCATAAATAATGAGAGAAGGCTGTGACTGGGTTGAAATACCAGACAGTGAACCAGACATTTTCCCTACTTGCATCTTAAATTGTCTAAACTAAATCATGCTGGGCTTATGAGCTGGAGCTGCAATGTAATGCAAAGCAAAGTGCTTCTTTCTATTACAGACTTGACATAAGAAAGAAATTCTTTACAGTGAGGGTGGTGAAGCACTGGAACAGGTTGCCCAGAGA
>VZTY01029606.1:25294-94541 GCA_013400935.1 Turnix velox
TATGATTCTATATGGTTTTGCTGTGCTCCAGACATCTCTCAACAGATGTCTGAGATGATCCTGAAGAAGGTAGCGCTGACACATTTTGCTTGTGCTCTTTGTGCTACATACAGGAAAGGAGTGGAGTTGTGGAACAAATAGGTTAAGAAATCAGTTGTTTATCTACATTTTTATATATATATATGTGAGACTGCAGATAACATAAGGTAACAGCCTATATGGGCATTTTGGAATTCAAAATGCATTTATTATTGCTCTGACCAAGGAAACTTAACAGCAGTGCAGTTCTAATCAGCAAAATTAAATTGCACTAGGGATTTTGTGGGATGTGGCACCGGTGTCCATATCTCTAATTCCTAACCTTGCAAAATCAGCCTCAAAGTTTGTTTCTGGGGAGTGCTTCTGTGAAGCTCTCTAAGATGCTGCACTTGTGTCTTTGCAGGGAGGAGCACCCCAGTTTCATCCCTCAATGCATTTGTCTTTCTAAGCATGTTTCTGACTCACAGCAGGTGAAGGGAAGTACTCATTGTTGAGGGCAATGCCATTAGTTGCCAAAGACTGGCTTTCATATTGTCTTGGGCTAAGTTTTTTTCCATTTGGATACAATTAATTTCAGTAGACTGCAGCATGCACAATCAGTCTTCAGCTGCTATTTAGAAAGGCTGAAATTTTGCAAAAGGATAGTAGTAGCAATAAGAAAGCTTTATTATCTTATGTCAGTATTCTTAAAATATTAACTTCACGTGGATTCCAATAACTCTGTGTTATATTTAGATTTGTGTCCTCTGATGTAGGCTTAACAGTTTGTAGATTTAATAGTAAATTAAAATACAGATGGCACCCACTCTGGAACTAGCTGAATTATCTCATTGTAAGGGATTGGAATTGGAGCAGATAAGAGCAAAACTCTTTGTATTTTATAATTTAATGTTATATAAATTTAAGAGTTTTTTATTAGTATGTTCATATGTAGATGTATTAAAGCTCTAGCTCCTACTTAAAGGCTTTTAAGAAAATACTTCAATGAAAAAGCAGTATGCTAAATATTCAAAAGTGGAGGGATGATAGGAGCCCCACTTTATCTAATGTCCTTCCCTTGTTCTGGGTAATAAAAACCCCCCTCCTTTTCCAAGCATCTGCATGTGGCTTAAATCTTACAAATCTAATGCGATGCAGGAATGGTGCTTAAAACATTCTCTTTACATTCCTTTTCAGAGATAGCAAATAAGCTCAAAAAACATTTAGTTGAGATTAATTAAAAGAATAACAGAAAAGATCCAGCTGTCCCTTCATCCCACCTCCTCTTTGAATATAAATGAACTTTCAAGCAACATTTCTGGAAAATGTCAAAGTTTGGACAGAACAAGATTAAAGTCTGAATCCAGCATAGAGATCTGTTCAGTGAGGCAAGCTCATGCATCTTTGCAGAACAATACTTAATAAAGTACTGCAATATCCTCCAAAAAAAGAGTCCTGCATAAAGTGGTACATTAAATGTTTTAAATAATTTCATTATCTAAGTTCCATTCCTTTAGTAATCAGAATAACATTCAGTGGAGAAAACATGCAGAATAGTAAAAAGGTAACATTGATTCATTGTGAGGTACAGAAGGTGAAACCCTCTCTCCACCCCTTGTAGAACAGTATGTTACATTCTAGGTCTTAATTAATTTAAAATAAGACACTGTTCACTAAAAATACGAGGAAATATTTAGGTAGGTAAGCTATAAGGAAGTACACAGGCAGCTTTTTTACAGTGCTCATTTTGAGCAGCTTTTTCTCTTCCCCCATTTCCTACTTTCAAAATGGATTCTTTGTATTGACAAAGTCAATCTCTGTTAAAGACTTCTCTGTTTCTGTTTTTTTGAAAGGTGTGGGGATTTCTGAAGATTAGTAACCTTTTAAACTTCTATGGTAGCAGTACTTGTTCCTGTCTCTTCAGTGAAGCTGCTTCTCCTTTTGCAGCTTGTTTTGCAATTGTAATGTGGTGCTCCTGGCTTTTCACTCTGAGCAGAAGAAAAGGCAATGATCTTCTCAGCTGCTACACCTACCCCAAGTTTGCCCGTAATAAGAAAACAAACCAATGTGAGACTGACCAGGATTTTTCTTCAAGAGGGATGCGTTGGGACAGAAATGTGCTTTATATTCTATCTGCTAATTTGACCTATTTCAGTACACATCAATAATCATCTCTCTTTAGAATTAAAAAAAAAAAAAACAGTAAAAAAAATGCACTTCTGGATTTTACTAGGAGGATCCTCATGTTGATAACAAAGACTGGCTAATTAATGACAGAGATCGATTAGTGTGGTCAGAAGGGGGAGTTCTGGTCCATAGTTTGTAATCTCCCTGACCACCTCTTCCCAAACAGGGATTTGTGCAGGAAAACAAATTATTATTGATCTTAGTAACCCTGTGGTCCATGGCAGATGCAAGAAGCAAGGGAAATCACAGCAAATATTTCTTTTCCTCCCTTTGATCTCTTCTCTAATGATTTATTTTCACTGGAGATATCTGAAGAGGTGCTGTACAGTTTGGCAAGTGGGTTGACAGGCCATAATTAAAGGAGAGCAAAGCTGTGACTGTACTAATAAATTATGTCTGGGACTGTTCACTGGCACTGAGATGTAACAGCATGAACAGTCTATGTTCATACAGCTAACCCCTCTTGATCTTTTAAATGGGGCAGAGATGCTCCAACTGGATTAATTCTTCAACCATACTAGCTTCCGAGATTTGGAGCTTTTTAGGAGAGCATTGATTAGCCTGGTCACCCTGATGGGGACTGTTCTGGTAATTCAGCAATGTAGAGAGGGAGTGAATGCTTGAGAAACCTATAGTTTCTTATCTCGGGTTTTGAAAACCATTGTATCACTTGCTTTATGGGAGCAAAGTGGTATCCCTAGAAGGAGCATTTCCATTACTATGTGGCAGGTGAGCCTGCAGACCTCAGTCAAAGATCACATGAGGCTAAAATGAAGAAAAGACCTTCCAGTCAAGGAGCTCCTTCTCCAGCTGCAGAGTGGTTGACTTCATACTGACAAGGTCAATATCTGTTAAAGACTCCTATTCCATGGAGTGTTACCAGATTTTCCCCACCAGGTATATGTTCCCTTCTCCCTTCAGGCTGAACATCACAATGGCACTCTTTAGCTGTTTGAGTGCCCACACATGTCCTGCTGGAATACAGATTTCTCCTCTAGAGTGGGCCTGTGCAAACCTAATGAAGTTCAACGAGGACAAGTGCAAGGCGCTGCACTTATTTTAGGGCAATTCTCATTGTCAATACAGGCTGGAGGATGATGTGATAGAGAGCAGTCCTGTGGAAAAGGATTTGGGGGTACTGGTGGATGAAAAGTTGGACAGGAGCCAACAATGTGCACTTGCAGCCCAGAAGTCCAACTGTATTCTGGGCTGCATCAGCAAAACCCTGGCCAGCAGGTCAAGAGAGGTGATTGCCTGCTTTATTCTACTCTGCTCTTCTCAGACCCCAGCTGGAGTTCAGCTCTGGAGCCCTCAGTGCAAGAAGAGAGGGTGTAGAGGAGGGCCACAAGGATGATCCAAGGACAGGAGCACCTCTTGTATGAGGACGGGCTGAGAGAGTGGAGGCTGTTCAGCCTGGAAGGCAGCAGGGGAGACCTCATAGTGGCCTAACAGTGCTTGAAGGGGGTCTACAAGAAAACTAGGGAGGGATTGTTTGTCACAGCATGTAGCAACAGGACAGGGGACAATGGTTTTAAACTGGAGCAGGGCAAGTTTAGATTTGACATTAAGAAGAAATGCTTTACTGTGAGGGTGATAAGGCACTGGTTGTCCAGAGAGGTAATGGAGGCCCCATCCCTTGAAACATTCAAGGCCAGGTTTGATGAGGCTCTGAGCAACCTGATCAAGATGTCCCAGCTCATTGCAGGGAATTTGGACTAAATGACCTTTGAAGGCCCCTTCCAGCTCAACACATTCTGTGATTCCATGGTTCTGGGGACAAACAGCACTTTCTTAGAAACTGATAAAGAAAAGGCAGATTCATAGTGAAGCTGGGTCAAATCACCTCTGAAACAGCTCACAGTATGTGTGTGCTTCCCAGTGGAGCCTGCTAACACTGAACAAGCACAATTTCCCTCTGCAGCAGTTGTGGGCTGCAGCAACACCACTGTAATCACAGACAGGCAGTACCACCACCCCCACAATAGCTCTCACATCAGAGCCACACTCTTTCTACTGTGTACCCTTTCTACTGCTGACTAATTCTTTATGTCTAAAACAATGTAATTTCTTGATATGCTTCAAAAATTCAGGTCCCTAAAAAACATAAGATGTGTTTATTTATAATCAAAAAAGGCTGTTCTGGGGAAAGAAGGGCAGAACCACAGTAATAACACTATGTTGAATGCAGAAAATTTAGGGTTGTCTCCTGTGTTTCTGGGAAGAGGCTCTCAGCTTCTGTTCCTCATCTCTAAATAGACATTGTTTCCATTTTTTTTGTGTGCTTATGTTGCGTGGTTGTGACTGTGTGGGCTTGCTCACCCTTCAAGCAGCTACATACTCTCAGTGGAGGGATCCTGTAGCTGCAGGAAGCACTGTGAGAATTATGAAAAGTAATAACTATATGATGTAGATAACCATATACCATGTAGATGCAGCTCCCTAGATGATGGGAATTTGGAGATTTGCAATTTCTTAGAATATATGGGCAATTCTCCCTGGGGGTTGTATTTTTGTTTCGTTACTTCTTGAGCATTCTCTGGCTTAAATAAGGAAGGGACTGATGTTAGATGTTATCATATGACAAAATTGGTTGTAGCAGCAGGGGTCTGAACTCAAGTAAAAGGATGGGGGAAGCTGTGTGTTTAGTTCAGTATGACTGTGATTTTCCTGTGTGTTTGTGTTTGTACGTAGAATTCAATCACTTGCTTACAGCTATGCAGCACTGCCGTCCTGCAGAAATAAGGTATTAATAACATCTTGGAAAGGAGACACTAGCTATAAATGTGCTCTATGAAATATTCAGCATACCTTCCTGCTGCAGAGAGTCTGATGGATGTACTGCTGATATTGGCATACACAGTGTTTCATTTGATTTCACACTCAATATGGTTTGTGCTGGATAAGAATGCTACATGGACAGCTGATGTCTGTCAGTAGCTGGCTTGGGGACCCAGAGTGGAGAGTAAAGGTAATTGAAAGAGTAATTAGATTCTAATTAGTAGCTTTTAAGGCATCTGCCTTCTCTATCTTGTTTCCCCTTGCAGTATTATGAAGTTTTCCTGGGTGACAAACCACAAACAGATTTAATAAGCACCGTATGTTTCAGTTGACTTGAAGCATTAGGGTTCCACATTTTGTTGACTTTTTTGCAAACTAAAGTATTCAGCATTTTGGCTGTGACACAAGAAGCACATAATGACTAGTGTCAGCTATGTGTGTAAAGCAGAATATACATAATGATAGCACCAGCACTTCAAACACAGAGCTATTGTCTTAAATAGCCACAGGAATATGAAAGGAAAATGCAAACAGCTGCCCTTACCTCCCTGATTCTGTGCATTGAAAGCTTTTGTTGCATGTTTACAGGCACCAGAAGTATTTGTTACTATCTGCAGGCTTAGTCCTGTATTATCTCTACAGCCTTTCTCTGACCTTTCTGTATGTGCTGTGGCAGGTATTTGACTGACCAGCCTCAACTAGTGATTCCTGAAAGACATCCATTAATTTCAACTATGTCTAGTGGAGACTAAGGGAAACATTTTGGGAGGTCACACTTATGATATTACCCCCACATGTATGTGCCTCCAGTGTCCAAAAGGGATGCCTTTGTGTGAACAACTGAGAGATCTCTTATGTAAAACATGTGCACTTCATAAAGCTGTGACTATTTTTGTTTTCCATATGTCTGAAAATGATCAACAGGATATCCTGAAGCCTCCAGGATTATCCATCTGTCAGTCAAATGCCATTTTTGACTTTGAGTTAAGGCTCTTTGGTTAGTAGCAATTAAACCAAGTCTGTGCTAAGAAAGGATAAGCATAACCCTTATGATGGTTCTGGGCAGGAGGAAGGATGCCCCAGTATCTGACTTCTTGAACTGAATTTGGTTCTGCTGATGTGTATAGGTGCCATTTCTGTCAGTGCTCAATATAATGACACTAAAAATAGTTGCTGTGGTTGAGCACACCTAAAATTAAGGGTCTTGTTGCTTTAGTATCACCAGAGTCAGTGGAAATAAAAGTACAATTAATTTTATAAAAGCTGTCTACTTCATGTTGAAATGAAACAGTCCCTGAACTGTTCCTATTGTTCTGGTCCAGCTCCCTGCTCTCTGCTGGACTATGGAAGGATCCTATAGTGACTTGCCTGAGATACATGTTAGACATAACCCACATTTGGTTCAATGAATCTCAGCCTTTGCTGTCTGGAGCTTTGTTTTCTGGAGAATAAACTTTTAAATCAACATCAAAGAGATGAGATCATATTCCTGGGCTCACCTGATGTCAGACAGTGCAGGGTAAATGGAAGCAGAACCAGCCCTGTTTTCTCTTTAATCCTACTCATTGAATCTAATTTCTACCTACATTCCTGAACCCTGTCTTTTCTGTTAATAGCCTTCAGCAAACCGAAAGGAACTACTCAGCTCTGCCACCATGACAAGAAGGAGCTCTTTAATGTTCTAAGTAAATACAATGTGCTACTTACGTTTTACTCTATGTCTAAAAATAGGCCTGTGTACCTAACATAACAAGCTGTCCTGAAACTTTGCTAATGTAGATATATTGCTGTCTTGGCAACCAGCTGTTTTGTGTATTTAGACTTCCCATTCACTAAGAGACAGAAATTGCCCAAGATTTATGCACTCATGGGACAAAACAACTCAGATACAATGAGGACAGCATCAAACATAACAGAATTATTTTAAAATCTATCTTTCTAAGCACTTTCCAGAGGATTGTGGTGCTTTTCCTCCATTTTATAGCAATGAAAGGAGGGCTAAGGAGAATCTTCATCCTCTATTGGATGTGAGCAGAAACAGAGTGGCTGCAGATGAAGAAAAGACATTAAGTAGGCTTAATGCCTACTTTGCCTCTGTTTTTAATACCAAGACAAGTTGTTCTCTGGGTGTCCATCTCCCCGAGCTGTGAGGCAGGAATGGGGAGCAGAATGCAGCCCCCACAATACAAGGGAAAGGGGGTGATTAGCAAGCTGATAAGCCACTTAGATATACTCAAGTCAATGGGTAGGGATGGGAACCACACAAGGCCACCAAGTGCTCATTGAGCTACTTTCCACCATTTATCAGTAAGTCCCGGCTGACCAGGGAGGACTTGGTTGACTAGAAGTTAGCAAATATGAAGCCTATCTACAAGAAAGGTTGGAAGGATGATCCACGGAACTCCAGGCCTGTCAGTGTGGTCTCATTATTGTGGAAAGTTATGGAGCAGATCATCTTGAGTGCTGTCATGTGGAATGTACAGGCAATCAGGCCCAGTCAACTTAGGTTTATGAAAAGCAAGTCCTGCTTGACTAACCTGATCTATTCCTATGACAAAGTAACCCATTTAACACATGTATGTGCCTTTAGTAAGGCCTCTGACACCGTTTCCCATAGCGTTCTCATGGAGAAATGATCTTCTTGTGGCTTGGAGGAGCATAGGGGCACATGTTTACAGGGCAACAGACTGGCTGGCTGATGAGTACTGAGGGTGATGATGAATGGAATTAAGTCATGTTTGCAGCCATTCACAAGTGGTGTTCCCCAGGACTCAATAATGAGGCCAGTTCTCTTTAATATATGTATCAAAGACCTGGATGAGTGGATCTAGTGCTTCCTCAGTGAGTTTGCGGGTGTGAGCTTTGACCTCCTGGGGGATAGAAAGGCTTTACAGAGGCCAATCCAGACAGATTGGATCAATGGGCCAAGGCAAATGTTACAAGGTTCAACAAGGCCAAGTGCCAGGTCCTGTACCTGGGTCACAATAAGCCCATGAAGCATCACAGGCTTGGGTTTCTGATCAAAATTATTCTGATTCTATTATAAGCATTAAATTTCCTTTCTTATTATTAGGAGATTTTTTTTTAAATTTTCTCCTTCTATTTCCAACAATACAGTCTTAGTATGTTGCCTTTTTGCTGGAGTTACAAATTAATGGTTTGCATGGATGTTGTTCTTGCAGCAGCAAGCACTTTGTAGAGTCTTTAAAGACTCCTGCACCACTTGGACAGCTTATCAGTTCATATGCTGCTGCTGTTTACCAACTGCTTCTAAAGCTCTGTGGGCCACATTCTTGTAATAAATTTAGCTTCAGGTGCCTACGATCTGGAATATTTGGCTATGCTGGTATTCATAAACTAAACATGTCTGGGAATGTTCTCCAGCGCTGAGACCAACTGGCACAGAATATCCCATGTCATACTGTTAAACTAGTTTTGACTCCAAAAAAGGATGATTGTATCCAAGCTGCCTGCGGGGATCAGTTATGATGTGTGCTGAATCCTGACTTGTGCCCATAAATTGTTTGTGAAGATGCTAGCTAGCCCAGAACAAAATAACATCAGGCACTTTTCTAATAAGCATACAGAAAAATGTTTCCTGATATCTGGGAATTTTGCTTGGATCTGTTTAGCATTTACCAGTAGATGTATAACATTTGTAGTTGTCACCTTCATTGTTGGGTTTTTTTTTTCAAACTACTGCACTGTATCCACTAGCAAGGTGGCACTGAATCTATTATCAATATTTGTGTTGACTTACAGGACATGGTTGGTCCTGGATAATTTTTTGTATAGTAACTGTAGATTGAATATGGTTATTGTGATCATCTGTCTTTGGGTGGCTTTAAAGTCAAAATATCTGATAGTATTTTTCAGTATGGATATGCTAAATACGTGGGTGAAGGAATAGTTTTTTAAAAAGTACTCCAGATGAACATTAATGAAAGTCTTTCCATCTTGGTGATAGTAATGTTAGAAGTTTTGAAACTAAAACACCAGTTAAGAAATATCCACTTTTCTTGGTTTGTGTATGAAGTAGCAAGGGCCCAAGGCTCAGATCTTAAGAGGTACCTGTCCCTGCTTAGTCCTCTTTCTCACAGCTTTTATTTCTGTGCACAACATCGTATGTAGTGACAAATATCTCCTTGGTCAGTTGTGATCCTAGCTGTGTTCCTCCCCACCTTCTTGTGCACCTCCATCCTGATTGTTGTAGGAATGGTGCAATGAGCAGACAAAGCCTTGATGCTATATGAGCACCAGCCTGTGTAGTACACCAGTCTAATGTACTACTAACACTGCTTTTATCAAAAATCCAAACCACAGCCCTATACAAGCTGCTATGCAGAAAATTAATGACATCACAGACAAAACCAGTACAATATTCCCTAATATTCTGCGCAGGAAGAAGTTTGGTTGCTCATAGTGTATTCTAAAAATTCACGACAATGCAGGGATAAGAGGAGTCACAAAGCACGTTTGATTTAGTTTTCATCTCTGCCTACAGATCAATGCAACCTGGTGTTATTCAGTTTATTCAGTGCCAGAATGTAATGGCATCGTCTAGGGGACAAAAGATGTGGGGGAGATATGACAGCTTCTTTTATTACCTCTTAGATTAACCCTTTAGAAATCTAAATCATGGAGGCTCTAGAGAAAGCCATGGCAGATTTAAGCAGACAGGGAATTAGGCAGCTGGGTGACAAATACATTCATATCTGTGTAAGTCAGGCAAATTAAGAGAAAAATTATTGGTCATTAGATACTGGTTTGACTTTTGTAGTGAGATCTAAGTCAAAACATGAACTATTTTCATGGAGTGATTCAGAGATCTGCTGTTCCTGTTGCACTCTGAATCTATAATTGAGACATTTTTTTCCTGGAGATTTTCACAGTAGTGATTTTCTGTTTTTCTATTTTCAGAGTGAAAATAGTTGGATCTCTGTGTGGTGAATGTAAACATGAATTACTTTCTCTTAATTAAAAGTCATACATCCTTGAGAACAGTTCTTGGATGTCACAGAGTGAAAAACATTGTTCCAGTTTGTTGCCTCCTGGCACTTTTGGAATCAGGATGTTAGTGCAGATATATTTTTATCTGATCGTTATGGTCCAATTTCTTTAAACTAAAGACTGTGCAACCCGTAAAAGCAGTTCCAGTCTGTGAGAAAATTTCTCAGGTGTTAAACATTTGTCTCATGGTTTGAGGTACAATGGTCAATTTAGGACACCCACAGAGACAGGAGACTTCAGAGCTTCTTTTCTCATCTTCTGAAATATATCTTTGACGATTCTAAAATATGCTTTGGTTTTTACTTGGGAGCATGTCAGAAAAAGTTCCACTATGGCAGAGAGTAAAAGTGTTTTCTTTCTCTAATTCTGGTCGGAATGTGCTGTCTTTAAGCTGCAGTGCATTTGGTTTTCTATTGCTCATTTTCATAATACACAGAAATAAATTAACTAATCAGAACTAAATTAACTAATCAGTGAGACAAAGCATGTGGCCAAAGTTAAACATATTGCAAATTATTGCAATAAATTGTTGAAATAGTTATTTGATTTTAAAGTGGAAAGCAACAGACAAAACCCCGAATATCTTCCTCTTAAGCTCTTAAGGTTCCTCTTTTTTTTTTATTTTTTATTTCATGTCTCTGCTGATTTACATTTATGCAGGTATTTAGATAGCTGCATTCTCTTTTCTGCTGCATGAATAAATACGAACAATGTTATATGATGTTAAACTAATCACAGAAGTATTCCCTAATAGAATAACTGCATTGTTTTGCTGCCTATATATTGCGTAGAATTAAAGCTTAAAGTTATTTTCTAAATATGAATCCTCTCAAAATGGAAAAAAACAACCCTAAAACAATGAGAGAATTAATACAGATAGGAAGCTGTCAATAAAAATTATTTTGTCCTTTTGTTATTTCCTTTGCACTCGTCATTGTTTCTAAACATTAATGTACATTTGTTGTTTCCAGAAAGTGACAGTAAATTAAATTTATCACTGTGCAGGTTTTGCAAGCAAAACTTCAAGGTTTGCTTTTAAACTTGTTTCACAGTCCAGTGAGCTGAAGAAGAATATTTACACTGCACAGCACTTAACACTAATGCTAAAGAAATGTGCTGAAGCAATACCTGGTTGACACTTCTATGAATTGTATTCCTATTAATTTTTCCAGCAAGACTTACTGCTGTCAGCTCAAAGAAATAAGGAAAAATTGGAACTGTATAAAGACAATCAAGCTTTTTTGGTGATCAGCAAAAATAAGAATCTGAAGGTCACTGTCTAGTGTCATACAAATTGACAGTAATTGCTACGACAAAACTACTGTTGAGGTGTGAGACTGGATTAAATAGTGCTTTACCTAGTCACCATATTAATTCTGGTCTGCCTGACGGATTATATTCTACAGTCAGTTAAATCTCACCTGGAATGAATCTCCACCTTAAGACAGGACATCTCTTTGATTCTCCTCACAGGTGCCACAGAGGAAGCCTCAGAAGTACATTTCAAAGGCAGTTCTTGTGCTGAAAGAGCACAGATAGTTTGAAGTCCTGGAGTACCAGGGAGATAGGGTAGATGACCTTTTTAGGCTTCATCCATCTTTGCTTTCCAGCTCTCTATTAATGATTAATAATTTCTACAGGACTTAAATTATTTCTCAGCAAACTTCCCCAAGAAGTCTTGTAATTTATTTTCTCACGGAATACTATTATTTTGTTTTTAAAATTTGTTCTTTCCAAGGAACTATTGTTTAGTCTTTTTCCAACAATCCTAACTACTTCCTTTGACAGGTTTTTCTCCTGTTCATATAATGCTATTCATTTTGTATTGCCTATAGAGTTGCTGGCTGTGTAAATCGTGTGGTGTTTTTGCTGACTGCCTGGAGAGTAGCAAGTAGGAAATTGGAAGAAGATGGAAGTCAGGTATAGGTTTGTGCAGATATTTCTATGAGCTTAGCTTCACATTCTTACTAACAGAAGAAATTACTTTTGGAGAAAAAAAATTATCCCGCATATACCATTAAAATTGAGCTGGCTGGGTAACTTCCTTGCCCAGCTCCTAGAGTTTAGCTACTGTTATACAGATGCATTTTTAGAGCTGATGAGGTAGTACTGATGAGGAGATTTGTCAAAGAAATTTGGGATACAGAATCAAACTTTAAATCTTAAAATCAATACATTTTACTTTCTGTCTCTTTATTCATTCTTTCATATGAATCCATATGAATTGTACTTCAAAAGAGCTACAGCAAGGTTGATCTATTGCACTGTGTTCTGCCCTTGAGTTCTTTTTATGCCCAGTAAATTCCTAGGGTAAGAATTTCATCATCACTTTCTTTATCTTTTAAGTTGCATAAACCAAAAAATCAGCAACAAAAAAAGAATGAAGGTGCTCCAGAAACCTTGGTTTGAGCTCTGAAGGGCCAGGAACTGAGAAAGAAGTTTTTCCCCTAATGTAAGCACTACTGAGGCCAGCTTTACAGCTGGTCTTCCAGGTACTCCTCTGCAAGCTCTTATTTCTGTGGGCAGGCAGGTCACACCAGCACAGTCACCAGTGCTGCCTATCTTCTGGGTTATACTTGCTATGTCTATTTGCAGGTAATTCAACTCATTGCCTGTGAGAACTGAAATAGCAACAGCTGTTCTAACTTTTCCACATGAACAGAGTGTGATCAAAAATTATATTTGTCATCCCTGAACTAGTCTGGGGCATGCCAAGATTGCAGCTCTGAATATTCATCCCAGATATAGTCATAGTCATGAATTCATAGTCATGAATACTGGAGGACATGAGAGGAAGTGCTATGTCTGGAGACTTGCATATTTGGATGCAAGGCAGATTAGGCTGCTGTTGGAGTGAATGCACAGATGTCAGGGCAATGTACTATATCAAGCAAGTGGGGGATGCCATCAAATGAGGGCTTGCTGCAACAAGGGCCTTGTTTCTTTCCCATAAAAGGTCAGTGTCCCCTCAGAACAACTTGGTTTTGCCTCAGATGTGAAGATGCTAATGAAGGTAAAATGCTCTAGACTTCCTCTCTGCTAAGTGAACTGCTGATAGAGACATATGCACTTTTATGCATTTTATTTTGACTTCTCTTCTGAACTGCATTCAGGAAAGGTTCACATCTCTCTCTATAAGCAGTAGAAGAAGACCAGTCTCCTAAAGTTAGTATCTATCTGACTTGCCTGAAGCTGGGCAGAGGCGTAGTTCCCTCTCATTTGTGTTGACATTATCAATCTGGCAAAAACACTGTAGTGTCCTTGGTGCCACCGTAGCTTTGCAGTGGTCTCAGTAATGCACAGTAAATATCCTGTGATTAGAATGAAACTCAACCCTTTTTCATGCTGAAGGTAGACTTAAGATCAATGGAAAAACAACTCCAGAGAGGAGAGCTAGAAGGTATTGGGCATCACTTGGACAGGCACAGGCAGACTGTCACTTATTATGTTCACCAAATCTTTATGTAGCTTATGGAAGCATTAGCATTAAAAGTGGTTCTCCTCCACAAGGAATAAAGAACACAGGTCCAAAACCTACACAGAGATCTATGGACCTCCTCCACTCTGGGCTGAAAAACACTCCAGGCTGGGAAGTGCCAGATTAAAGCAGGGTGCCATCCTATCATTAAAGTTACCGCCCTTCTCTACTATAATCAGAATAAAAGTAGGTCACTGTAAAACACAGAAGCACTTTAATGTTATCACGCAAATTGTTGGCTGTGTTTCTGTTCACTGATTGCATTCAGGTTAGAGAAATTCCCTTTGCAGCTGTCACTAGATAGGTTCCTTTGCACCTTGATACATTTCACTGTGGTGTAACTTAGTCACTCTGCAGATGACTGCTGTGACTGCCTCTTAACTGAATGACTTGACAATGAAAATAGAAGGGAGCCAAAATCCCCATTAGCACAACAAAGGATAATGCTCAGTAAATGCTGAGTAACACGACTGAGTTCATGTATGCATATTATAATTCTGATAAATTATTCTTTATGTCAAATACTATATCAGAAGTAATCCTAGCAACAGCAGAAGGTGGATTTGCAGTAAAACTTGAAAAATGTCTGGGAAATTCCAACTCTATGATTCTATGAAATGGTGCTTTCACAAAATCGATAATTTACCCGTATTTTCTCAATGCTCATGAGAGTTCTTGCACTTCATGGGTATTACACTCTAAGCACCAGAAATAGCTTGGCAGTGAAGTTTAGTAAGATGCTGATGCTGAGCAGAACATATTCCTCTGCATATTCAGGATATTCAGGAGTGGGATGCAGTGGGCTTATTCAGGGTTTTTGCTTTGTAATTCTTACATTTTCATTTTCTAGAAAAAAATTATGAGTAAATAATAAAAATTGACTTCCATAACTTCTTGCAGGTGCATAGGTGTTTGTACACTGATGGGACAGTTTTGCAGTGTAGAGTGCCTGACTGTTATGCAAACCAAAACATCAGCAGGTTTTTGTTGCCCAGGATTTGTGGGCCACAAAGGGAACTCTGAGATCCTCCAAATTGCTTGTATATCAGTGGAGATGAATGAAGAGATAAGTGAGTATTCCATCAAATATGTATCCTCTCTTTTTCTTGGGTATGGAGAAACAACTTTGGGTGTACCCATGACATAGCTGCAGTGAGTAATCACTTTGTTATCAAGATGATTTCTGGTTTTACAGTCTGAGGGCGTCTGGCACAAATATCTTTGTCAATAATTCATGCTCTGCAAGTACTACCTTCTCTCTCTGCTTCCAACCTTCTACATTTCAAATAAGGATTGTACTCAAAATGAAGAGTAACAAAATTCTTAATGGGGATGCATTAATAAATTAATAAAGTGCAATGGGATTATTACTCTCAACCCCAAAAGGACACATTAAGTATTTGTGGATAGCTTTAACTCTCAAGCAGAGTTCACCCAAGAAGTATATTGTCCCTGTTTCTGCTCGGCATGCTGCAAGGACAGAGAAAGAAAGCCGGAGCACTGGCTTCTGGCTGCAAACCCGTGGAGCTCAGGAACATGATTCAACCTGCTCAGAGTCACAGCTGATAAAAGCCAAATCTACCATGAAATAAAATCGCTTCCTCAGGATACTGACATCTGGGACAGAAATAGAATCAATAGTCCCGTACTTATCAGGTGATTAATTTGATGATCTGGCAGGTCTTTTGCAACTCTTACTGCAATGAAAACAAGGCAGTTTTGTTTGGTCATTTGTTTCTCTGAAGGTACAAAAGTTTCCTGTCAGCTAATCTGAAGATAAAAATGCCATTAACAATGGAGTTGGTTATAACATTAAAAACCAATAGTCTACAGCAGGAGAAAGTAATTGACCAGGCAGCCCAAATTAAGTTTTCCTGGTTTAGCAAACTAAAGCAATGCGAATTACTGTGAGGATTAGGAAAACAAAGAGCAGCAGTCAGCATGCATCAGCCTCATGTAAGAATGGAAACAAATGGATAATTAAATCTGAAACAAAGGTCTCAAACTACATGCAATGGTAGGAAGTGGAAACACAGCACCAAATCAGCAGAAAATCAAAGTAGTTAGACAGCAGGTCAGATAGGAAGTTGCAGAGAAACAGAGAATGATGGCAGTATTAAAAATGTTGGGAAATTCGTACACAAAGGTCACAATAATGTTTTCTGTTGCTGGTTCAGCTTAATGGGAAGTACTGAATTTTAGCTACAGAGGAAACTGAGTAGTTGATTTAAATATAGCTTATGTATGTGATCTTGCAGAATGGTTTATCTCATGAATAAAGGATAAACTGCCAAAAGGCTAATCTGTCACCTTGTGAAACCTATGAAAAGCTAAAGTGTATTCCAGAGCAGCACTGATTGCATATGAAATAACAACTTCACGTTTCAGCACGAATTCTGAATTTTCAGGTGAATCTTTTCTGCCTTATCATTCAGGAAGAAAATCCAAATAGCTGGATGTTTTTAGTTCTCCTGAAACTTGGCAGTGCTTTTGAGTTGTAGGGGTGTGTTGCTGTAGACAGAACAAGATGCTCGTGTTGCTGCTGTGCTCACCAGGAGGAATCAACATCTACTCATGCAGAAGATTGCTGTTCTTGCTTTGGAGACTTGACATGAAATATTACTCCTGGATGGTAAGGTGGAAAGGAAATGGCATGTGATGTGTGCTGCAACACTGAGGCAATGCACAGTGTATGAGTCCTCACTGGGAGGTAATGTGATAACCAGTCTGACAAATCAAATTAATTTGCTCCAGAATTGCTGAGGACGGAAAGGTACCCATGAAATGTCTTCAAGTAAGGGGCAACACTACACATTTTATGAATTAAATGGTAATATATTAAGTTAGAATACACAGAGAAGATATACTACACATAAAGTTTTTTCAGAGTACAAAATAATTCCTGAAAGTAGAAAGGGAAGGAACAAGGAAAACAGGGAAGAGCTGAGTAGATTTCCATCACCAGTAGTTCCCATCACCGGTGAGGTTTTCTGAGACCAAGCTCCAACTGGTAGAGAGGATGTAATCTGAAAACTATATCCTGCTTTGGGCAGGGGAAGAGACTCCTTGAAGAATTGCATTCTTCAAACCTGAAAGAGTTCTCTCTTTATCACCCACCTTATTACCAGGACTATAATCAAGTCATGACTCAGATTTGGTGGTGTAGCTAGTGTCTGTAAACAAAGTTGGATGGCTGTGTATCAGATCAGAGTCACTTTTGTTTACCTAAATGATCACAAAAACACTGCTGTAGAAAGGAGGTGATCATTAATCTGATCTGGGCTTGTCCCATGAGCAGCATAGGCCTGTGGAGCAGACCAGAGCAAACTGCATGGTTGCCTTTTTAGCCCTGCCCCATAAAAATCCTATTACATCTTTATCATTGTCTCAAAATATCCTAAAACACACTATAAATATAGGAAACCTTACCATTGTGTATTTCAGCATTGCTTAAGTTGAATAGCCTAAGGTAGGAAAGAGACCTCCTATGCTGCAAAACGCAGTGGAAATGCTTATTACAGATGACAGGTCCTGTTGTTCTCTGTGTGCAGGGGAAATTTGCAGTGTCCAAATGCAACAAGCCACTGTGGTTAGCAATCTTGAGTCAATTATGTGTAGTAATATTTCAAGGTTAGGAAACATAGGTGTCTCTGCTACCACAAATTAAAGAAGAGAATTGTTTTGAGGGGGTGTTGGTGAACAAGTTGCTTAACATGAGTGGCAATGTATGCTCACAGCCCAGAAGGCAAACACCATCCTGAGCTTCACCAAGAAAAGCATGGCCAGCGAGTTCAGGGAGGTGATTCTCCTCCTTTATTCTGTTCCTGTGAAACCTCACCTGGAGTACTGTTTCCAGCTTTGGAGATCTCACATGGGAAAGAGTAGGTCCAGAGGGTCATGAGGGTGGTCAGATGGCTTGAGAACATCTCCTATGAGGACAGGCTGAGACAGTCAAGATCGTTCAATCTGGAGCACAGAAAGCTTTGAGGGAAGACTCTGAGCAGGCTGATGGGGAACTAGATTTTTAAATAGAAAGAGGGGTGATTTGGATTAGATATTAGGAAGAAGTTCTTTATTCTGATGCTGACAAGGCACTGGAACAAGTTGCTCAGAGAGGTTCTGGATGCCCTATCCCTGGAAGTGTTCAAGGTCAGGCTGGACGGATCTTTGAACAACCTGGTCTAGTGGGAGGTCTCTATGCTCATGGCAGACGGGTGGGAACTTGAGAATCCTTAAAGTCCCTTACAACCCAAAACATTTTATGATTCTATGATTAAACTATTGTATCAGATCGCATTAGCCTGAACCTGGAAGAACAGTCCTTAGTGCAGACTTTGGTTTTGACCATTTCATTAATTTAGATTCACTTTAAGTAAAACATAAGCAGATACATGGTTGTGAGAAAATGCTTTAAAAGAGTGAGTTGTTAGTCCTTCCAGAGGAAACATGCAGCTTGTACCCTCATATAGCCACTGGACTTTTACCCTGAAGGTCTCATTATTTTAATTGCTTATCACCAGTTTGGGTAGTTGAGCAGAGGCTAAAGCATGTGCATATCAGGGCATTCTGGAGACCTGTGGAATTCACTCTCACTGCAATATGTGAGTCTATTTGTGTGACTATTTGCAAGATTGGATCTTTTGTGTCAGAACAGGCACCAAAATCTATTTATTTATCAAAGAAAGGGGGAATGCTGGATATGGGGGTGGCCTCTGACAGAACTTCTCTTAGTGGCATCCTTTAATCTAATTTCTGACTATGAGGGAAAATAGGGTAGAAGACTAAATAAAGAAATAGAGCTGGTTTTGGTGCAGAGCTTGCACATGGCTTGCACATGTTTGCCCCTGAAAGGACCTAAAGATCTGAGATGGCAGGATGGCAACAGATGTAAAAATGTTTAACCAGTGCAGGCAATATTGAGTTACTCTGTTCTGAAGGCAGAATAGCTTCTCATTTCTGAGTTATCTTACTTGATAAGGTTATACATGGATATTTTAGGCTCTACGTGGAGATTTTAAATAACTTCTTAGTGAATGTTTGCTTCATCTGTAACAGCTGGCTAGACAGTTTCAGTGGTTTATTTTTAATCACACCTTCTGAGTCTGAGATTTTATGGAATTTGTGAACGCTTTCCTCCTGGGGGCCCTGAGCTATTCCAGCTATTTTATTTCTTAAAAAATGTACATGGTTAAAGTGATATATTCAGTGGTGAGGGAGTACAGATCAGTGCTGTGTGAATTTGCTTTCATGTTGGCCAGCTGGTAATATATTGTACCTCTCTTCCTGTATTTACACAACAAACTGGCATCTGTCAGCAAGCAAGGGTTTGGAAGGTGGTGTAAATTCAGCACCAAAGAAATGGATGATTAAAGAGGCTGCTACCCCCTCATTTATGTGGCTTGAAAGGTTTTTGGTCCGTGCTTTAACCACAAGGCTGGAATAGAAGATTAGGGTTGCTGCTTCAAGTAGATGAGGACCTATGGCTGTCCTCATGTCTATGCTTATTTACTGGGATTTAAGGGCATGCTCTATAAAAAAGGAGGGAGAGGCTCATGTGGGCCCAAATATTGCTCTGGTACAGAGCTGGATGCTGACTGGATGCACACTTGAACTTTGAAAGAGATTTTTGTTTCTGTAGCCTAAGCAGAACTAAAAGCAGCTCTCCCTCCTTTTCCCACCTTGTGCTGCATGCAGTCTGATAAAACTGGGTAATCTGATGTGGCACACCTAATTAATACAGCTGCTTTAGCATAGGAATGGGGAGCAAGATGAGTGGTTTTATTACACTGTCTAAAATTGAAGTAGTCTGGGCCAAAGGAGGAAAGCTCAAGGCTGAAATTACTTTTTAAACTTCAAGTAAATTGTTAACCTTACCAGTGTCAGAGAGTTTGCTGTTGCTTTCCCAACTGCTTTACATTATAGAGCACTGTCTCTGAAGCAGAAGAAACAAAACCAGTCATTACATCAGGTCTATATACATGCATTAATTGCATTCAGCACGATCGCATATTAATTACAAGTGACTAAAACCTGATATTTATATTGCAACTTACCTTTTTTCCAGTAGCAAAGCTGGGTTTTAAAACTGGGTCATAATGTCAATTTTACAGCCTCTGTGAGCAGTACCTCAAATTGGCACACGGTGGCAGGATGATGACATTCTAGAGCAGATATCCTCAAGCGTGTTGTGGTCGTCATAGTAACTAGTTTGAAATGTCTTTACAGTACGTTTTGCAGAGGAAAATATTTTTCATTTTGAATTTTGAGATGCAAATGATATTTCCTTTTATCTATTGTTTTGATATTTTTAAGTTGTCATTAAAATCAGCTATATTATACAGGACTAACTTTCCAAAGACTGGGGAAAAAACAGTAAATATGATACATTTGAATTCTCATTTCCAGCTTTTCAAAGTGTTCAATGAAAATCCCTGAATGTTTTTTGTTGTTCTGGTTTCTTCCTTTTTCAGTTTTTTTTATTTTCCTTCCAGGTCCTTCTTTTCACATAGCCTTATCCTTGTTGTTTTTCAGCAGACCTCTGCTTCTTCCCAGGGAATGAGAGAGCCAAGTTCCTCATAAACGAAAATAAGCAGGGAGATATGGGAGAAAGTGCTTTTCATTTGCTCCTGCTGAAACTGTCTTATGCATCCAAAAAGTCTCTGAGCTGTGTGACAACTAAAAGGTGACTGTTTTATGCCAATTCTTATAGTGAGCATGAAAAAAAATTTACAAAATCTAAAGTGGATTTGATAATTTTGAAGTTACCATGCTGGATTTGTTACGCATAGTTCAAGTTAGAAGGGACCTTAAAGATCATCTAGTTACAAATCTAACAGTACCTTACTCCACCAACGTGAAAATGCTATGGCACGGTGTTTCAGAGTGCTCAGATAAGGGCCAATTAATTTTCATAAATTAGTTCTTAAGACAGTTGCTATAGCCTTTTAGATTATGATGTTTTAGTAGCAAGGGATTCATTCACTAATACAGGAAAAACTGTTTTAAATACTAATCTTAAAAGCATTTGACTAGGGAAAATAAAGACACTTAACAGTGCTGGATAAAGTTGTGATTGCACATTGCTGCAAACCTCACATTTCTAGTGATGACTGAAAATCACTTAAAAACTGCTTTTTGTGGTCTGACATTTCTGATACTCTATCAGAAGCCCAAAAATATCTACCTGTCTATCTCAATGTTTTCAGTATGCTTTGGTTCATAGGCAATTTCCATGGGAAAAAGGGAAAGTTGTGAGTGAAGCTCTTCATATCTCCTCTTGATATCTCCTCACCTCCATCTTCCTTTGCTCAGCTGCACTAACTTTTTTATATAGGACAGTTGTGATAAATTCTTATGCACGGAGACAGATTATCCTTTCACATATGATCGTGTTGACAGATACTTTAAACAAGAGCACACATTTTCCAAAGATTATTTTTGTGATTAAAAAGTTGTGATTTGAGGTCTAGCTGTAGCAGAGGTCAGCATGTTCAGAATAGCTTCAGGGGAATGATATATCTTGCTTTTTCATGGAGATATTTAACTCTGTATCAAATATAAGCTGTAACAGCTTTGCAGTAAAGTTGTTTTGAGGTTTTGTTTTGAAGTTTACTACTCTCAATTTTCATTTATTCACTCATACATATGCATAAAGTATTTTTATTATTCAGATAGTGCTTTGCATGAACACCAGGGCTTTATCTCAACTGCTCATGAAGAAAGATGCTCTTATGCTGGGTCAGCTGGAAGTTATTCTCCTTTGCTGTAGGGCTTTCAGTTAATTAAATTCAAAGTTTGATGGATAATGCCTGTTATAATCCAGATAAGAAAAAAATATACATTTTTCAGCAGTCTGTGTGGGGAGACACTGCTAATGCACTTCCTGAGCTGTAGCCACAACACATATTGAGACTTAGGAAGCATGGCGTGCCCATAGGTTGACTTAATATTTTAGTAGTGCAAACCTGACCATGATGAATATTGAATGGTTCTTCTGGTGCACTTACAATACAAAAAGAACCATATTTCTGAACTTTCAATGCAATGGAAGTTTGTCTGGAATGTTATACTCTGCATGCAATTTAATTAATGTAAGAAAAAAGAGAATTTACCTAAATTATCATTCCATAAAATTAATTTTTCTCGGGAGAGTCTGTAAGAAATTAAGATGATTTTGTTCCTTTTAAAAAATGTTTACTTATTTTTATCTGAGTTTTACTTTCTGACTGTGGCTTTGGTCTTGATAATGGAAGGAGAAACCCAAATAGCCACTTTCTGACTTCATTCATACTAGTACAGGAATTTAGAGGGAAAACTAAGTGAAAATCAAGTAAGAGTTGACCCAGGCATTTGAAACTGATATCAGACAAGTTTCCCTAAATGCTTGCCAGTTCTATATAATTCACAGATGATAAATTGGGATGTCTCAGCTTAATACTAATGGAGATACTTTTATTCTGTTCTGTTCCTGCTATATATACATTTTCTCACATTGATCTTCCATAAAACCTTTTGTGAGACCCCCCAAAAAAGGACAAAGCTATACATTTTAAGACAAGATGGGTACCAATTTTAAGAAAGTAAGTGATAGAAACCACATTATTTAAGGAACTTAGTAGTTTTTATGCTGTCATCTGTAGATACCTGTACTTGAAAAACGTCACAGAACCAGGCAGTGCAATTGAAACTGATTTTCCATCTTTGTCTTCAGGAATTCTTTTCTGGGAGTTTGAATGGTCACCTTTTATGCTGAATGGAAATAATATAAACAATATTTGCTGGTCTCAGGAATTAAAGAATAATAGCACAGTTTGCACTAGAAGGTGCCTTTAGAGATCACCTAGTCAGCCCTCCTGCAACAAGTAGGGACATCTTCAATTGGGTCATGTTTCTCAAAGACTCATATAGTCTGGCCTTGACCATTTCAAGGGATGCAGCATCTGCAACTTCACAAGCCAATCTTTTCCAGTATCTCATTGCCCTCATTATAAAAAATTTCGTCCTTGTTTCTGACCTGCCTTCTTTCAATTTAAAGCTATTGACCCTTGTTCTGTCACTACAGACCTTGGTGAAAAACTTTTTGACATCTTTCTTATGAGCTCCCTGATATACTGAAAGACCACAACAAGGTCTTCAGGATGAAAAACCCCAACTCCCTCAGCCGGTCTTCATTACAGAGGTGCTCCATCCCTCTGATTGTTTTCATGACCCTCTTCTGAACAGCTTCCAACAGACTCTTACTTTTGATGGAGGCTTCAAAGCTGGACACAGTAGTCCGGGTTTTGCTAGAGTGAAGTATGGGGGCAGAACCATTTTGATGCAGCCCAGGGTATGATTAGCTTTCTGGCCTGTAATCACACATTACCAGCTTAGGTCCAGTTTTTCATCCACTAGTATCCTAAAGTCCTTCTCCGCAGGAATACTTTTGATCTTACAATTTTTCTCAGTTTTCTTGGCATTCAGATTTTTCTTTGCTTTCAACATTCCACAAAAATCATTACTCGTTAACACTGAAACTATTTTTCATATATTGTAAAATCTTCTACAGATTTAATTGGTAACACAAAAGGTAATCAGAATCATGGAGTGAACTTGAACAGATTTTTTAGACCTAAGGACTTAAAAAGACTTGAATTCTGTCTTTGTTTCAAAGAGAGAATTTGTGACATGGGGTAAGTGGAAGAAAAGGGATTGATAAGTGCAGATAGAATAAAGGAGAAACTAACTTGAAAGCCCTAAGGAGGAGAGAAAATTTGAAGAGCAAAAGTGTGATACAATCTGATTGAGCAGAAATACAGAACAAAAAATCATCAAGAGACTTTCCTTAAAAGATACAGTAGAATGGAGATTTATTTTATAGACTGCTATATTGGATTAAAGGAGGCCAAAAATGAAAATCTGTTTGCAACAAAGGCATGAGACAGATAGATTTCTCTTCTTCTTTTTCATGGCTGAGGGCTCTTAGTGCTTTTCACTTTTGGATGATTGTAAAGTATGAAACCTCAGAGGGTCACAGTTATCTTTGGCTTCTGTTCATGAGATGTACAGAGCAGATTCCATTGCGTTTTGTTCTGTTTATAATAAAGCACCTTTCGCTCAGGAGGAATAGGTGGAAATCTAGACAGATTTCTTTTATCCAACCACATAGTAGGAATACAAGACCCGAAGTACAGACCATTATCCATCCAGTGGGCCTAATTCACCCTGGAGTCACTGAAATAACTGGAGTTGCACTGAAGATTTTAGCAAATGTAAAGTTTGATGCCCTCTTGATGCTTGTCTGTGTTATTTTATATTTGCCTTTGTGAAATTTCAGCTTTTCTCTTTCCACATTTCTATAACATAGCTAGCCCTAATTTATTGAAATCTTAGGTCTAAATGATGCTCTAGGCAGAAGTGTAGCTTAGCCCTTTAGAAAGGCAAGCTCATTGGGCAAGCTGACCTATCTGGTTTGCCTTCACACAATTTCTCTCAGGGTGGAATCTGCCTTATGCAGGCAGCAGTGTGCTCCAGCTGCTGCTAGAAAGACATTGTACAAGTCAACTTTTAGGTGACATAAATAAGTTGGGACACGTAGCTTGTCTGAATTGGGGATCATGCCTCTGTCTGACATCTCTTACTGTGCTCTGTGCATTGCCACACCCTCTGGAAAACACCCTTCAAGGAATTTAAACCCAGTATTTCAATCTCACTTCCAAACAGACATTTTGAAATGCTAAGTCTGTGTTAGTATTTTCTTTTTTGTCTTTGAGTGGCACATATTTAATTTTATCTTTTCCTCTACTTAAGAAAGCACACATTGCACTTAAAAACCTTTCATTCATTTCTGCAAAGCTGAGATGGTGCCACTGTTCATGCTGCCCTTGGTCCCAAGAGTGAGTATGATGTAAGGAATGTGCTCAGCCCTGGCCTACATGATGCTGCTATTTCATCTAGAGGCATCCTTCTCCAAGTTCTACAAACCAGGTGCTCTAACACTGTGCACTTTACTACCTTTAGCTGATTACCCAGCTCTTATGAGAGAAATGTGTTCTGTATGTTGTCTCTGGAACTAGTTTGTGCAGCAGTTAGTATCCTTTGGGGAGTATAGTGCTATATAAATGTAAGCCACATTAACCAAGGACACAAAAGGATGAAAATGTGCATATATATTTTTTATTGCTGGTGTAACTAAAGCATTCTGTAAGCCTACTTAAACATTATTTGTTTGGCATAATGTTTGCTATTTAGTATTAAGCAAGAAGAAATGCAGACAATTATGCTTCTTTTAGTTCCATTTTAATTCAGTGCTGTTAAACTAAGGACATTCTGAATTGGAGAGAATGAAATAATAGGATGATTTTTAGAAGAGTAATGACATAAAATTATAAATTTAAATAATTCTGGTTCCTTAGAGATAATACTTATTTCAAGAAGAAAGCAGAAGTAAAATTGTATCTGCCTCTAACTTCTTCATCTGCATCAATTTTTTTCATCCTGAAATCGTGGAATCTTAAAAGCAGGATAGAAGACGCTTGTGAAAATTCTGTGAAGTCCATCTACTTCTACAGTAGGATTATTCATTGCCACGTGTTTTTCCCATGTGGTGGGAAACAGCAAAAACATTGAGACTACCATCGGCTCACTTGCAAATTGTTCCACAGTCTAACTAGTCTCATGCTATTGAGAAGATATGCCTGCATTTCACTCCAAATTGTCTGCAATCATATTGCTTCCTTTTCCTTGTCATCCTGAGTAGTTCCTCCCCACCCATGTGTTTAACCTCTATGAAATAATTTGTGGATGGCAATCAGATCCCTCTGAGTCACTGCTTAGCTAAGCTGCATGCATTTTGAGCTTTGTTCATTCTCCATGTAAATCTTTTCAGCCATTTAACTGTTTTTCTCCACTTTCCTGTGAAATCCTTAACATTCACTGAAATCACTAGAATTGCCACCAGCTGAGCATGAGAATCAACAGCAAGCCCTACACAGATGGTCTCTTTAGCGGCCTGCATGTGACTGGAGCTACACTATGAGGCTAGAGGTTTAGCTACATAAAGAAGTAAAGCCCCAGCTCTATTTTAAGCCAGTTCTTCCTAACTGCAGCAAGACCTGGTTTAATCACCCAAGACGGTAAAAACGGTGTACAGGAAAAAATGTGTTCAGCATTCAGCAGTAGAATCATTGTATGTGACTACATGCACACTGGAGCTTTTCAATTTCCAACTTATTTACCATTTTGTTTCACAAGAAAAGTTTGCAGATGTGAAATATTGCATGGAATGCAAAGTTTTTGCATTTTTGAAAAACACTGTGGTAGTGAGAACTGACTGTTTGCCAGAGAAGGAGCTCAGGAAGCCTGGCAGGTGGTCAGCAATTTTAACCGCTCCCTTCCTGGTGAATCTGATGACCAAAAAAAGCCCTCCATCCTCACAGCTAAGGAGCCTGGAAGGCAAAGCAGGTCACAGCGGCCTCCCTGTGTGGTTTCCGTCAACAATTTTGACAGGTTCCCACAGAGTGTTGTTATTAAATCAAATCAGTATCTACAGCCAGAAAATGTCTGTCAGAATATATTTTTAACAAGCTGAACTTTAATTCTTCAGCTGTCTGCATGGGAGGCATGTCCTTTACTGTCAGTTTTTTATTCCTAATTCCATTAAAATGTTTTCTGTTTGGCATGGCAAAATAACACTTGCTAAAAGGAAAAACCCTCTAACTTGTAATATAGCAAAGGCATAAAATAATTTATTACTTTTGGCACCAAAATTAATTTTAACAAAGATAGGGTAGTACTTAAATGCCTGAACAAATTGGGGAGCCTAGAGGGCCATGAAACCTAGTGAGATTATAAATAAAATAATAAAACAGATAAGCTTGTTGATTTGATATCTGGGATTATTATTTGACAAATGATTGAAGGGAAGACTATGAAAAATGGAAATGGTAATGCTGTTTCAACAAAATAACTGTGGAAAATGGCTGTGAGCACATTAAATCCAATGAGACCCAGTATGCTTGTGAGTTAGAAGCACCAGATACAGCACCTGGAGAAAACATTAATATAAATTGGCAAGTCGATTTATTTGGTCTACAGTACAGCAGCCCTAGTTATCATAAAAAGAGTTAAGACTTTTTATATTTCTGCTTTGCTTTTGTTAAGGAATTGCAGACAAGTTCTTGTTCCTAGCTTCACTCATAATTTGTAATAGGTTTGGTAAGAGAGTCCTGCCCACAGCTGACTGGGACCGAGCATAGTTGACACTGCATGTAAACAAGTGAGCGTCACAGAACCAATGCTTGGTAATGGAATGGGTGGGGAGAATCTCCTATTTGTTTTCTTGACTCAATGGATTTATATTTTATTTTTAATTATAGAAAATTATCATAGAATTGTTGGAATATTTAAGCTGTTCCATATTATGTATAAATTAGTTTTCATGCCTTTTTCCTTGTAACTTACAATGTCCCATCCCCATCATTGCTGTTTAGAAACCTCTTAATCAGGGAGGAAAAGACTTGGCTGTCTATTCAAGGGAAAGGATAATGTCTGTTGGAATGATGGACAAGACTGGAGGATGCAGCTATGAAAAGATGACTGGATCAGAAGGTGTAGAGTAATTTCAGCTAAAGCAGCAGGGGAAAATGACTAAATGGAAAGAGAGGTTCAGAAGTCCAAGGCTATGGAAATCTTTGAGACATTATAGAGGCTGCAGTCCGAGAAAATCTCCTGCATTGCTTTCCCTGGACCTTGTTGTGTTGTTACTGGTTTTGAGTGGATGAATTTGCAAGTTTTATAATGCTTCCACGAAATGGTGACCATCTTGGCAAACCAATGAAAACAGATAGCGGCAGAGCTTTGAGAACCTCTACTAAATCATCTGCCTTAATTCTTCAAAGATGACTTTGTCTTAAGGAGCATGCAGTTTGAGGATGGCACCATTCTAATTCCTACACAAAGGTTTTTCATCTTGCTTGCTCACCTAGCATCTGCGATAACAGGGATCCAGCTGTGAATGGACCTCAGTAGGATATTCTAATTTAAATGGTTTCTAATTCATCAGTGAACATTTTACATCTTACATCAGGTCATCTATGCTCTTCCCTAAGAATGGATACTTTCTTCTCACAAACTATATGTATCTTTCACCTATTGAAACCTACTGCTACAAAATCACCTGCTAGTGCATGCACATTATTTTGCTCTAATCAGTTGAAATAGGATTCAGATTAACAGGTCTCTCCATTTATAAGAGTAGTGATTAAAAATACATTCAGGAAATCCTAGCTGCTGAAACAGATATATATTGTTTCTGAAGTTCCCTGCTTTTATTCTTTTCTGAATAGTTGTGAACTGCCTGAATGTCTAATAAACCTAGAGAAAATTTGAAATAGATTGTAACCTGAACCTGTTTTTGAGATAAGTGATATAAACCCACATGGATTTGTTTATTACCACTCTTAAAATCAGCTTTCCCTTTTTCTTTAAGAACTTCATGGTTACTGAAGTCTGTCTATGCACTTTGAATAGTCTTGGCAAGATTTACATAAATAAATTCAAAAAATCTCAGCAACTGTATATGAGTGAATAGGTGAATGAAGCTGGCATTTACACTGATGAAAAACAGGTACTGTTGTAAAAAAAAAAAAAGATGAACAAAGACCTGCAAATTAACATTTAGAAATCCAACAAGCTGGGTGTTTTATGTGAATGAGTATGAAAGGTGAAAAGAGATATTTTTAGAAGTTTTATTGTCTGCCATCAAAACATGTGTCAGAAAGAAATTATTTTCAGGATGCTTTAATATCACAGTTGCAGTAATTAGCCTTTAGATATATAGAATGGGCTGAGGGTTTTTTTCATTGCTAAAGCTTTCAGAACTTTTTTTTTTTTTTTGCTGCTTCTAGACATATCTTTGCCCTGAAGAGTAGAGAAGATCACGGCTCACTTTAATTATCTTAGGAACCACTCTGGTTCTTGAAGACTTTTAGTGAAAAAGCTCAAAACAAGACTGTGATGTGCCACATAATTGTAAGTTTTGTAGTGAAGTAATAATGAGTAGGTATAATAGAAAAACATATGCTGAAAGAGCAGAGCAAAAACTATTCTTGAAGCAAGAGCTTATGGAAGCTTGTAAAAAGACAAGGTAAAATAAAATAAAATACAGCAGAACTGAAGGCTAGAGGAAGTGAAGAGGCTGTAAACCCTTTGGCATGAAGGAGTAAAGACAGAGTGTAAATGAGCTGGGCAAGTGAGGAGATGGCAAAAGTTGCTTGGTCTTTGATAGGTTCTATGTGCATGTACTGTCTACCTGAGTGTGAAAGTGACTCCTGAAGGAATTGTGTCCAGATGAGTCCATCAGACTGATCAGTGTCCAAGAGCAAACATTTGTCAAGGAGGATGGTATAAGAAGCTTAGAAGAAAAGGAGGCCAGAACATAAGTTCTTGCCACTTTTTTACAGCTTAGCAATATTATTATCATTTGGTGGTTCAGCTAACCTCAGTGGAAAAGATGTAGGTCATTATTCAAGATTGAAATAGTTCTCCATCAAGACAGGAGAGAATGTGCTAGCTGTAGGTTTTATCTGATCAGGGACTCAGTGAATTCTGTGAAAATGAGTTCTTATTAAATACCCTCTCAGTTTATCTGTTGTCTTTGGCTGTAGTGATGACTCATTTGCTCTGAAGTTCAACAGCATCAAGCATAGCTATTCTCTCTCAAACTCAAAGCAGAGCACTGGCAGGATGCCTGCAACTGCTTGCTTCCATTTAAGGGAAAAGATATCATAAATGGCTGCAAGTGTGCAATCTTCCTATGCTGACAGTGCCTAACTTGACATATTTAATTTAAAACATTTATGAAGTGGATGATTGTCTTTTACCGCTAGCTTGTAGTTTCCACAGTCTATTCCAATACCCTTCTTCAGATCCATAGGGTTGCCTGTGAAACCATAACACACTCAGAAATGAGGTTTCCCATGTATATGCCAGGCGACTGCAGGTTGGTGAATTCATCTTAGAACTCAGCTTTCTGTCATTGTTTAGCAATGTCTTTGTTTATCTTCTCATTAGAAGAGAAGCAGAAGAGGGGAAAAAAGAACTGTAACTACTGCTCTGGTCTGACCAGTGAGATGTATAGGAACAACACCCTGTAACCTTCTTGTGGAAGAAGTGGTATATCTCCTTCAGCTACCCTTCAGAAAGGGTCCTATACTACAGTATCACAATAATGACCCAGAACTTACACTTTATCTGCAACACAGGTCAACTTCTAGGACAACTCTGAAGGGAATAGCCCTTGTCTGGGGACAACACAAATATTTGGAGGATATTTATTTGCATTTTTCTTTGCTACCTTTCTAGCAAAAAGCACTGAAGTTTTAGAGAAGCAACCTGGCAAAAAAAAGTTCTGCTTCTCATTGTCTCTCAAGCCCTTTACTTTCTATTTCTTGCTGGGTCTTAAATATCAACTGCTGATAATAAGCAAAACTGGGTTTTGAAGAATTGAGAATCAACAAACATAATTACAAAAGTCTATTTTCTCACCATTTCCCCAAAACTGAGCAGCAGAAGCAACTATGGAAGAATGAATATAGTCCCAGAGAACAATGGAGAAAGAATTCTATTCTATGTACTTCAAGAATGTTCAACAATATTTCAGCATCTTCTTGTGATCTATAAGACCAATGGAGAGTTTCTAGCAATTAATATGCTCCCCGAGGGAAAGAATTTTTGGAATTTGTTACAAGGGCTGTTAACATATCTCTAAAATTGGTGATCGTTTAAAAAAGTGCAAAGCAGATCTGTATCACTAGGGGTTGATCCTGAAAACCTTGTGATCAAGTGATCATTATCTATGCAGAATTAAAGGCATTGCTAAAGAAACACCTTTTAACATCAATGTGCTAAATCTGAATTATTAGAACCATTCAGTATCTTGTGAGAAAAACCCCTGCCGTATGCTGAGAAGGAGAAAGAACTCAGTAAAAAACAACCCCTCTGTAAGAGAAGCTACAGTACAGGGTCAGTAAGTAGTTGGTGTTCACTCAGATTAAGTGACACAAGGTATTCTGCAGAGCTATAGAAACATACAGCTGCAAATCTAGATCACCAAAGAAAATATGTATCTATGGGGAATGTTTAAAAACTGTGATCACACTCTTATGGATAAAGGTCACTACTAAAGTCACGGGAAAAGAGCTCACTTTGAAAGACATTTTATCTAAGGTATGGGAAAAAAAATCAGGGCCTACCTTAATTCTTATCATAAACTGGGAACCAAGAATAGAAATTCAACCTGACATGTTTTGCAAGTGATCCTATTTATAGGTCAGTAATTTAAAGATTTAAAAAGCTAAGTCCCACATGCTCGAAGGTATGGAGCTAGATACCTAAAATGCCCTTAAGGATGTTGATTGTTCAGCTAAGCTATGCATGTACTCATCTAGCATCTCTAAAATGAGTATATCAGATATATCCATCCTTTATATTATTTTTAGCTGAAAGAACAATTTTTTCCAAAACCAATTAGTCCTTCAGAATGCACATTTTATGACCGATTTCACGTTTCAACTCCAATCTGTAAAGTGAAAAAAGCAGATGTCTGCTAGAGTGAAAGAGGAGAGCCTACTAGAGAGAACAGCAGAAAGCTACGGAGTTTAGAAACCGTAAGATTATTAGGAATATGAATTCCTGCTGAAGACTGCCTGTTCCTGTGTGGATAGGGAAGTAACATACGTAGCTCATGTGAAGACTTGTGGGGTTTTTATGTTTGCCTTATTGAGCCCACACAAGACAGACTCCCCATTTACAGTTATGACTGTGGTTTCCATGTAATTCCAGCCCTTGATGTCAATGTATTTTAAAGTGGTTTTGAGGTCTAAAGCTCTGCTGCAATAAGAGTGGGGAAAAAAGAATGGAGTATTTGTGAATGAGAGAGAAGGGGCGCCATGATCCAAATTTATTCTAACACTATCACCCAGAAATAATAATTTGTGTACTTTGAGAATAAAAATGTAATCTCTACCAAAGAACAGAACCTTCTGTGCAAAACAAAGACAGTTTTGCATACAACCCAATATGGAGATTTTACACTAATCCTAAATTCTAAGAAAATACCAATAAGGCAGCTAGATCTAGAGGGCAGTGAGAGCAGTAAGATTTTCTTTAATGATTAAATCTGAAGCAGTCAACATTTTGGCTCCAGTCTAAATCCTTCCATTTCCAGACAAAATACTGTATTTTTCTATCAGCAAATCCTTAGTCCTTGATCTTCACTTTAGCTTATCATCCACCTTCTGTCCTAGTACGCATAAGCTGTCCCTTTTGCACCTGTGATGGATCCTTGCAGCAGTCCTTTTTATTCTGTTAAATACAGGGAGAATATGTTTGAAAATGTATGAAAAAGTTTTGGGAAAATATATTTGAAGAGGTTTATGACATTCACAATTTTAAATGGAGATCATAGAGATGCATTTATGCACATTTATGGAAGTGTGATAGAGGTGAAATCAGTACTGAGAGTGAATTTGACTCTTAATTGTCCTGCTTGGTATTTAGAAGCACTGTGGAAAAAAAATGTTTATTTATATGAATTTTTCATACAAAATATTTTATTGATTTTTCTCCAACCTGTTGTACTTCTATTCCACATTTTTTAAAGTGATCTCATGTAAAATCTGAGAAGCTATATTTCTTTTTTAATAATGTAACTGGGGTAATTCTGCCACCTGCAGAGCACTCCTTAATTTTGACTAGCAAGTTAAGAATATTTACAAGAAGGTATAAAATGAATGATGTAGTTTTATTCAAATGTTGGAATCTGGCAGCATGATTCTTGTTTTCAGTTATGAAAAATCCATTCTCTAAATTTTCAACTTTTAAAATTTTATATCCAAATATATCATACACCTTATTTCATTGCTTCCATGTTGTGTCATTGCAAACTCACAGTTTCTATACTTTGATAGTATACGAGATAGAAATTTCAGAATGATCATTGAGTGATTTTAATGAAACCATTTTATTACTTTCTTATTTTTGCTTTGAGTAGAAACACCTGCATGAATTTACTCAGACTTCAGTAATGTGTGTGCAGGTGTAAAAACATGAACCTGTGCATGCTCTGGTTTGTGGTGTTACTTGTGGAGTTCCAGGCGTTTAGAAAATTTTCTAGTTTTGCAAAATCCTCCCCTCAGGAGTTTATTACCTTTAAAGAACCAGCATTTTAATGATGTGTTTTATGTAGTTTATCTGGTACATGCCTGCATTAAAATAAATGTAAACTATTGCTGTAGTCCATACCAAGTTTTCTTTGTCTCCCATTTATATCCTACTCAATATTTTGAAATAAGTGCACAATTAAAAGAAAATTTGGAAAGCATTAACTCATGAGAAGGTTATGTGTCAACTAGGCAGATAATTAAATGACTCAGTTTGCTACAAATAGCTTTTTTAATAAAAAAAAAAGGAAATAAAGAGCCTTAGTAACAGTGAGGAAATACTGCAGGCGCGTATTTTTTGAATACTGGAAGAGGAGCAAAGCAGGTGATCTCATCTCATCTCATATCATCTCCCCTAATTTTATATGGTATCAAGGATAGCATTTAGGTTTTTCTATGTGTGATGAGCATCTATGGTTCTTAACCAACTGAAAAATTGAAAATCTTCTTAGTGTCAAGGTCAATAGGGAGAAGTTGAGATCTCCAGAGGTCAGCTTTTCTAATCCTAAAATAGGTCGTATGTGTTTTTGTCTGAAGGTCCCCATTTGCTACAGTGACTGAGACTTTAAGAAACATAGAGTTCAATTAACTTTCCTGCCCTGCATCTGAGCTCCTAGTGCCATGTGAAGTGCCTAGGTCCTCTCATATGATTAGACATGCTCCCTTCAAGCACTTTCTCAGCCTTTTGGGAGAAAAGGCAGCTTGAAGCAAACAGATCAAACTGATAAAGTAAACTTCAACTCAGGTGATTCCTGTTTTAGTTTATTTCCATGTTGTATTTCTCTCTTTTGCAGAATCCTAGGTCTGGCTGAGGCAAAATATGCACATTTTCCTCTCAGTAAATGTTTGTGGTTGGTCTACCTATTTTGTCCTATTACCTTGACATTTTCAACTATGGGAGGTACTTACAAGCTTTCTCTAGGGAGCTATGGACAGGACTGACTAAGTTACTAGAACCCTTATTTTTAAAAAAACATGTTATATTTTCATTGCCCGAGTGGCACAAACTGTACAGATTAAAGCTTGAAATCAAACTCATTTAAAGTGCTGTGAATCTTGGGCCTAAATTTTACTTCTATATTGTTCCAGTGGGGAAGCAAGAGGTTGTGCAACATGTAGTTGGCTTGTTATAATATTGGCTTCTGTTCCACCCAGCAGACAAGAAGAGCACTTGCAGGTAAATGTTTTGCTACTGCACTTATCAGACACCCCAGGGCACAACAAAGAGTCACTCTGTGGGGATGATTCATGGCATGTCTGGTTGGCTTGTAGAAGCTGAGAAGAGATGAAACATACTTAGAACAGATGGTGTGCCTGGAAACAGACAGCATGTAACAAATCTCTACTGACCGTAATGAGATTTTTCAAAATCTTCTCATTTAGTCATATTTGGGTGGATTTTCATGGGGTTAAAAATGGGCATGTCCCAGACATCAGGAGGATTCTTGTCAAATGTCAAGTGCTTTGTTGTAGAGAGCAGCTTGATCTTTTCAGTAAACAGTCATGAATTTTAAAAACCTTGTAACACAAGTATAACTTATTTCCTCTTGCTAGAGCAGTAATTCAATACTTTCAATGGAAAGTTTTCCAACAAAATCCAGCCTGAGGCAGGACCTGATATAAAACTTCTGAATCTGACCAGTTAAAATTTGCGAGCCTTATAATGAGAGGAAAACTAGGAGAAAAAAATACCAGCTATGGCAGCAGCTGTAAAAGTCTTTCATAAAAATTGTACAGTTGTCCAACTTTTTATATTAGGAAAATGCATGCATTCAAGCATCTGAGAAAACATTTAAAATATTATAAAACAATTGCTGAAATTTTATAGATAATTTTATTTCTGTTTGACTACCTTCTTCTGTCAATTAGGAGTGACATCTATGTCCAGTAGCCAAAAAAACCACAAAGGCTGAGGCTCAGACTTACAACACTGATGCACTGAAAACATCTTATAAGGGTGAATAATAGAAAAAATAAGCTTATATTAAAAAGAAATGCAAAGGTTGTTTTCTTCTAATTTTTCAGAGTTTTCTGTTGTTTCCCTCTTAGAATGATGCTAGTTTAATCTTGGATAACACTTTTGCATTTTAAATAAATATTATTCAAAAGTTAGGAAGAAAAATTTTTGATAGCATTCATCAAATAAATAAAATACATTAATGATTTGATTTAATTAAGAAGCAATATGTCTACCTGCAGAGCATGCTGTTTCTGAACTGAAATGTCTCTCTTTTATCTCAAGTTTTCCCCTTTGTTGGCTGTTGGTTTCATGACCTCAGGCAATAAAGAATTTGATAGTATTATTTCCATCTGTCTACCTGGCTCACTTTTGTTGTAACATATGTGTTACAACAAAACACAACAAAACATGGAGTGTCTTTTGGCCACAATTTAAATAATGACCTTATTGTTCATACAATGCACACTAAGTTTTGTATCTATTTGGAAATCTCAAACATAAATTAAATCATTTGCTTTGTTATCTAAACAGGGGTGCTGTAGAGATCAGAATTACAGAAGAACCAAAGCTCCTGAGTGATTATGGATCACCACAAATTCAGAGCTAGGATGAGCTTTAAAAGTTGTTCTGTCATCCGTCAAAAGAATTTTAAAAGCTTATCTTTCTTCTCCAAGGACTGATGACTTAGCTATGGGCCTACAACAGGCAAATGACTGAGAAATATTTTGTTAGAAACTATTGGTGATGGAGATTCCACAGGCACTGCAAGCGATAATGCCAAATAATTGGAAAGTTTTTCCTTGTGTTTTGTCATAATCCATTAATATCCATTGATGAATTGAAGCACTGTGAGCCCTTAATTTTATAGCATGAGCAAATTAACATAGTTGGGTTTTTTTTTTTCCATTTATATGCTAGATAGAAGACAGTCCTGATAGGAGCAAGTAAGTTTTGCATGCTTTTTAAATCAGATCTTTTTCTCTGAAAGAGGACATTTCCTTAGCAGGTTTAAGTTTTGTAACTTTTGCTCAGTTAAAGTCATTGCACTGTGTTACAATGCTGAAAACTGAAGAAAAAATACACACAGTATGTTGAGCAACAATTCTGAGTTCTGGGGATGAACTAGGTGCTGGTCATGTACCAGTCTTCTCTCGGAAGTCCTATGACTGTTGAGTGACCTGCAAAAAGCACTCATCCCCAATCAGGACAAGATCTCAGACATTGTATGGCTGATCTGATGATAGCAGGAAACTACATTTTTTAAAGTGAGACTTATTTTTCTGATGGTGTAAATAGAACTGATTTGGGTTATATTTTTGACGTTATTTACTACTGTAACATAAGATTATTTAATCAAAGCATTATTTTTATTTCACACACTTGACATCTTAGGGCTTTTGGCATTAAACACCTGCTGAATTTCCACACCATTGGGGTTGTTCAGATACTTGGAAAGTTTTCCTGGACTGAGCAATTTCTAATTGACAATTTTCACCTGTCTTATCAACTGCTTAGCTTCTGAGGTGTTATAATTGTGATTAGGTGACTCTAATCTTCTTGGCAAAGTTGATTAAAATAAACTATGTTTGTGGTCATAGAGCAAAGCTGATATAACTCCAGTGGTTTGTTCTTCAATCTAATTTCTGACTTCTCACTCAAACACATCTTTATGTTTCAAGTAGGCCTATTATTTTCTCCTTAAACTTAAGAACTCTGGAAATATGTTTTTTTGCCCTAAATTGATGTCTTTGCTATCCAGATGGAGAAGGTGAGGTGGTACTAACATATCAGTTTCCTACCTTCTTTCTTCAAATTACTACTTCTGTCATGTACTATTTCTATGAGAGAGCTTGGGAAATTCTGGTTGCCACTCAAATACAACACCTTGGAGAGTATTCTGAATTATTCATTGAAATGCATTTAAATTAAAAAAAACCCACCAAAGCAATTATCAGGAAAGCTGATTTCAATTTCTTAGCTTCTTAAAATCCCTCTAGAAAGTCTAGGATAGCCATGATCCCTGGCAACCTACAAGTATAATTTCACCTATGCTCCTTTATTGTACCTTATTCTCCTCTTTTACCACAAAAGTTCTGACTTTCATACGTGCAGAGTGTCTTGAAAGCGTAGTTTGTTTTGTTTTTGTGATATCTGTATCTCTAGTAATTGACCTCAACTGAAGTTAGAACTTATTTCTAACAGCAAGGATTTCAGCTTTATAATTTCATGTCTTATTTCAGTTCTTCACAGTGACATATATATGTACAGCACCACTTTTTGACTCCAGGGAGCTACCCTAATTGCTGCTAAATGAAACATTAATACTTCAAAACTAATTGAGTTCAGAGTTACTTTCTTGCAGATCTATTTATGTTTTTAGAGAGTAAAATAAACAACAGTTCCAATAATTGTTGAGAAATTAAAGCAACCACACTAATACATAATTTTAGTTCCTTAACTGTGCAAATTGCATATTGCCCAATTATTTTTAACACTGCTTGTCTTTAGAACTTAAGAATTATGAAGTAGACTATAAACCAGAAAGTGCTGTGGTTCATCTCTGTGGCAAGCATTTTCTGCAAGAGATGTCCTTATAAAATTTAAAAATTTACTAAAATGTGAAAGACAGTCCAGGCTACTGTTCACTAAAATTCTCTGTTAACTATTTAATTTCATTCTTATGCAGTGCAGAAAAAAGAGCAGAAGTAGATACATTTTTTTTCATGAGATATCTGCATAGCATTTGCTATTATAGGAGAGCTATTCCACTGGCATGTTCTGTGGGGATAAAAAAATCTATATAAAGGAACCACAAAAGATCATGCTCCCATGATCCATCCTAATGCTGCTCTGAGGAGTGGAACTAGGAGTCTTGAAAGTCTGCAACCCCTCTCAGCTCCAATAGAAGTCAATCTCCAGGGGTCCAGCAAGCCTTTGGATTTATGATAGTGATTCTTGTGTGTGAACTAAAGTCAGCTCTGACAGAAGAGACAAGTTACACCTTGAGCTAACAGAAAAGCAGAAACAATCTTTATCAAGGCTTTGATTTCATTGTCTTTCTGTACTCTTATTACTGTTTTCATGTTAAATGACATTCAGTAACAAGTATTTGAATTTTAAACTTATTGTCTAGCACAATTTGGATCACATGATGGATGATAGCTAGTACTAGTAAAAGACACATATTATGGAGTAAAATGAGTCAGATACCTCCTGCTATACCATGTGTAAATGACACCTACCATTTTAGCAATATCTGTTAGTCCACATTTTTAAGGCAGTTTCAGTGCTTAAGTGGAAAAATTCTTGGAACCAAATAATTGCCTTTTATAGTCTTTGAAAAATAAAGAAAAAAGGAATTCATAAAGGCCCAACGCAAATGTGCACACACACCAAGCAGTATGAGAAAAAGGATACCACAGAAAGAAAAACTCGACATAAAATAGAGTCATATGTTTGGATTTGATGAACTTAGAGGTCTTTTCCAGCCTGAACAGTTCTACAGTCTGAAGCATTAATGAGAGCCTTGGATAACACTTCCCTGGAGGTTGTCTAGGCCCTGAAAGCACCCATAAATCCTGCATTGTGTTCTTTAGCGTTTTGACACAGCTTTGTGGGAAGGTTGATTACTTCGCCTTGTTCCTTTCACAAAATGTTTTCAATCAGAGCGCTAGAAGTGCTTAAACAGAATGGTTAAACTGTAACTTGAAATTCCCTCAGGGAAAGGAGGGAAATTATTCAAGCTTGCACTTTTCAAGGAAGTTTGCAACAACAAGCAGACTATTGCTAGAAAGAAAACTTTGGGTATCTCTCTCATTTAAAAAATATATTATTTCTTAGACATGCATATATATATAAACATTATAGTTAATGGTTCTAGAATTAATATATTCAAAATAACTGAGTTCAGTTTGTCTCTCCATAAGAATGAGTCAATCTCTTCTTGAAAGCACTTACAGCTGTGAATATTGAAAGGACAGAGTGCTTCCTTCTTGAACTGCAGGACTCGTGTGTTTCAACATCGTCCATAGTATTATCCTCACTTCACAGAGTCAGTTTGAATTAGCATTCTTCTGGTACAAGGTGGTGCATGTTTAGGCTCTTACTATGAACTAACTCTTTCACTATACCTTGTTCTCTAAGGTAAGCAAGGTTCCCTTTTTGCAAACTTCCCTTGCTGGACATTGTCTGCAGATTAGATGCTGCTGCACATAGAATAGTTCAGGTTAGAAGTGACCTTGAAGATCATATAGTTCCAACCTCCCTGCCATAGACAGAGACACCTCCCACTAGATCTGGCTGCTCAGTGCCTTGTCCAGCCTGGCTTTAAACACCACCAGAGAGGGGGGGCATCCACAACCTCTCTGAGCAACCTGTTCCAGTGTTTCACGACCCTCACAATAAAGAATTTTTTGCTTATATCTAGCCTGAATTTCCCCTCTTCCAATTTACATCCATTATTTCTAGTCCTTCCATCACATATCCTATTAAAAAGTCCTACCCCTGCCTTTCTGTAGGCCCCCTTCAGGTATTAATAGCCAACTATGAGGTCCCCCCTGAGCCTTCTCTTCACTAAGCTGAACAACACCAACTCCTTCTGCCTGTCCTCATAAGGGAGTTGCTCTAGCCCTTTGATCATCTTCGTGGCCCTCCTCTGGACCTGCTCCAACAGGTCAATGTCCTTCTTATGTTGAGGACTCCAGAACTGGACACAATACTCACCTCTCTTGACCTGCTGGTCGTGCTTCTCTTGATGCAACCCAGGATGACCTAGAAAGTTCTTTACTGGATCTAAGGGTACTTGGAAGATTATTCCCTGGGATATGGAACCGGAGAGAAATGGAAACAAAGTTAATTATGGCTGTGTCCATTTCTTGTATAACACTGAACTGGAATATACAGAATAGCCTCATTTGTCTCTGTAACTGGTATCTGTTGAATTATGTGAGACTGAGTTCATATCTATATATAGAAATCATATGATCTTCTATTTTGTATGTGCTTTTGTACATGTTCAATGACTGAAGCAGTCATGAGGTTGCCCTGGCCAAGAACCAATCAGGGTCTGCAACAGAGTCTTTCAGTATAAAGAAATAGTTCTGTATATGATTCTAATTTTATCACATATGCAGCTGGGGAAGAGTGGAGGGACTAACCTGAATCATCCTCAGAATACAGCTCCTTTATAAGACGAGACTGAATAAAATGCAAGAAGAGTGAACGGACAGTCAAGTGTTTGCAAAATTAGAAAATTAACTTTGGTTTTCTGTACTATTTCAGAAGAGAGAATACCTTACCTCATCTAAGGTTCCTCTGGAAGAAACTGCACAGTCAGAAACACCATTTTGCAGATGCTGAGGCATTATTACCTTTGCTGTGGCATTATTTCTTTTTTTCCTGGGACAGTTTTTTTTTGCTACCCAAATGGAAGAATGGAATCATGGCTTTGTTCATCTGGTTCTTTGGGAGCCTCAGAACTTCCCAGCAGACTGACATTAATTTCTTAATTTTACAATGAGAAAAGAGCTCTTGCTGAACTAAACACTTCTGGCTGCCTAAATGCCGAGTTGACTACTTGGCTGTTGTTCATAAGGTAACAGACTATGTGATAGGGTAACAGTACTGCTTTTCTCCTTAGCAAGACAAATGATTTTGCAGGAAGAGCTAATATCTGCTCGGCAATAGTGACCTCCTTTATGGTTCCATAATTGTGTCCAAAAGTTAGCACCTTCATGTTGCTGAGAAGGCTTCTAGCTCCACCTATTGTCCACATTGCTTGACATTGTTTTTTGTACGAATACATTCAGATGCTTGTAACCTAGCCAGATTGTCTCCTGGTTTGAAATTTCTTGTATTGAAATGTCCAGGTTGATTTTTTTTCTTTTAAATTTCATCCAAAATATTTCAGCTATCATAGTGATTTAGACTAGAGAGAAAAAGTGTTTCACACTTCTTTTTTGCTCCTCTAAACCTTACATTTGAAACTCTAAAACCTCTAAACTTCCTGATTCCAGCTTTTGATATAATTAATCTTTCTTACTCGTGATGTCCAAATGTGTGCTAGGCATGTAGCCAAGTGCTCATCCCTCGTGCATATTACAAATGCAGTTCAAAAGACTGCACAGAGCTTATGCTATGAGATTTTGATCTCCTCTACAGGGTGCAGTAGGTGACAGGTTAGAAAGTCCCAGGGCAAGCGATAGAGTCATGTGGCTTCTTGCCCTGAAGAAGTATTTATTTGCTCGTCTGCACTTCAGTATATGTTGTAGTGCAGTCATTAGTCATCCAATGGAGAAAATATAAGCATTGTTGAAGTAGGTACATAATAATTATTCGTCCATCACTTCAAACTCTGAAATGTGGTTAACAAAAGTTTTCTTAAAAGGAAAACTGGGGAGAAAACATTTTGATTCAGTCTATCCTATTTTCAAATTACTTTTCTTTACTGGGTTTTCATTTGATAGGATTTAAGTTGGTCAAAACTGGAACAAAACATCTAATTTATGATGAAACAGTATTTTTATTGACTCAATTTATTGTTTTCTGATTGTTATTTTGTACACACAAAGTACATTTTATGTGTGGATTTATTTATTATTTTCATTCTGCTTTAGAACACAATGTATTTTCCCAGTCCAGAACACTAAATGAAAAAAACTTGAATAAGCATGGCAGAAACTGCCCTTCTCATTTTTCAGGTTGAGTTTAAAACAATTACTGTTATAAAATGACACAAGAAGAGGTGTCTGGGGATTATCTGAGTGCCCAGGAGGCTACTACAGCGAAGTTCATTGCTTTTTTTGGGACAGCAGCTGCAGCATGGTACTATTGGAAAGGTTTCAGACCTCAGATTTTAAGTATGAAATTCACTTTTCTGGTCTGGAAAAGAGCAGAACCTGACGTGTTGCTCAACCACATCCTCAGGACTCCACACACATGCTGTGCATCAGAATCAGCTTTGAGCCCGGTGTGTCCAGTTCATGTCTGCAGGAAGCTATGTGTACAAGTATGACTGCAGGTCCTCTTGCAGCAGCACACCTCCATTGCAGAGCTGTCAAGGCTCATGAATGGAGTGCAATACTCCCAAATTTACATCCTCTATTATCCTATCACTTGCTGCCTTACTCTTTCCTACCCTTACTGTGAGTAATTCATATGGGCTGAACATCTGCTTTGCTTTGTGGTCTGACATGCAAGACCCAAATGGCCAGTGAGTCCCCACGATTCCCTAATGAGATGTTCAAGGCATATCAAGGTCCCAGAGTGGCCAAGAATTTGAAATAAACCCCCGAGGCAGAAAGGAATGCCACCTCTGCTGAGTGTCATTTTCTGCATCTTGACCTGGACTGGCTTCTGTGCAGGCTCTGCGCTGTAGATCAGTAGGAGAGGGGTGTAAACATCGTGATGTTTACATCATGCATTAGTGTCCTTCTATGCTATCAGCTCATGGTGCACACTGTATCCCAAAGTCATCCTGGGGGAATAAAACAGGCTTGCAGAACTGCCTCCTTATCCCAGTGCTTATGACAGACTTTCTAAGACTGGACCTGTGTATTGTCACTTCAAGATAAATAGTTTTCAGTGCTAATGCCCTACTCCCTAATTCTGTTCCCTCTCCTGTTGCTGCTGCCTAAATCCATAGGTTTTTCAATGCTGCACAAACTCATTCTTTCTCACCTCAGACACCCCTGTCACTCCTCTTTCTGCTTGTTTAGTGTACAGTCAGTGGGCAGTCAGTGAATCAGTCTGAAGTTCTTTTTATACAAAACCATGTTTTTTACACAGCACTTTATTGATTACATATTGATCTTGGTTCTACAAAAGAGAATGATGTCATTCCCTCCTTACTCACCTCCCTGAGAGCACGTGGATCTGTTGAGAATCTCCACCTAGAAAGCCTGCTTTGGGGATAGAAGTTAAATCTCTCTATTTCCAGCACAAAAGCCTTGCTGGCCCTGTCACTCACTATGGTTACAGAGTAGTGGTTAGGATTGATGACACAAGGTGAAAGGGGAGGCCACTTGAAAGTGAACAGCAGAGATGATTTTTGGTTTGAAACTACTGGCCTGGTGCAAAATGTTGTACATTTAATGTGCATACAGAGACATAATCTAAAGAGCCTTTGCTTTAGGACAGAGATTGATTTGTTTAGCCTAGCAAAGAGAAGGCTCTGGGGAGACCTTTTTTGGGCCTTTCGATATGCAAAGGGGGCTTATAAGATTATGATTATCATGTCATGTTTCAACAGAACAAGGCATAATGGTGAGTTTAAATTCGATGCAAAGAAGATAGTCTTTGCTGTGAGTGTGGTGAGACACTGGAACAGTCTATCCAGGTAGGTAAGTGTGTAGCTCAGTTGGGAGAGCATTAGACTCCTATCCTGAGAGTCCATGGTTCAAGGCCCTGTTTAGGTAACAGTCTTATCAGTTGGGTTGATGTGATGGTTGGACTTGATGACCTAGTAGGTTGCTTCCAGCCTATGTGCTCATTATTTTAAGTTGTGGCTGCCTCATCCCTGGAACTGTCTAGAGTGACGTTTGATGCATTAAGAGAAGTGTGACCAGGTGGTCAAGAGAGGTGATTTTTCCCCTCTACATGGCTCTGGTGCGGCACTACCTGGAGTATTGTGGCCAGTTCTGGAGCCCTTAACATAAGAAGGACATTGATCTGTTGGAGCAGGTCCAGAAGAGGGTCACAAAGATGGTCAGAGGACTGGAGCAACTCCCTTATAAGGACAGGCTGAAGGAATTGGAGTCATTCAGCCTGGAGAAGAGAAGGCTCAGGGGGGACCTCATAGTAACTTATCAGTACCTGAAGGGGGCCTACATAAAAGCAGGGGTAAGACTTTTTAATAGGATATATGATGGAAGGACTAAGAATAACAGATATAAATTGGAAGAGGGAAGATTCAGACTAGATATAAGAAAGAAATTCTTTATTGTGAGGGTAGTAAACACTGCAACCTGAGAATTTGTGGTTGTCCCCTCTCTGGTGGTGTTTAAAGCCAGGCTGGACAAGGCACTGAGCAGCCTGATCTAGTGGGAGGTTTTCCTGTCTATGGCAGGGGGTTTGGAACCTGCCTGTGGCAGGGAGGTTCTTTTCTTTAAGGTCCCTTCCAACCCAAACTATCTCTCTAATTCTATTACAGTTGGTGAATGAGGTGCTGGAGAAGGTCTTGTGTTGGGGCCACTGAGTGAGAGAATTGGCACCCAGACTTTCTGACTCATAGATCTACAATAATTTAACCTCTTTCTTCCCTTAGGATACCCAGTTTCTTCATATGGCAGAACCACAGTGACTTTCTGTGATGATTAACCAAATCAGAACTTTGTCTGTCAAGGGAGATGTGTTAGGGGAAAAAAATTCTGAAGATATATATGGATGACAAGTACTATATAGAATACAAAAATTACTCCAGAGACAGTAAAACCTGTTGCAAACAACCAGATAAGTCACAGTTCATTCTCACACACACATGGTTTTAGAATTATGTTTTTAGAATTTATGGTTTGGTTTATGTCACAAACACAGACTGTTTAGGTGTTAAGGGAAAAATTAATTCTAGTCTTGGTTTTCTGATAGACGTGCTTTGGGAAATCTAACTTCTGCTATTGATTGCTCCAGACGCTCAGCCTCTATTTTCAAGTTAGATACTATAAAGCATTTTCAGCCAAGCTGAGCTGCAGCAGCATTTGCCAGACAAAAATCCCCTAAGATCCCTGAAACTTCCTTCAAACACAGCCACACTTAGGTCTGGGAGTTATTCTGTCCACAGGGAGTTATTTGGCTCCAAAACCAGACCTGCTCTACCACTGGAGTTACTCTGTTGGGTCAGCTGTATTGTGTAATTATTTACATGGGATTTATATATATTTACATCTTCCACAGAAACTATTCCAGGACACTCTGCAGAATAAACCAGTGCAATTTGGTATAATTAAGGTCTGCTACAAGACAGTCTTGTGAACCAGGCGCAAGGTTTGCAGTTGTTCTCTAAAACATTTACTTGAGTTTTAGAGTCCAAGTTTCCATCTTTTAGCAACCTAAAAGCATTTTAAGGGTAGAGATTTGGCATCTACTTAAATGATGGAAACCTGGATGTTTTCTGAGACCTGTGTTACAAACAGAGATAGTTTCTTGCCGTCTGGTTTCACCAGCATACATTCCAGATCATCTCTAATTTCTGAATGTCTCTTTATCTCAATTCAATGCAGTTCTGTCATCTGTCAGTATAGTCATAGTGCACCACTCAAAAATCTTTATTACATTAGGTTACCTCTTCACCTTCACTTTCCCCCCTTCCTCTATTAAATTCCATTATTTTCCTATTACCTACAAAGATCTACAAAGGTCTGTGTTCGCACCTCTCAGCTTTTTTTCACGCTGTTCTCTGTTTACTAGATTGCTTAGTTACTTTTTTGTAATATTCTCATAGTCTTGCCATTGTGATGTTCCCTATAAGATTTTTTAGGATAAGCTAAATTACTTACTAGGAAGGGCTAAACATTTTCAGAGATACTTTTCTGTGAAGAGTTTTTAATATTCTTAAGCATTCCTGGAAAATGGTTTCCAAATGGTGAAAGCTCCATAGATAAGCAAACTTGTTTTCAAACCAGAATTCAGACAGTCTAACTTCAAGTGTCAAACCTGGGTGGTAGAATTAAGATCTTCACACCTATGTACAACAACAACAACAAAACATTCATTAATGTATGTGTATGATTGGGTTCTAGAATGAAAAGAGTCATAAATCATCCAGACTGAAATCAGACAATCCTGCCTGTTGTAATAGTATTTCCCTGGAATCAGTACTGTTGAAGGAGCAGGATACTGTAATGTGGACTTTAAAAAGACCACTTAAGGTTCCGAATACTCAAAACTGGATGGTAAAGAGAGAACATCTATTCTCTGGCATGTTTGCTTTAACTGTATATAGCAACACTCACAATTGAAGTGTGACTGTTTTTCCAGTTATAGTCTTATAACAACCAGCAACAACAAATGTCCTACAACAGCAAATAGTTATACTCCAGGGATAGCATTTACAGAAAAGAAATATTGGGAAATACAAAAGAAACCAAACAAATTTCATACAGTACTGCACAAAATAATTAACAAACTTATCAGTAGATAAACAAAAATAGATTAAATTTAGAAAAAACAGTACAACTACAAGACTAGAGAAATGTAAAACTTTCAAGTTGCAGCCTATTTTTAAAAATATCTCATTATTATTCTTTAATTTTCTTTTTCTTCCAGGAAGGAAGTTGAATTATTTCTCCAGTTGAAGATCCATTGATGAAGGTATTCTCCAGGCCTCCTTAAGTATGACTGTTTTAGGAAGGATTCAGTGGGGACACTAACATAAGGTTGTTTGCCTTGACTGTCCAGGCAGTAGAAACTGAGCCTTCTGCACAGGCTTAGTGTTACCTTTACTAATGAAATATAAAACTCTACTGAAAAGCATCTTCAGGATTGCATAGCAGTTCTGGAAATGTCAATGGATTTTCAAAGGTGTTAAAGAGACCTGGCAATTCTTCATGAAAATGCTGCTACTGTCAGAAGCACAAGCTGTCCCAATATAAAAGAGTAAAAAAATCTAGTAAGAAGTTAGGTTAATCAAAATTATAAAAAGACAAACTGAACAAGGGGGAACAACATCAGAAGGGCAAGTTAAGAGGAATAAATGAAATACAGTTGTGAGAAAATATCAATAATGACAAGAAATCCTGAGCACTTTCAATCAGTTATATTAGAAGCAAGAGTATGACCAAAGCCCATAATTGTCTGCAAACTAATGCCAGGAAGAGAGACCAATAAAGGATATCACAAAGGTAAATTAGATACTTGGCTTAGAGCCTTTCTTTACCAAGAAGGTCAGCTGAGATCTAACACAGCTATGGCCAAAAACAAAGGGGTAAGGTCTCAGGCTGGAATATGGAAAGAAGAAATTAGAGAGTAAATTAGGTAAACTAAGTACTTGCAACTCAGCTGTATCTGACAGACTTTCTCTGAAGATGCATGAATCTGAGATTTATTGAATGCTTTGTGTTAGAATGGACCTTAAAGATCATCTACTTACAACTCCCCGGCCTTGGGCAGGGATATCTCCCACATGAAGGCTTGAAGAATGGAAGCCTCTTGGAACCATTTACAAGTCAGTGCCCTTGAAGAGAATGGATTATTTACCAGGGTTTTCTTTACTGAGGGGAGGGATAAAAGATTCAAGAGATCATACAGTAACTGTTCTATAGTCACTTTAACTTCAATCCCTGGAAAAAAATTGATAGAAAATGCAAATACTAGAATCTTTGGAAAATAACCACAGGATAGGTAGAAGCATAGACTACGATTTCTTCAGAGAAAATTGTGTCACACCAGTATATTTTTGCCCTGGTGTAGTGTAGCTGGATTATGGATAGAGGAAAAAAACCCCAGTTATTTAGACTTCTTCATGATGATCACCAAAGGAAACTAATGATACCTGTCTCCCATAGCAGAAACTAACTGACTGAACAAATTGTTTATAGTTAATTTCTGCCATTCTTTGAAAAGCAGCTCTTTGACCATTTGGTTTTCTTGAGCTTATGATTTTGCACACAGAGTGAAAAATGTGCTGTCAATTTGAACTAATAAAAAGCTGTGATGTGAAAGCTCTGGAAGGTTTTAAGGAACTAAGCCCACATTTCAATACAATTTCAGGAGATGGGGTGGAGGCTAGCTTTATGGGTGCAACAGGTGAAGAAGCTCAGGGTAGGGCTTGAGAAATATGAAGTATGCCACCAAAATGACATTATATTCCTGCAGATTTTCTTCCTTTAAAGTAACAGGAACCAAGCCTGCTCTGCTCTTGAAAGCAAACATGTAATAGTGAATCACGAGCTGAAAGTAAAGGAGAGGTTTATTGATATCATTGCCCACACAGAAGTGTGGACTCCAATATATGAGTGCTTCAAACAATAGACAGCTAAATATCAAGATTTTAATGAGGATGCAACTGAAAATAAAAAAAATTATGAGTATTTGCCTCATGAGCAAGGAGAGCAAGGGAGTTAATTGGCTTAAAATAGAAACAAAAAAATTAAATGAGGCAGAAAAGTAATTATTTTTTTCTTCTGAAGAAACAAAACTGCCTCACTATCCCACTTGCCTGCATTCAAGATGCACATTTTTGCCCTTTAAGGCCATTTCCTTTTTTAAGCCTTATTGCTTGGTGTTACCATGGCTACCAATCATGAACTGAAATCCCTGTGTAATATAGTTTACTTCCAGCCATAATTGTGCTGAGGCTCTAGCAGTCAGTTTAGAGCAATTAAAGGAAACAGAATCTAAGGTGGACTTGACAAAAACCTCTAACCCTGCAGGTGGTAAAACCTGCTGGGATTTATGGACTCCTTGTTTTTGACTTGCAAGGTACCTTAGTCTTTGGAGTGTCATTACAAATGTAGACTAATGTGTGTAAGTAAGCCTCATTATAAATGTCATCTATTCATGGAGTTAAATTTGTCAAGACAAGAAGCAGAAACCCAACCTCCATACCTTAAGTACTCTGCATCCCTCATCCCCAGTCCTGGAAAAAATTAACTCTTTTGCTTCCTATTTTCCTATGTCTATCTTTAACTGGGAATCCACCTGTTTTGGCATTTGAACAGAGTATCTTTTGTTTCCACAAATGTTAAATCTAAACTCCACACATGAGTTAGCATCTTTCCCAGTGAATGGTACAAGGACAACAGTAAACCTAGAAACAATAGGAACAAACACCCTGTCAGCCCAGTAATTTCAGTATGTGAAAGAAGCTTTGTTTTTGATTGCTACTTTCACATTGCACAAATCTACATTATATTATTTGAATCTAGTATTTTGTTTGCAGGTTCAATTTGAAGTAGGGAAGTATTCTTACTTTGTGCTGCTTTATGACTTAAAAAGGCACTGTAACTTTTCTTGTTTGTCTTTGTTTTTGTGATGATGGTCCTATGCAAAAGGCTCTGTTCAGAGACCAAGCAGAGTCAGGGTGAAGTAAGTCTACATGGAGTACCAGTGAGTCAGTGCTGCTCCTTCGGGGTGAGAAATGATTTAAGACCCTGCCATAACCTCTTAACAAAATGGGAGGTGCTGCCTTCTTCATGTGATAAAATGCCAGAGGATCCCTGCCTACTAAAAAGGGCAGGGTGACACTGGCAAAGCAGTGATATGGGCAACATGACCTAACTCCTGCTAATCTGATTTCATTCTAGAGCCATCTTCTGGACTATAGCATTAGTTTCTGTTTCCTGAGATCTCTATGTCTGACTGCAGAGTAGCTTTGGTTCAGTAGAGGGAAACAGCCTCTGAGAACTATTTCTCTTCACAGAGCTGTTGTGCAGCTTGAGGAGATAATGGTTAGAAGAAACAGAAAGACCATAAGCTAAAAATTAAATTAGTTTTCACTTTTTTAATGTTTTTTATTGTTTTTATAGTGCTTACAATAATGTCTGGTAGAGTTTTTGCAATTGATTTAACAGATTCTGATCTCCAGTAACCATCATGGCAAACTGAAAAGCTAATTCACAGAATTAACTAGATCCAGAGTTTTCTAACTAAATTACCTGTGAGTAATGGATTAAAAATGGATTAAAACAAGCAATCAAGTTCAAACTGTATAAATCAGGTGAACTCTAGATTTCCAAGGCCAGTGAACTAGATTTCAGTACCACTTACTAACCCTTTTCCTAAAACAAGAGGGACCTGTAGGCATCCTGCAGTTCCGATTGGTGCTCAAGGAAAAGTGAAGAATAGTTCCTATGAAAACTGAGAATGGTATTGCTTCCTCTTGCTCTCATATATCCCATTAGCTCATGCTTTAAATATGGAAGTAGAAGTTGTGATATTTAGGCTTGCAATGAGGTCTCTTATCAGTAAGGCACCTAAACTACACAGAGGAGGGGAACTTGAAATTCACTCCCTCGTTCACTCTCCTAGTCAAGTTCAGACTGTGGTGTTTTCCATGTTTGTTTTAGGTATTGCTCTAAGCACCAACTAAGCTTTTTGGGTTGCTATTCAGAGAAGATGCATTCTTCCACAAGCTGTGTAGGGCGGCTGTGTGCTTGTAGCAAGTAATCTGGATCTCTGCTCTGATACTAAATTACAACATGACAGCTTCAGCAAGTGAAATTATTATTGTCCCAGTCAGTCTAACTAAGGAATGACTTGTTCTGTTTTGTTCCTTAGGGTGCTGGTTTCATGGCAACTTCAGAAGTGATCTGGTCAGTGATATCAGCTCGGTTTTAGGAGAGCCGTCTGTACGTATCAGTTCTGAGTGTTATTGCCATTGGTACAGGGTTCTTCCAACATTCAAGTACATAACATTGAATCATAGAATAGTTTGTGTTGAAAGGGACTTTAACAATCATCTAGTTCCAACTCCCCTGCCATAGGGAGGGACACCTCCCATGCGATCAGGTTGCTCAGTGCCTTGTCCAGCCTGGCCTTAAACACTTCCAGAGAGGGGGCATCCATAACCTCTACATCTGACATCTCCTTTGAAAGGATTGTTAGGATGACCTCTTTTGGTTTATTTTTCAAGTCTTTGTCTCCTGCTGGGCTAATTTATGATGCTCTTTTCTAGTATCTTATCAGTTTTATTATTTAATATGGTGAAGTGCTGTATAGAGTCTTGACTGCCTTTGGAGAAGAATCGTGAAAACCAAACCCATTACATCAACTTCATTATCCTGGCCATGTGCTGTAGGTTGAAGTGTACGATTTGAAGGATGTCATTAGCATTACATTAGGAAGCAGGACCAGAACTTCTGCTTTAGCAAACTTCTCATATTTTTTTCCAGATTAGTCTTAGTGTGTCCACAATACTGTACATTTGGTTACCATATTAAATATAACAGTCTCATGATTTCGTTACTTGAAAGACAGACAGAATTCAGACTGTCATCATCCTCTTAGGGACAATCTTGCTAACAGATTATATATGCTGTACTGTGACTATTGATCTAACTACAGTTTGGCTTGCTCCATTTTGGATAGGCAGGTGTTGGGCCCACTTCTTTCTGTAGATCAAACTTTTAAATTCTGGTTCTTCTTACTGTCATAGGTAAATGCTGACTCTATACATCTTCTTTCCTATTCCTCTGTGTTGTGATTGCACCAGATATTTCCAAACCAGTTTTAAAAGGCAGCTACTTTTGCATATGCAGGCATCCTTGAACTACAGGTTTCATAAAAGTTTGCAGACTGTTTTCAAGTGTCTCCCACATAACTGATTCTCTGTATGTATTTTTTTGTTCTCACGGGCTTTTACAAGCCTTTTTGTAATGTTTCTCTCCTAGAAAGCAAGAAGATAATCTGGCTGTCTACAGATCCAGTGAAAGGAAAATGGACAACTGTCCTAAATGACTAATGCCTTTTTCAAGTCACTGTCAAGGGACCTGCAGAGGAGCTTCTACTAGATTTAGATGCTTGTGGCTGTTATACTTACACTTCTACTGTAACTTGCTCTGCATGGAGTCAGAACAGAAATTAACCCAGTGCTTTGGTTAATTTTCTTATTCATGCAGGTTCATTTTATTTATAGCACAATTGTAAGTTACTTTCACAGGACACTAGACTGTGTCCTTGTTCTGACTAGTACCAGGAATCCAGACACTCCAAAACAAAGGTTCCCTGAGATGGTCTTTTAAAACGTCCAGTAGTGAGAATGGCACAGCTTAGGTAGCTTATGGATGCTTATTGATCTTTGTGGTTAGGAACACATTTCATAATATCTAAACTATAATCTTGTCCTACAGAAAATTAATTATTATTGTTTTCTTTCACTCCCTAAAAATGAAAAGTCATGTATCACCACCCTTTTAACCATGTTTTCAATACTGGAATTTCTTTCATGTTCTCCCATACTTCTTTTTTATTCCAAAAATAAACTGAATTACCCCTGCATTGATGGATAGATCATATTTTCTACAGTCTCTCCAGCATTCCTGTTATTCTTCTTAGTGTGACTGCATCTCTCATAGCATTCAGTGCCTCGAGGTATATGGCAACAAAAAGATTAATTGCTTCATAAGTTCTGCAGATGACTCCTGTTCATTTGGGGTGACAATTTGCTTTGTGTGTAGCACTGTATTGTCGTGCTGTCATACCGTTTGTGGTCCACAACAGACTATAGTGCCTTTCCTCTGAGGTACTGTTTCACTTTTTTTTCTTTTTTTTCCTTTTTTAAAAAATAAATATATTTGTGCAGTTTCCATTTTCATTGTCTGCTTTGACCTTTACTCTTTTTTTTTTTTTAAATTTTTTTTCAAACCCTTTTTTTTTTCCATCTCAAGTAATTATCTTGAGTTTTAATCCTGTCCTTGGTGCTTATGGTATGCTATGTTGTGCTCTGATATCTACACACTTTGTTAAAGGTTCTGTTCCATCAACCTACTCATTAATAAAAATGTTCATTGATTCTCAGCCGCCTGTTTGAGTGCCCTGATAGACTCCCTTGAAATGCTGTGCCATTCTGGTGTGATTTGCTAATATTTATTCTGGATTAATTTGGTGCAAAATTAATTTTAACATTTTATCGTGACCATTCTTATCCTGTTTCCAGGAAAGAGTTCAAGAATGTGGTCATTTATATTTTGGGGAAATTGACACACTGAGCTCCAAAACATCAGCCTTGGCAACTACCTCTCTACTGGCACCCAAGTTCTGAGTAAAAGTCAACATTCTCCAGCATGTAGATCTTCCTGTTGTCAAACAATTAGCTTGCATAGCTGTGGGCTGGATCATGCCTAACTTTATTTAGGAACTTGAAACTGTATGAAGGGATTCCTACTTTTTGCGAAGCCTATTGAGGCAGGAGCAGGCCAAACACATTTGCAGAACCTTACCCCAAGGTAAGGTGAGAAGCCTCCATGTATCTTCACCATGTATTTTGCCAATAGTGCAATGTCAACTCTGTGGGCTATTTTCTTACATCTCCAGACAATACAGGTATGCCAGCAAAATCCTGTGGTGGAGACTTAGCTTCAATTTCTTCAGTTCCAAACAATGGGTTTGCTTTTAAAAGCCTCCTCCCTTCCCCTAGGCACTAAATTTACACTTGTCATTTGAGTGGTGACTCATACCCTTCTGACTCAGCTGCATCTAATCAGTGGCCTATTGAAAAAAATTATTTTTCTCTGGCTTTGAAGAGCCATGTGTCAGTTTGCACACTATCCACCAATTTATGCACTAACAACCAACATGAAGAACAATCTAGACTAAACAGTCAGCCCCCCCACATACAGAATCCAAATAAACTGAAGCCCAAACTGCGTGTTCGCTTTGAGCTTGTCCAGTTCAAACAGATTTGCAGTCTTGAAAAGGGTTGCTTTTACTCTTTGATGACAGAAAGGAAAAGTGATTCTGTCATTATTTTTGCTGAGAATTTTTTCTGTGCCACACCAACAGATTTAAAGAAGCAAGCATGCAGTGCACATCTGGGAACATTAATGGAACATTAAGTTTTCTGCCTATGTGCAAATAAACTCTAGGTGTATCTACACTAAGATTTTAATTCAAATCATGCCTGAGTTCTTTTAAATTAATCTCTTGTGCTTCACGTATTTTGTTTGACATCACAAAATGGTCATGGAAAACAGAATTCATATTCCTTCCAGCTAAAACCAGAATGGAAGATAAGCTCTAGAGGTGCACTTGTTTCACTGCAGCTATTAATAGTTCCCCAGTGCAGGGGATCAAGTTGGACCTGCCCTGAAGCACATGCAATGTGGGCACTGGGTTGTCAACATGAAGTGTTTTCCTCAATAGATCTGTTTACATTGGGACACACTTCTTTCCTGTGCAGAGAGGCTTCATTGAGCATTCCACAGTTCCTTTCCAACTTCACTCCATGTTCCTTGATCATGCTTCATCCCCGGAAGTGTGTTTCTACTGCTTTCCTAATATTGCACTAGCACCTTTCTGAATGAGTCCTTTCCAGGATCTAAGTCGTAGAAAAAATACTTACGTTTTTGCAGGGGTAATTTTCTGTAATCCTTGTGTAATGACTATGTCAAGGTCCTCTGACTATGTTTTGAGGTCTTCTGTATTTTCCTTGGCTTTTGATCTCACATTGAAATGATCTGATTTCTTCTCAGGAAGTCAAATAGCTCAAATGGTTCTCCAAAACATATAATTAAATTTAATTCTCTGCCTACTTGCAAGCTTTGTGTATTTTCACTCAAAAATGCTAGAAATGATCCTTGCATATTTTTCTTCTCTATATGGAACTTGGGTGCCTTTAATATCAGTTGTGAAGATCCATGGTCACTTTTTTCTGAAAAAAAAACCAAAAGTAATGAGGTATGTAGGATCATAAAGTGGTAGAAACAAAGTTTTCTTATTTACTTTTCTTTGTCTTCTGGAGCCGATTCTCTGTGATTCAGGATGAAATGCTCTTTTAGCATTCTAATATTTTCTTCCTTTTCAGGGGGTTACATTTCTGGTGGGGATTTTCCCTTCTACCATTTATTTTTACATTGAAAACCAAGAGATGTCCAGAAATTGTGATTTTTCTTTGACTCCATCTGAATGCCAGCCACCCTACCTTGTATAACAGAAATATGCCTTTTGTAACTAACATTTATTCAGTTTTAGCAACTCTTGATTTAAGGCTCTGAACTCATACAGATCCTCATACCTGCCTTATCCTATACAATGTTTCAGCAGCTAATGCCTTAGCTATTGAAGGGCATTAGCTAAGGCACAGAATTCAAAGCTGTGAACTTCAAATCACAGGCTGACAGATTTCTCTTTTCTCAGGAAAACCTGAAAGAGAACTAAAACTTGGAACCTGACCACTTGATTCTCCTAAAAGTGCTCTAAACACAAAGCTCTTCCTCTTGGGCCATTCATAAATGAAAGTGCTGCTTTTGTTCAATAACAAATAATAATTAGAATGAGGTTATGCATCCTTTCTGTGAGGTAGCACAATTTGAAATACATATCACAGCTTTACAACAACAACAAAAAAAGAGTGTTATAGTAGTATAAAGGAAATGGCTTCATTGAAATACCTGTTTCAGAGTATGTTTGTTAAAAAGGTAGAGAGAGCTTGTCACAGTTTTTATGCCAGCATGGCAATATATTACGATAATCAGAATTAATTTGAACTCCATCCTTTATTACAAAGAGTAGCCAAACATGGCTGCCTTTAGCCTTATCCACAAGGCTTACAGATTATTGTAATGCAGCTATGGGCAATTTATTAAATATGACAAGGGAGATGATATTCATTGTCTTGGTTAAAAGTAGCCAATTCAATGTAGATATGTCAATCAGACTATACAACTGTGAAACTGCCCAAGAATGATGGCAGCATAAGTCTTTAGATATTTGATAGGTATATGGCTTGACAGCATCAGGATTTCCCGCTCACAAGAAAAAGTAATAAACTAAAGAAAGACAGTGGTAACATCAATCACAAACAATGACTTTAATATTATTTCAACATCTCGTTGGTGGTGCGCTGCAAAGTGCACCAGCTGTAACCTAATCAAATAATTCTCAAAAATTTAATAGACTAAATGGTTGTTAAGAGGAAAACAAAATATTAAAACTGCTTATTTTCCTGATAAATTCTGCTGCATTAAAAGTCTTAGAATGTTCGTCTTCTTTTGTACTTAATGGCTTTACTTGAAAGACCAGTTCAATCAAAAAGAATATCTGAAAAATGAAGATCATGCAAAGCAAAGCTCTATAATGATGTTATTCTCTGAATGAAGAATCCAAGGGACAAATTGCAGAATTTTAAAATCCTCCTGAAACTTCATAATTATTTTTTCCAGTAGAAAAAGAATCTATTCACAACTTACTATCTTAGACCAACATAAATTATAAAAATAAGGAATTTAAGACCTTGAAAGAGATTAATTAGAGATACAGTCTAATGTCTCATAGTATTACAGTTAATTTTGTTTTAGTTTTTTAGTTCTTTAGAATTTATTGTTTCAAAAAAACGATGCAGAGGATTTTCATGTTGAGCTGCAAAGTCACTTAGGTTTTTCTAATGGTTCAAATTGTTCTTCTTTTGCTTTTGATGACCAAGAGCTTTTCCTGCCTATAGTACTCCCAGGACTAGTTTGGTGAATGGAAAAATTTGAGTCACATTCTTATACATTTTTGTCATGCTATGAAAATAGTTTTTTATTCTCTAATGCTATTATTACTATTTCCTCCGTTTCAGTGCTCTCAAAAGCATTTTTTGACATCATAAAACTCTCAGTGACTAGAAATGAGTAATGAAGAACTTAAAGGAATTGATTATTTCCACCTCTCATGTAGGAAACTCTGAAACTGAGACAATCACAGAGCAATGCATTCATGAGATCTATTACGGACTAAATGTGGATTTTCTATTCTTGGAGGTCTTTAAAATTTGTTATTTGAGATGACTTCTGGAGGCCTGTTCTGCTACACTTAATATAATATACATTTTTTTTCCTCAGGAATGAAAATACTGAAATATATGCTTTTCTTTACGTTGCAGCAAGCTGTGGAGAATATGCAAATCTCATTAGAAGACAAGTAAACATTTTTGGTTGTCTTCTTACCTATCAGCATGTGCTAGCAGCATGCAGTATTCCCTCTCATTTCACTGGAAGTCTTAATCCCCAGCTTGTCCTACAACATGGGCCAAATAAGCAAGTTGCCCCACCTCATATAGGTTTGATGAGGATGAACAGACTGCAAGTTATGAGGTAACACAGTAAAGAGGTTAGCACAATAACTGTAGTAATTCCATGACATACCTTGATTTGCTGCAGTAAAAGCATGCCTACCTAGTTCCTCAGACTTTTTCTGAGGTAAATATTTTCCCAGGTGCAGTGTAAACTGCATCTCACATGTCAGGGGTTTCCAGCAGGGGGATTAACTTCCTTCACCTGTCTGAAATCAGAACCTTCAATATCTGAATACTGAGAAAGGGAAAATTGGTCGTATTGTTTCTTGGTCATGTTAAATGCTGCAAGACAGTTTGTTCATACAATTCTTTGCCCAGTAAAAGATCTGTAGCAGTGTGAAACAGAGTGGGTTAAGAGCTATGCGCCTGAGTTTTATGCTTAAAATTTCTAGAACTCAGGATGGGGACTGATCCAGCTGCCTGGACCATTCTTTGCAGCCCTCATCTCAGTCAGTGTATTCTTCCTAAATAGGCCTATTGTCTAATTCCCTTATCTTCTCCCCAGGAGAAGTCTTTTAGCTCTTTAATAGTCCTTTTGTATTAGATCTTGCAAGCTGCATTGCTTTCTGTAATACCTAGTGAAAAAAATATTTACGATGAATGTTCAACTTGTGATTCTCACGCTCTCTTGGAACTATTTACCTTATGAGTATAATTTTTCTTCTTTTTGTTTGCTTTAGAGCTCCTTTGCTTTCATGTGAGAGCTCCTTTGACGTTCATGTGAGAGAATAATATCTAGCAATGGATTAAATTCAGTTATAAATATTATTCATAAGAATTATATAGATAGAAGACTCTATTCTGCAATTGTTTCTTGGGTGATGAGTGGGGATGCTGTGGTTAAAACTGATAGAGAAATTGCAACTTCCACAATTTCAAGCCATGCAGCTATTGGCAGCATCTTCCAAAAGTGAAAGTAAGACTATTTTAAATAAGGTATTGAAGGGGGAGAATTTTAATGGGTCCTAGTTATGTGTTCAGGACATAATGGATCACCACAAACTGGGTATAAGAGATGGAAATTTACTTGATTGATTCAAATATAGAGAGTCTGATAAGAGAGTGTACATTACAGGCACCTCTGTTAGATAATCAGCCTTTACATCAAAGTGGAGAAGATATTAAAAACCCACACCAAGCACAGTATTTCCAAAAGCAGGCAGGAAATGGTGATGTCGCTGAAAGGATTCTGAGATGGGTTTTCATGCAGAGATGCTTATCAGTAGGGTCTGCAGCTGATGATATATGTGCACTCCAACAGCTTAGGTGGGAAGAGAGAGAAGGGAAGAGGGAAACTTCATCCCTTTCTCTAGCTAGACAGGAATAATAAAAATAGTCTTCTTTTGGGGAGGCAATGGCTGGACTGTCCAGTGTGGCCAGTTATAAGGATGAAGATGTTGAGGATAAAGACAATTTGTGTCATCATAATTTTATTGTAATTTCATCCTTTGTGCTATATAATTTTCATTGTCAGCTACTCTAACTCCCTGTTTCTTCTACTTATGATGCTATTAGCACTGACTGTAGTACACTGATTGAGTGCAGATTTTGCATTTTTGTTATTTGTTAAGCTTCTGAGCACAAAAATTTTTAGATAACACTTAGTTCAAAGCTAAACAACTGCTGTATGCTTACTCTATATTTATTTTTTTTCTCCAGTATAAGCCAAAGTCTGCAAAACAAGAGGTAAGGAGTGAGGAAAAAGAGGGTTAGAATGGTTTTTTTTTTCCATAAGAACTTCCACTGACAACACTATTAGGATGTCCAGGTGCAGGGACATGGAGATAATGCAAGAATAAAAGCAGAAAGATATCACTAACATGTTCCTTAAAAACTTATATCAGAAGTTATAGAGCTGGGAACAACATAAAGTGTGATAGTAAGTAAGTGGCTATTTTAGCACCAGGTGAATGCACAATCTTGTATTTACTCTGGTGCCTATAAAAAAATTATAAACATATTACTTCCACAGCATTATTTGCTGACTCACTTTAACCAGCTATTTCCTCACTTCCACATGTCTGTTTGCTGTTGTCTGGTTTTTTTTCAAAGCTTAGAAAGTCCTTAAGGGCAAGGAACCTCTTTTATTGTATGTTTGCAGAGCACACCCAAGGAACAAGTAAAATATTTGACTTGTTCTCACAATTATGAAATTTAACACAAAGTATTTCAAGTTGTCATGGTTGACTAAGTCCCTTGCATAAGCGTCTAAGTCTTTTCAACCACTAGGTAGGCTCATTCTCATGAGTCATGAATGAGCACTGATGGGATCAGTGGGTCTCCTCTATACAGTGCTCCAGCAAAACACAAGAAATATTTTTCCATTCATCTGGGGACAGTATTTGATCACATCAAGCAACATCTGATGAAAGCTGTGGTCCACAGACACACAGGCATAGTGCTAAAAGATGACAGGAAAACTGTAATTTTGAGAAAAAAACCCACAACTTCAGGTTCTCCCTGAGAATCCTCTTGAAAGGGATGAGACTTCTGTATAACCTGTCATTCTATGCCAGATATGAAATATTAAATACAATAACTTATTTTCTCAGAAAGTTGACCTTTCATGCCAAGATTTTTAGAGTTTGACATTTGAAAAAGAAAGAAGTTCAAGCATAAAGAGGTAAAAATGGCCACAAAGGAGTATTTGTTAAAAGGTTTTACCTTAATGGACCGTAATGAATGTAAAGATATGCAAAACTATTAGGCAAATGAATCCAGATGAGGCAAATTAGAATAAATTAAAATATTACTCAACAATATAATTAACCTTTCAAAACTGCAAAATAGTTATCAGTCAGTTTGAGAAAAATCCCACTCTAGCCTTAAAAACCGGCAAGGGCCAAATTTTATCCTATTAAAATTCTGAAAATTTCATAAATCTGGAGGAATTCTTCCGACTTAGCAAAATCAGCATGGAAACCAATGTGGGAGTCTCTTCCCTCAGTTCATTCTAGTGCTGTCTCCATAACCCCAGAAACAGCCCACACCTTCCTGTTTATACTTTTTTAACAAAATGTGGTCATTTAAAAACCTAATAATTTTCTGAGCTGGTTGTTGCTACCGGTAACAAATTGCATGTTTGCTGAGCATAAAAGCAGAAAACCCAGACCTAGCCTTCTTTCATGACTAGTTCTTTAGACAGAAAAAACAGTGTTGTACCCTGTAATCAGGGCTGAATATTACATAAAGACTAAGTAATTCCAGAAAGTAAGGAAGAGGAAATGAATGGGACACTCCAGAGATTTTAATCTCAAAAGAGAGCACTTTATATACTAAGACTGGATTTTTCCACACATTTTTTGAGGGTTCATCTGATGAGCCTGGTGGAGAGAATTCAGACTGGGAGAGAAAGATGTATCTTGGTCTCTCTCTACACCTGCATTTAGATGCATTTTTTTCCATGCTCCCCTAAATCCTCCTCATCTATAGCTTTTTACTCTCATTTCTCTCCACTGAGTTTTCCCCGACTTCATTCTCTGGCTCTTGACAAAGAATATCCCTGTGAGGGATATATCACTTTGCTGTTGTCAAGGTCAGCTTCTTCATCTTATTATCATCCAGGAAAACCAGCTAATAGAGCCTTGCAAGCCTGAAGAAGTCTTGTTCTCAGTGTCTCATCTTTGTACCACAGTGCCCCACACGGGAAATTCAGGGTAAGCTGTGTTAAGTGCTTGCAGCCTAGAGATGGTGTGTGCAGCATTTGCCTATTAGTCACATTCTACCCAAACTCTACTGATCCCTGGCAACTGCAACATGTTTTGAATTCAGAATGTTTCTGGTGAAAACAGGAAGGTAACTGTCATCAGAAGACTCCTCTGACAAGGACATTTAAAATTCCAGCTCCAGAGCTAAAATTATGTGTCAAGGGGTGGCAATATTTCTTCATTCACAATATCAAAGGTTCGGTGGGATTGGAAAAGACCTCTAAAGATCATGTAGTTCAAACCCTATACTACAGCAGGATCAGCAAGAGCAGTTTGCTCAGAACTATGTTCAGATCAGTTCTGAGTGTCCTCATGAATGGAGACTCCACAATATCTCCCACTGTAAATAAATGTTTTCATGTATTCAGATGGAGTTACATGTTTCAGTTTTGTCCCCATTGGTTTCTTGTCCTACTGGCACTAGTGGGAAGAGTTTGGATCCATTTTCCTTATTTCCTTCCAGGAGATATGTATGCATATGGATAACATCTATCACGAGCCTTCTCTTTTCCTGTCTGATAGTCACAACTCTCTCAGATTCTGACAGTATGTAAGATATACCCTTAATTACCTTAGTGGCTTTTCTTTGGTCTCTCTTCAGTAAGTCCATGTTTCTCTTTTATTGGGGAACTCACGACTAGACCTGGCATTCCACAAGTGACTTGCCAGTGATGAACAGTGAAGCATCATCTCCATCCACATTAACATACATGCTAATACAGCCTAGCATGCTGGCTCATGGACAGCTTGTTGATCCTTCTCTGATGTGCTGCTTCCCAGAAAGTCACCCGTCACCCTCCCTTGGTTCCTGGGGTTACTCTGCCCCAGACAGAGAACTTCACAAGATTCCTGTCAGCCCATTTCTTCATCTTGTCCAGACCCCTCTCAATGGCAACACACCCAATTGGAGTATCTCCTCACATTTTTGGTATTTGTGGATCATTATGAGTCAAACAGGAAGCTCCTCCATCAGAAATAACCACACTATATTAAGAGAAACATAGAAGAAGAAAGAGGGCATCCAGAAGCAGAAAGACAGCATGGAAAACTCCCATCTTAACCATCAAAAGTCTGCAAAGTTTCAAGCAGCTGAACATACAGCAAGAACCATCGAAGTCACCTTTATAATCATTTCAGCTATCATCTCTATTTGCCATCTTCTGATTATTACCACTGGCTGAGTTGTCCAAGGCAAAACTCAGCATACCAAAATTCCTCCAGTCACTTGTCATTGAGCCTGGATAAAAAAGGAATGACACATTCAAAACGTGCAGACATTTGCTATCTTTGGCAGTTTTTCCTCTCCTCTTACTATCGATTTTTTTGCCAGAGAAGGCAACAAAGCATCTGAAAATTTAATGTAGTATTATGACATACCATGTACAGAGACCCTCAGAATTTTGAAAGGACTAATTTATTCCCACACATTGCTCATTAGGTAGCTAATTTTAAGCCTACAATGTGGTAATTTCACCTTCTCCCCCATAAAGTTTACTCCAACAAGAAATTCCTACACCTCTGTGTTTAGAAAGATAGGCAATGAGGGGATTTTTAATGAAATATATTTCACCCAGTAGTTAAGTTTCAATTAAAACACAAATGAAGCTGAAGAAGATGGACCAGGAACTTAAAAAGAGTTCTGAGTTGGCTTAGATATATATCTTAAAATGTATCAATGATGTTACAGCAGATTAGACTCCTTTCCTCCACATTACTGCCCCCAATTGAAGTAGAAGCCTGGGAGACTTACTTGAAGAACAGTCAAAGACAGGGCAGAACATTTTCAACAAAATGATTGAAATTTACTATGCTTTAAAGAGAAATCTCATATTTTGCTGTCAGATGTGAACCTTGCAAAAAACAAACAAACAAAAATTAGATTGAACCTTAAATCACTCCACTCAAGCTCTGGAACATCAAAGGAAAAAATTAATTTGTTATTCTCCACAAGTACAGTGGCTGGGGCTGGTGTTTTGCAAGAGTCAAAGTTGAAGCATAGTGAATTGTGAGCAAATCATGACTCATGATTATTTGTGTTTGTCTCAGTTTGTATCCTGCTTCTGCTCTCCCTTAGGTACCCATCTCCATCTGCTTTATGAAACACAGCAAAACCCTTTTTCAGCTGAAAGGTGGATTAGGGCATGCCATTCCCCTGGTATGTCTGCCAGCATTAGTGATGAAGAGGTAGGGATATGCGAGCAGGAATACCAGGTCTGCTTTCTCCTAAAAGATCACTGGGAAAATACAAAAAGTCTGGTAAGAATGGGAAAAGAAAAATGCAGCGTGAAACCAGTGTTTGTCCATTATCTGTTCCAGGAGGGACAGAAATGTTCTCAATTCAGGGCACTTGAAGAAGGCTGAAGTATCTTTGCTCACTGCATGAGTGAAGATCACCAATGTTGGTCTTTTGTTTGCAGCATATGAAAGGATGGAGTTCAGCTTCCTTGCTTGGATATACTCCCTTGTGGCTTATAGTATATAGATGAGACAGACCCAAAGGGAGAGACAAACCCAAAGACTGTAGAGACACAACAAGCCAACTCATACTGATCCTCAAAGTTAAGGAGGTGGTAACAGCGCTGTTGACTGTCAGGCTGATTTTGAATCTAAAGCAACTAAAAATAACTGAGTAAGACTTCAGTAGCATCTGTTGCCTGTGTTCTCTGTTAAGAGTCCTTTTTTCTCTGGCTGCCTTCTAATTATCAGAGTAAATTGCTGACACATCATGTTAATAATCTTTGAAAAGAGAGATCAAACAAGAGGAAATTATTTTTAAATGAGACCTTGGAAAACATGAGTGTACAGTGTGATTGCAGGACATCAATTCAGGTAGTATTAAATTAAGTCACTTACAAGAATATGTCAAGCACTTTATTTTTAACTCCTATGTGTGTGCAGGTGAGGGCTGTGATGAGGGAAGGCAGCCTGGGGAGGCAGAGGTGATTGGCTTTTTTGTAGCCACTTCAGTTCATGGCCACAGATGAAGATGAAGCTACATCTCACTGCCAGAGAAGGGGATTCCTACTCCCTCCTCTCCCCGGGCTGTATTTTTCTGCTCTGGGTTAGCTCTGGTGCATGCCATGCCCATCCACAAGTCCACTCTCCTCCATAGCACAGTACAAAAGTGACCTGCAGTAAAGAAATAGTTTGGGCCACGTGACTAAATCAGCTCTATGAAGAGTCCACAGACAGTAGAAGGAGCAAAAGAGGAAGAAGAGCAGAGTAAGGAAGAGACCTGCACGGGCAATGAGCACGGGCAACCTCAGAAGCTGGTAGGACCCAGATGACCCTTGGAAGCATAAGATACATAAGAACTAGTAGTTAAGTTACCTTTCCCAGGAATATAGCAGATTCTCCAAAATTAAAATAATAATTGTAGTATTTCCTCTGTAATTAAACTGATGCCTTCTGAAAGGTTGGATGAGACTGCTATAAGCTTTGTAAAATATTTGTTCTATCAAAAATATCATCTTATTTATTAGATATATTTATCTTATCTTTCATAGAATCACAGAATCATAGAATAATTTGGATTGGAATGGTCCTTAAAGATCATCTAGCTCCAACCCCCCTGCCATGGGCAGAGACACCTCCCACTAGATCAGGTTGCTCAATGCCTCATCCAGCCTGGCCTTCAACACCTCCAGAGAAGGGGCATCCACAACCTCTCTGGGCAACCTGTCCACCACCCTCAAAAGAAAAAAATAATAGAAAAGAAAAAAATAATCAAGTTTTGTATGATCTGTTACATGGAAAAACTACTAATGTTATGTTTCTGACCCTATAAGAAATCAGAAATGACAGAAAATGGAGGTTTATTCAGATGATGTTGAATCTGTAATTAACACCTATCACTACAAGTGTTGTGAAGTTCTTTGAGGCTTTACTGATTTAATTTTTTCCATCACAGGAATGTTCATGATTCAGTGGTTTCAAGCAGATGTCACAAACTTTTCTAGACTTTCATATTTCATAGGCATTAAAGCACTGACAACGCTGTACACCAAACTGGAGCAACCAAAGCCCAGACCAATCATAATTTGAATTGTAAAACAATATCATGGCTCTTAACACGGGTCATTTATGAAGGAGACTCACTGCTGCTACATATGTGCTTAGTTTCAGCTTGCTCCTCTCTGTACCATGTTGACTGCCATATTGAACAAAGCACAGGAGACTGGGGGAAAGGCCACTTCTTTTGATAGGATCCATTTAAACCCATTTGTGCCCTTTCAGAATAGGGGGTAGGGCACATGGTAGTATTCTGCCTACACAGAACAGGGAAGGGTCTAGTGTTATGTTCCCATATCATATCCATATAGAATAAGAAACTCAATGACAGCTTTAGTATTCAAACCTAATGACCCAGAAAATAAAAATGATTTTTAAGAATACCTGGAAGACTATTTTTCCTTGGCATAGGCAAATAGTCTTATCTAACAGCGACATTAATAAAGGAAGGATGGAGTTTGGACACTATATTGACAAAACCAACACTGAAGGGCTGGAATGCTACTACTGGAAAGATGAAATCATTTCCATGGTAACAGTGAATAAATTTTTCCACGTAAAAGAAAAAGAGTGTGACTCAAACCAGAACTGCTCAATCTATCTCCTAAGTGGAAAAAAAAAAAAAGACAAAAAAGATCAAGACGACAGAAACATAGCATATGCAAAGTGTTCTTATAATACATGCTACTTTCCTATGGCTGTAATAGCCTCATTTATGTCAGAGGACAATAAGAAATTTAGACTGCCTGATTTTATGTTTGTATGGAAATGATATTCCCCTGAACTTTCTTATTTATAATCAACACAGTCTGTACATTTGGAAGGACACCATTTTGTACTGATATCTCTCAGGACAGAGGTATCAGTGAGTGATAAACATGCAGTTTGTCAAGCCACGACTGAAGGAAAGTTCACTTTTACTCGATCTGTGATTTTTATATCTTTCAATTGCAATGAGATTTTAAACTTTCATTACAAAAACTGCATTGGAATTCTATAAGCTGGGTTTAAGCACAGAGACATTTTTTGTTGAAATAAGAGGGTTATTCTTCCTTTATGGTCATAAATGTGATCTTTTAAGTCAGCCAGATATCATGGTACCATTACACAAATGTTTACGAGATGCTTTTCCTAAGTGAATCTCTTCACTTACAAGCAGAGTTTTACCTGTGGGACTATTTAGAATGAAGAGTCTGGAAATGTTCTATAATTTTCAGTAACAATCATTTGTTCCACCTTGGGAAGTTAAACTGCAAGGCCACATACCCTGGGGGAAGAAAAAACATTAAATCTTTAAATCTGTGAAGCAATAATGTGGAGTAGGTTTTCATCCAAGATACCTCTGCCTGGGGAAAAACATAGAAATGAAGATGCTTGTTGTGACCCTTGGGTGGAAGAAGATGGTGAAAAGACTAAAAGTCCACCAACCTGTAGCTAGGGGAGTGACAGGAGTTTATTAAGTAGCTATTAGTAGGTTGCAGCACTCTGGAACTGCATTTTGGCAACACGCAGTGTAATAATTCCGTATATCAGAATTTTAATTAATTCAAAATAATGTTCGCAGTGTAATAATTCCGTATATCAGAATTTTAATTAATTCAAAATAATGTTCTGTGATGGTTTATGAAAGCAGAAGTGTCAAACAATGCACAGAAATGGCATCTAAGTGCTCAGACACCACATACTTAGCTCACAGTAAGTTGTGGTGTCAGTGGATTGTATGATCCTGAAAGCAGCTCACTTGCAGCACAAGGAAATTTACTTCAGTATTGAGTCTGTCCGAAGCAAACATTTTATTTTTCACACTGCTGTGTTTTGCAAAATAAATCTATCCAAAACATGGACTTATATGTTTGGTTGGTTGGTTTTTATTGCACAGGACTTAGCAACTCCTCACCTTATATCCTGGTAAGATCATGGGACAGATCCTTCCAGAAGGATGTGGAGGACAGGAAGGTGGCAGGTTCTGCTCGACCAGCATAGTGGCCTTCTATAATGTAGTGAATACATCAGTGGACAAGGGAAGAGCTATGGAAATTGTCTATCTGGTCTTTAAGAATACCATCATCCAAACCAAAGAACTTGTGACACCAGCACTGACCCACTGCTGTGGCCAGCTCAGTTGATCCATTGTGGTGGTCACTTCAGTAGCCTCTGATGTAATTTCAGCTGGTAGTGTTCAGCAATGTCACAATCAGGAACAAATGGAGGGGGGAAAGGGAATCAGTGCGTCCTTTCTAAACGTGAACTTTCACTTAGACCCATGAAACACATGGATTTTGTCCCTGCTGGCCCCCTCTTGCTGCTTTATTTTCTCTCAAACATAATATCTTATGAATAATGGGAACAGTCAAATATTTGCTGAGATGTCTTATCAGTATAAAAAGGCTCCAAAGAATATGAAAAATAAGAGAAAACATTTAAAATACACTATTGAAGGAATAGTGATGCTCAAGTGTGGTGGGGATAGGAGGAGATGCAAGATAGTACACATACAATCTCCCATTCTGATCACTAATTTACCTTAAAGACAGTATTGTGATATTTAGTTAAATAGCAACTTAAACAGGTTCCTTTTCTCAGATGTGTCTGGTCTGGCCTGAATTTCCAAATGAGTTCATCTGACAGCAGTGGTGCTCTGGTGCCACATGGTGCCTCACAGCCTGCCAACTTGGATGGACAAATCACTTTGTCCAAGGTGTGAATGATTCATCCAGGTTTTGTATCACTGAACATATGATTTTATTTGTTTAGGATGAAAGCTTTTAAGCTTTTTTTTTTAACTTCCTTATCCTCCAGCCTGCATACTATTCCTTGCTGTGCTCTAGCTGAGCTCATCTCAGCAATGTAATGATCATGTGATCCTGCCATTTAATTTGATGCTGCCTTGTTGGAGCTTTGTGTGTTTACTAACCTACATTGCATGCTTGGCATTCAGTTTGCTTTTGTGTGGCTGCTGTTGCTTTGTCACTGTACTTAGTGCCAGCCTTGCCTAACCAACTATTTATTTTTAATTAGTATTACATTTTTTTGAAGGTCTTTCTGTGAGTCATTGCTTTCTTCCCCAGTATGGTACATTTTCACTTGGCTTTTCTTGTCTGCAAACTTTGGCATTATGTTTTCCCTATCCACAGTTACTGCAAATGACTCAATGTATTGAGCATTAAGCATGAGAAAGTATTTCTTCAGAAGTCTTCTTTTATTCTTAATTTCCTGTTGTGACTTTGTCAAATTTGCGCATACTTGACACCATTTTTTCTCATTAATTTTTGTTCTTTGCTGCTTAAAGAATTATTTTTTTTACTCCTGCAGATATCTGCAATATCTGTAGCCTTGGAAAGTCTATGTATGTTCTCCATACTTTGACATTCAAACTCTTTACTTCTTGTTCCTAACTTTTTATGACCAACTTAATTTCCCAGGATCTAGAAGCTGCACAAATTAATGACTTACTGTGGTTTGGTGATGTGAGGATCCAATGTTTCCACATATTCTTGATAGTCAATGTGATTGAGAACTTCTAATATTCTCCTAGGTTCTTAGCATTCTGGCCATATCATAGAACCATAGAACTGTCTAGGTTGGAAGGGACATTCAGATGACTGAGCCCAACAATCAACTCAACACTGACGAAACACATTACCACTACAAACTGTATTTCTAAGCAATACCTCTTTAAACACCTCCAGGGATGATGATTCCATCACTTCCCTGGGAGAGCATTGTGTAGTATATAGTACATGGTACGATACATTAGTATGAAGTATGCATATAGTGCATTGTGGGTAGAGCATGTGACTAGGCAATTGCTCTTGCTCTGTTTTCTTCTTCCATCCTTATTGCTTTCTGGTTCGTGCTGTTTTTGACTAGGATAGAGTTATTTTTTTCCAGATTAGCTTATGTAGGGCTACGTTTTGCATTCATGCTGAAAACAGCATTGATAATGCAGAGATGTTTTCATTATTGCTGAGACCCTTCTTGCTTCTCAAACTTCCCTGTCAGTGAGTGGACTGAAGGTACACAAGAAGCTGGGAGGTGACACAGCTGGGAGAGCCAATTCCAACTGAACAAAGGGATAATCTATTCTGTATGTCATCCTGTTCAGCAATAAAAGCTGAGGGAATAAGAAGGAAGGGAGAACAGCTGGGAGTTCCAGCATTTCGTCTTCTCAGATAACCATTACATGTGATGGAGCCCAGCTTTTCTGGAGAGGGATGAACACCTGCCTGCTGATGGGAAGCAGTGAATTAATTCCTTGTTTTACTTTACATGGTTTTTGCTTTTATTAGACTCTATTTATTTTAACCCACATTTTTTCTCACTTTCACATTTCCTATTCCTTCTCCTGTTCCAACCAGTGGAAGTGAGCAAGGGGCTGTGTGGTGCTTAGTTGCCAGCTGGGGTTAAACTGCAGCACATTTCCCCTTGTATTTGGAATTACATAAAATTTCAATTATATCCTATTCAGGCTCATCTAATCCTGATNAAAATTTCAATTATATCCTATTCAGGCTCATCTGATCTGGATATGCCAACGTGATCATCACTTATGGTTTGCTGGTTTGTTGTTTGGTAGGTTTTGATTTTTTTGATTTGTTTGGGTTTTTTTTTCTGTATTTTTGATTTTTACATTTTCCCCATTCTTTTTAGTTTCTGGTTGCTGGACTTGAAAGGCCTGTCAGATTCTAAAATAATTTGCAGAATTTCTATTCTGTAATTACAGAGAGAAGTGCAACATTTGACCTTTGTGCCACACTTTAGATGTGCTTTCTCTGTAAGCAGCTACTGAAAGCACTTACTGTTCAAAGCTGCTAAATAAAAGCACAAACCACAAACACCCTTGCAAACCTTAAGATCCATAAACCTGATGACAGCTCCTAGTGATTAAATTTTCTTGAACATTTCTCATTGGATTTATGTAATTATAGCATACATTAAGCCTTATTAATTTTGGATGGAAGCTTAGGTACAGCTTCTGTCTAAAAACTTAATTTCTGTCTTGCCTTTAGATGCAGAAAGCTCCTGAAATGGGCTGCACAAACCTCAGACTGGATCTGACTTCATCGAACTGGTGTACAGTCCTCCATAGTCCAAAAGCTCATGCTATAGAGCAAAGGGCTTTTCTGGACAAATGAAGGAGCTAAGAGCACCATCCTCTTCTACAGCTTACAAGAGAGAGAAAGTGCTTCTCGCCAT